>CM056172.1:45814829-46198355 GCA_029691765.1 Entomobrya proxima
TACATATATATAATATAGAATATAGTATACACAGCCCAAACGCGGACAAATCTGACATAACTTTTACTAGCGTCAATGTTGTCAGCTACGTAATAAACAAAAATGTTTATCGCTTTCAAATGTTTAAAAATGGGATTGAATTTACCTGGTGCTCTAATTATAGTAACCAAGCCTTGAAATTTAGCCAAGCCCTTTCCTGAGGGGAGAATATGTATCTCTGTGCGACCACGCGAACTGACCGAGGTTTTTGACCTCCTTGAAACTGAGCTTTGTGGCATGCCCCAAACTGAGCTAGGACATTGGTCTTTAGCTTTCGCTGAAACATCCAAAACATTTTTAATAAAAACTTATATTGATTTTTTATTTATGACATAGACTTTAAAAAGTTGACAAAATTGCTGTTGTTACATGTGGCTCCATGGTTTTCCTGATTTCTCAACTCCAAATTATTACCATCTTTAAGAAAATATGTTGTTGTATCCAATTGATTCTCAGATGCTTGATTTGAAACCACAACTGAGGTCTCTGATGTACTAGGAACCGCAACTGGACTTCCAACCATGACATCCAACGCATTGTTGGGTGTGACGGACGGTGATGTGAAGTCTCTAACGTCCACCACTGCAAAATTTTTAAGAAAATATTCTATTAATGAAAAAGTTAATAACAAAAACATTTACACCAACGGAGTCTTACTCTTACCTTGGTCTAAATCCATATCCCAAATTGGATTGTAATTTGAATGATTGTTGTCGTAATCATCGGTACTGTTGCTGGAAACGCTATGTACTTCCATGAAATCACTCATATTGAATATTTGCTGAGGGTAAGTAAACTAGAATTATTTCAGGTATATATATAGGTACTCTGCTGTGAACGTATTCTAGATATTTTATCTCTATTTGGATACCACACCTGAAATTCTTGAGTTGCTATATGATATCTCACGATACAATAACTTATGCGTATTTTCCCAAATCCTTTTTAAAAACGCAATTTTAAAACACCCAGGAATTTTTTAAAACTCGGATTCAAAATTGATTTGAAAAGCGTCCTTTAATTTTCTATTACGATAGTACACACCAACAATCGAAACTTTGCAAATAAAGCAGATGGAGTATATGAGTATATATCCTATTAACGTAAAATTTGTGGGGTGGGGCTTGAGCTTTCTTGTTTTGCATCTGCACTGAAGTATAGAGGCCTGCATTTTTTGCAACAAAATATTTCTGTATCGAATAAGTTGTAAGCATATAACAAGCATTTTTATATACCAATCGGTCAAACAGTAAATCACAACATGATATGTATACAATGTCATTGTAATTCCTATTGCGTTTTTGATCGAAAGAAACTGCATAAATTAAAAAAACGTTTTGTAATCGAAAGTACACCTTCTACCAAGTATCTATTTGTAACCAGGTACATATCTGGTCGCTGGTATGTATTTGAATTTGAATAAGAAAACGATGATCAACCTGCTGAAGGGATGAACCACCAGAACGTTTTTGTTGTTGTGGAGATCTATGCTTGCTGCTGATATCGGGTATTCGTTTTGCCAACTCACTTCACATTGCATTGCCAAGCGCTGAAGTTGTACTTGTATGCACTCATTTAATATTTGTAAAATACAAACAATAAGAAATTATTGCAGCAAGTGTAATCGAAAAGGTCATGAGTCATGATTTAACCAGAACGGTCAAGGTTTCATCTAAATTCAATTTTGGGACGCAGGGTCACGTTCAAGCAAATTTGAGGGTCATGACCACGGTAAAGGTGGAGTTGGGGTTTTAGAATCAAGCGTAATAAAATAAGTAAGTAAAAAGTTTAGAGTGAATCGGGTTTTAGAATTGCAAAAGGATGAACTAGTTAGACAATTGCACATTACTATAACAGTTTTGATGAGTGTAAATATAAAATGAACTCAAACCAAAACTATGCAGAAAAAATTGCATGAGATAATTGTTGCAAGCAATTTTAATATTTTAGTATCTAGTATTTTTGTAACATTTGTAATTGTATTTTCTGGAGCGTATGCATGTTAATTGCGTATGTTCCAACAAACCGTGTACAAACAATAACTTTTTGCCATTTAAATATCTTTGAAATACATCGTACATAATGAATTAACTCTGCTTTTAATAAATTTTTAACATTTACTAAAAACTAAAATTAAACGTATTTTTTTCAAAAACCACTACAATTGCGTTATACAGTTATAATACTATTGTCCAACTATTTCAATACAATATATTATGCGCTTTCATAAACCAGTTGTGTATTTAAAGCCTAGTTCCACGAAACATAGAAAATCAACCAAATCTTATCAAATCCTAAATTCTATTTATTACTTTCGTCTAAGTTCACTGATCTTGTCCAAGTAGCTCAAGCTTCAGCATAACTAAAAACCATAGAAAAATGAAAAATATCCTACAAATCAATTTTTGGTTAATCAAGAATTCAATAATAGTTTATCTTTTTAGAAGTACCTAAAAGTTCCCATCCGCATTATTCTCAATTCCCCTCATCCCCTTCAAAACCCTCCTCCTTCAGGCTCCATCCTTGTTCCATCTTCCTCCGGTTTCCTTATCTCTGGCAGCATATTACTCCACCTAGGTCTCCTCGGTTTTTTACTCCCATCACACCCTTTCTCATGTCTTTTTAAATGACTCTGCTGATTAAAGTCACCTCCACAAAGGGCACACATCCACGGCCTAAGTCTACTGTGTCTCTTTTCATGTAACATCAGTGTTTTTTTAGTTTTAAATCCCTCTTTTCCACACAGCCCACACTTTAATTGTCCTTCCTTAAGACAGGTCACCTTCAAATGGGTCTTCAGGTTCCTTTGATACTCAAAGCTTTTTCCACACTGGTGACACACACAGGCTCAGGAGGCATTTTTTTCGGATTATTTGGACAGTGGTACCTTTCATGGTTGAAGACAAAAGCTTGGCACATAGTTTTATTACAAAATTTGCACAATTTCTTGATCTTCGGGTCGTAGTACTTCTTCCTGGCTTTAGAGATAGTTGGAATAGGAAACTCCTCAGGTTTGTATCTCTGTTTCTTTTTGGGTTTGGAGGTGGACGAAATAGGAACCTCCTCCTGCTGATCCTCCTCCTCATTATTTTCCCACTCCCAATCTGAATCGTCCTCAGTCTCCTCACCTTCACTGTCACAGGTCTCCTCCAACTTGTCAGGTTCTTCTGGATCTTGCTCGTCAGCTTCAACTTCCACTTTGCATTCCACCTCATGATAAAACTCAGGCTTATCTTCCGTCTTTATCAAAACCTTACTGGAAATGTCACTCTGGAACTCCTTCAACTCCTGGACAACTACAGAAACCACCAGGAAATCAAATAATTAACAAGTTTACCTTACCAAATCTTTTCTCAAGTGAACCCCTTACCATTTAGAATCCCATTCCGAAACTGGAACACATTTTTATCCGTCCAAGTCCCCTCATTCTCCTTCATCCCCAACTTTCCCTTCAAACAGCCTTCGTCCCCTTTTTTAATCGTCACCTCCATTCCCCTCATCTCCTCCAAATAGCCGTCCATCAATCCCCTCAGTTGCCTCATCATCCTCAAAATCTCCATCTGAAGCCTTCTCACGTTCACCTCCATCTCCTCCACTTGCTCCCTTTTATCCACCGCTTTGGCCACTCCAGATAAGCACTCTGAACAAAATGACACTTGCCTGGAGCCCAGTAAGCCGGTAAATGATAAGGTGCTCAAGTCCAGCACTCCAGTTTGCTGGATAAACTTGTACAATAACTCATTTCTTTCTGGTGAATGGGGATTCTTTAAGGAGGAGGTGGGGAGGGGGAAGGAAAAGCAGCACAAAATGCACAGCGAGTAGTCGTCACCAGTTCCCTCCATAATTTAACGTTATTTGCATCAAACTTTAATAAAACAAGGATGCGAATTTACACGGTGTTTTGACTGTTTTGATTGGGTTTGTGGGCCAAAACAGATGATCAGCACGAGCGAACAGCGAACTGAACTTGACGAACAAAGTTGAAAGCATGTAAGCTACATCATGTAAAAGCATTATTGGCGTTGTCACGGAGCAAAATCGGAATTTAAGAAGCTCAAATGAAATGTAATCTAGCTCTCTGGCCTTTACGGCGTAAAATTTACGCTATTATCATTTCACAAACTGATTAACTAACTAAATTGTATAATTCTGTTATACATTTTTGTTAAATTGTCAGTTAATGTACACCTTGTTCTAAATCCCTGTTTTCCACAAAGCGACCACTTGACAAATTCTTGACAAGTTATTCCTGCATATTGAGAGATTATAATTACAATTTGTTGTTATGTTTTATATGAAGTATAACATCTTGCACTTTCAATCTATATAACAAGAATTTGGCTTCATGTTCAAGCAGAAAGATGCGTTCCAGATGGAAACAGCGGTATAATCAAACATTTTTTTTGATTTTTTACGGTTTACGCCATTTTTGCTGAATATCGTTAATTTTCTTTTTACATTCTAGTTTCTAAATCTGTGTTCTGAATGATTACACATAATTCTTCGCATAGATAAAAGCTTCAGTCATTGCATTGTCTGTTGTTATTGCTCTAACACTACAGCCTATTAAGCTGCTAAGTAAAAATTATCATACCGTTGCACTATCGCTGGAGGTTTTATACATTTTGAAACAATTTCAAATTTCAGCCAAAGTATCTGTTAGTAGATGGGAAAATATCGCAGTATATTTTTTTTAATCCCATGTTTCAACCACTTGTTTCGTGGAACCTTTGCATGCATATTTATATCATTTCCGCATTTTTCCATAAAAGTATTAAATTTGGTTGGTCGTAGCATTGATTTAAGACCGTGTTTTGGAGTTATATTTTATAGTAAAATACTTGCTTATAAACTAAACTCATTCAATGTTTAAAAAGTTGCAAGTATTTCTACTGTAAGCAAAAATGTGCACTGTGTGCTACATCTACAAAACTTTTACACTTGCCCTGGCCTTGTCATAAAGGTCATTAACAGATACGTTTTTTTGCAAAATATTTATAGATTTGCTATACTATATCTAATAGTGGCTACCCAGGCAATTGGTAACTTTGTTGATTTTGAAGAAGTTGCTATAAAGCGGATTTTTATCTGCTATGAAAGAATGCGAAATTAGTGAGTGCCACCCGCTACGCAATCTGAATTTGTTAAATGGCTTTGCTACGTATTTTTTATAAAATTGTTTTAATGATTTCGTTGTTCATACAAAAACATTCTCGCGGATCTTGAGGATGATGAGGCATCTGAGGGGATTAATGGGCGGCTATTTAGAGGAGATGAGGAGGATTGAGGTGACGATTAAAAGCTGGGATGGAGGTTGCTTAGGGGGAAAGTTGGGGGAGAGGGGGATGAAGACGAAGCAAGAATGAGGAACTTGGACGGATAAAAACGTTTTCCAGCTTTGGAATGACTGTGGTTAAAGCTCATTTATTGGACCATCAAAAGTATCACTGTCCTAATAACTCGAAAAGAAGACCCCCTGAAACCTGCGTGTGTCGCCGGTGCGGAAAGTTATTTAGTTATAAAAAGGTCCTTATGGATATTTTGAGTGTGACGTGTCTGCCCACGGCAAGAAATTTTAAGTGTGGGTTGTGTGGAAAAGAGGGATTTAAAACAAGGCATAATTTGAAGACACATGAATGGAAATGGAATCACAGTAGTGAGGTGGATGTGTGCCTTTTGTGGAGAGGACGTTAGTCGACAGAATCATTTGAGTAATATGGTGCCGGAAATAATGATGCCCAGAGTGGAAATATGGGGGATAATAATGGTGGAGTTGATTAATGAATTGTTCCCATGACAATTTAAGAAGCAAATGAAGGGGATTCCTAAATGTATGTTTTATCAATTCAATGATATTTCAGTTTCCCGACTAATGAGCTATCTTTAATTTTCGCTTTCTTATTATTTTCAGTTTCTCAGTTATTGCTGCAAATGGAATGTTGCAGGATTCCCGGAATGAAATGATCTGAAAGATGTTTTGGCTACTGTAATTTTTAGTGTTTAATTTTCTTGTGTTGTTGGCTGATATTTACCCTTAGAATTTGTTGTAATTATTTGTCTTAAAAAGTTAGTTTATAAGCTATTTTTAAAATGTTTTAGACAGTAGTTAATTAACTTGTGACTGAGTGAGTGTTTATAGCCAAAACCAATGTTTACCATTGAATAATTATGGGGTTAAGTATATTTTTGGCATAATAAATACGATACAAGAATAATATATGAAATATATTTTGGAAATATAATTTTAGCTGTCGAAGCTCCTTCAATACATACATATCTAAGTCCGGCAACATCTTCAGATAAAATGCGTAGTGTTAGAGTTTTTGCATTAATTAAAAAAGTTAAGTGAATGCTCTACATGTCTTCAAGAGGCAATGGCAAAGTATTTCATTCCTTTCTTGTCAAGTTGTCATCCACCAACATAACACCCAGCCACCACACCTTTTTTGAAACAACCTGTTTGTGTCTGTTTGCGCAACATTTTCGGAGTTTGGAAATATAGTTTTGTATATATTTCAAGTTCTTTACCCATGCACTTTCCCTATTTTCAAATTCAAAGTGAATAGAATCTAATTGCAAGAAGTCTAATTCGGGCATGGTAGGAAAACGAACCAAACTGGCACGTCTAGGTAATTTGTCTTCGCAGAGGAGCTATTTAGGATGTAGTAGTGTGTCCGTCTGCCTGTCTGTCCGTCCGTCTACTCTATTTTCTAAACCAGGCAATTTTAAATCAGGCAAATACTTTCTAAACTGACACAGACATCTAATTAGTATGCGACTAATGCGACCATAGCAGCGAGCCATTTTTACTGGTTTACTATGGATGCTTATTAATTAGCTCGCTGCTTTGCAGAGGAGCTATTTAAGCAGTTCTGTTTGTGTCTGTCTGTCTGTCCGTCCGTCTACTTTATTTTCTATACAAGGCAAATGTTTTTTAGCCCAGTAAAAATCAACATATTTATATATTATGACAAACATGTAATTAATATAGCTACGACTGCGACCATAGCAGCGAGCAACTTTAAATGTTTACCATGCATGTTTATTATTTTGTTGGGTTATGGTATTAATATGGACGTTAGAGGTGCACTGATCAAAGTCATTGAGTTCCTGCAAACCTGCCTTGCAAACAAGTTTAAAGTTGATGATTTTGCGCAAATTATTTTAACTTTCGTCGTTCAGTTTTATAGATTAGTTAACTAAAAGTTTAATGGTCCCAAACTTCACAATTTTTATGGCTATATATCATGCTAGATCGTGATTTAACGATTTAAAAACAAAGTTTACCTTACTGCACCACAAAATATTGCAGAGTTTGCAACAACAAATTTGCTGTAATTAAACCGTTAAACTACAAAAGATTTAAAAGGAATAACGAAAAATACCTTATTTTATAGAATTTATTTAAACTACAACACATTGTATTGTCTGAAAGAACAAAAGCACTTGAAATGTGAAATCCTCAGCAATACATATTACACTGCACATACAAAGTTTATGGAATTACAAATTTTCAATTTTGGATTTGTTCTAACGCAAACAAGTACACAAAGTGAAGCAATATAATACGACTCGACAAATGCATGATCAGTATAATTTCAAAATAATTTGCAATAAGAAAAACAATGAAACATTAAATCCAGATCAAATTTGAGGAGGAAATCTAATGCAGGGTATCAGTTTTTAAACAACTGCATAATCAAATTTATAGTTTATACTTTTGCTTTATACTACGTAATAAAACAAAAATTCTTGATTAAGTTGATGTCTTCCAACGGCATTACCATACTTGCAAAATTTTTTACCATAACAAATTGCTCTGTTGTTTTTTCTGTTGACACACAAACTACAAATAAGCATGCAAATCAATGCTAACTAAGCAATATTTATAGTTCTTTAGCGCAGTAAACTTTAGCACGTATTATACTTTTAATGCTCTATAAAGCAGCTAAAATTAAATCCCTCACTATAAGATTAAGTAACAGTTTTGCACTAATTTAAAAGCATAGTGCTTTAACCACTTAATGATTTTTATTCATAATGCTTGATAAAATATGGTACGCGCGTATGCTTGTCATTAAAACTATTATTCTCTCATACTTTGCCTCTGCGTTTTTATAAAAGCGTTCGCTTCAGTAAGATTTTGAATCACTTCCATTCTGTTTACCTTAATAATCAGGAATTGCTTGTCCTGTTTTGTAAAAATTAATTTACTATTTGCCAAATTTATATTTAAAATGTTTTAAAGAATCGTGTCATTCAAATGCAAAGAAAGATTTAGACTAAACTTTAATATTTTTTCTACGATCGAAGTATACAAACCATACGCTTTGATATCATTCAAATTTGAGAAATTCAAATCTAGCTGACATCCCATTCAGCAATTTATTTTCAATTTTTCGCAGAGAACTGCTCAAACTACGTTGGCAAAATTACAAAAAATATTTCTTTCAATAAACCTGCTAAACCAAAGAGCTTGATTCAAATATGAATACTTCAAAACACAAAGTTGGCGGGTTTTTCACGGTAAAAATTTTAATTCTTTTTTTACTGATTACCGGATCCGTAGCAAACCCAGCGGTGCAGGTAAGAGAGACAAAGATTTTGGTGGAAACGGTAATACTTGAATTTGAAAGTGCTAGGTGAATCGGCCCTTCATTCATTGGTTTTGTTTACTACAGAGCATGGCAGAAAACTTAGAAATTACCGACGAAACAACTGCTGAGCCAGAGTGCAAAAAACCATCACAATTCTGTGATCCAACCGGTAAGGAAGATAAGTGTTGCGAGGGTTCCTCCTGCAGAGAAAGCGTCCTTCTTTTTGGTCCAGGACATTTTCTATGTATATAAAAATCCTTTCATTATCTAGAAATAATTGCTTAACTATAATTGTCATCTTACGTACATAAAAATAGCCACAAAAATGTAAAATCTATGTCAAAATTGGAATAGAAATATAATCATCATTAAGTTCGGTTTTAGTATTTCAAAACCTCTATCAGGCATATTATAATTATAGTATGTTTCAAATGATAACAATAAACATATTAATAACTTTGATTTTGTTGCCTTTTATTGACTATTAACTCATATTTTGTTGGGAACATAAGTTCTTAAAATTTGCACCGACAACGCCACAGAAAACCTCAAACATTTTGTCGGATTCCTTGTCTTTCTACGAGCATACCCGTAGCCGCAAATCTTGTGGCAATATCGTACCAAGTTAGTAAACTCATATAAGTATTCTAAATGCAATTTGTTGACTAATGAGTACTCTTTATTTTCCATTTCGTTGTTACCTTCAGTGCTGGAAAGGCTTAGTACTCTTTCTGGATCGACATGGAGTGAAATGATAATGATGGATTTAAATACTGAAGGCTGTATGGCAATTGTAATTTTTCAATGTTTGATTTTGTTGTGTGCCTGGTGATATTTAGCCACATAGTTGTCAATTTGTTTTGTCTTAAAACATGTTAAAAACTGCTTTAGAATGGAGTTTATTAAAAGTTTTAAATTATAAACGTTTGTCGTAGTTTTTTATGAATATTATACGATGGCATGCCAATGGCATAATATGTAAAGAACCATGCAATCTTAGGGCAAGCATTTTTTGGATTCCCATTTTATTGCACATTCGGATAGAGCTTTTAATCTTGTACAATTTTGCTTCAGACACTGTGGTCATTTTTTGTAACGTTTTGGAGATATCATGAATTCTGTAATTCATGTCTGGCAGCACTCCCCAGAAACATGAAATTTTTAAAATTATTTTTTTCCCAAGTGCTTCATGTTTGATTTTTACAATTGATAGCTCATTTATTAGAGAATTGATTGGAAATATTTATAATAAAAATTTCATCATCAAATTTTTTTGAGTGCCGTAATGCCGAGGAGTCAAAGTTGAAAGTCTAGTTCAAAAATTCAAACTCGATTTTCGAAAAGTACACCACCTACAATTTTTTGTGTTAATAGCTTATTTGAAGGATAATTTTATGCAAAGTTTTGCAAAAAAAAAGAATTGGTACCTTGAAATTAGGAATTAAAGCTCAAGTATACGTGTCAAATTTGCGAAAAAAAGTGTGCAAAAAATACAAATATGCGAAAACATATAAGAACACACATCAACGAAAAACCATTTAAGTGTGATATATTATGTAATTCCCGTTTCAGACAAAGTGGTTCAATGAAAACACACAAGGAAAAAAAACACCATAATGCAACAAAAAAGATTTGGCTGCGTTTTCTGTGGAAAAATGTTTTGGGATTTATAAAGCATATTGCTTTAAACATATTAAGTTACATATTGAAGAAATGTGATTGACTTGTAGAAATTTCTAAATATTGTGTTACTAAGCAACAAAACGTTTTATTATTAATTGTATAACGGTAAAAGTTATTAAATCGTGCAAAACACATTAATCTATATATACTATATTATCCAACAAAAAAGTTTTTAAAGTGAAAATGTGTGAAATTGGTAGGGTCTTTATTATTAATGCAGTTACACCACAGTCTAGACTCACCAATGATATAGACAAAACACTCACATTTTAAAGTTTAACTTACTCAAACAATATGCATGATTTTCATCAATATATTATGTAATATTTGAAATTGACCGCCAAAAATGCTATCCTTTACCCTTAACAATTAATGGAGTTGGAATTATTTGAAATGATGATTTTTTTGGTTCTATACATTTTTGTAAGCCGTTGCAAACCTGTGCTCTATGAAGTTTTCTGTAAACTCTAACCGAATTCAACCGAAGTCTGCAGAGGGAGTCCCAGACTGGTACTTGGACTCTGTGCTGAGTCACATGTCACATACAAATTCTAAAGCTGATTTTCCATGCAGAATCGCCAAGAGTTTCTTGCCATGCAAGGATATTGGACTGGACAGCGAGTTTCCCTGTCTAAAAGCCTTGTTTTGTCAGTGTGGTCAACATCTGTTTTGCGCACAGACAACCAAAACATTTCACCGTGTACATTTGCATCAGAGGCTTTAGATGAACATTTTATTTGAAGTTTAATAAAAATCCCCGAAAATAATGGAGGGAACTGGTGACGATTACTCTTTGTGCATTTTGTGCTGCTACTCCTTCCCCCTCCCCACCGCCTCCTTAAAGAATCCCCATCCTCCAGAAAGAAATGAGTTATTGTACAAGTTTATCCAGCAAACTGGAGTGCTGGACTTGAACACCTTATCATTTACTGGCTTACTGGGCTCTAGGCAAGTGTCATTTTGTTCAGAGTGCTTATCTGGAGTGGCTAAAGCGGTGGATAAAAGGGAGCAAGTGGAGGAGATGGAGGTGAACGTGAGAAAGCTGCAGTTGGAGATTTTGAGGATGATGAGGCAACTGAGGGGATTGATGGATGGGTATTTGGAGGAGATGAGGGGAATTGAGGTGACGATTAAAAAAGGGGATGAAGGCTGGTTAGGGGGAAAGTTGGGGATGAAGAAGGAGGGGACTTGGACGGATAAAAATGTGCTCCAGTTTCGGAATGGGATTCTAAATGGTAAGAACGTCACTTAAAATAGGATTTGAAAGGGAAACTTAGGAATTATTTGATATTCTTGTGGTTTTGTAGTTGTCCAGGATTTGAAGGAGTTCCAGAGCGACATTTCTAGTAAGGTTTTGATGAAGACCGAAGATAAAGCTGAATTTTATCATGAGGTGGAGTGCAAGGTGGAAGTTGAAACTGAGCAAGATCCTAAAGAACCTGACAAGTTGGAGGAAACCTCTGAAGACGGTGAGGTGACTGAAGACGATTCCGATTGGGAATGGGAAAATAATGAAGAGGAGGAACCTGAGGAGGTTCCTATTCCGTCTACTTCCGAACCCAAGAAAAGACAGCTCTACAAACCTGTCAAGAAACTGTGTCAGTTTTGTAATAAAACTGTGTCCGGCTTATGGGACCATCTAAATTACTATTGTCCCAATAATCCGAAAAGAAGGCCCCCAGAGCCCTGCGTGTGTCATAGATGCGGAAGGTCATTTAATTATAAAAGAAGGCTTCAGGCGCATTTGAGGCTGACATGTCTCAAGGAAGGACATTTAAAGTGTGGGCTGTGTGGAAAAGAAGGATTTAAAACTAGGCAAAGGTTGGTTCTACATGAAAATGCGCATGGTAGACTTAGGCCATGGGTTTGTGCCCTTTGTGGAGGGGACTTTAAGCGAAGGAGTCATTTGTGGAGACATGAGAAAGGGTGTGATGGCAGTAAAAAGCCAAGGAGACCCAGGTGGAGTAACATGCTGCCGGAAATAAAGAAACCTGAAGAAGATGTGCAGAGTGGAGAAACAGAGGAGCATAATGATGAGGGTAACTAAGAAGTTCTGGAAAAAAATGGACAAATGTCTATTTTAATTTAGGACACAAGTTCGTGGATAAGCAGGGACGCTTCAAGAGGCGATTTTGAGGACGTTCAGGTGATTCATAAAAGCATTTTCTATACAATTATTTTAATCGGTTTTCTGATGAGTTTACCTTTTAATTTTACATTTCTTGTTGATTTCAGTGCTCAACAAGCTCAGTTATCTGGCTGGAAATGGAATGTTGCAAAAATTCATGAATGGAACTAAATGAGTCTGAATACTGAAAGAGTTTTGGCTATATTGTAATTTTTCAATTTATAAATTGTCAATTATTTGTCTTAAAACAAGTTAGAATTCATAAGCTATTTGTGCAACTGTTTTGCAAAGCTTATTGACATTCCAAAATTTTAGAAAGTTGTTTGTTATAAGTCCTATTAAAGTAAAACCAATTTGTGGTAGTTTTTATGAAGGTTATATAATAGCTTAAAATGTAATTTACTAGTCATTCAAGTTTGCAAACGCATGTTAGAACACATACCAATGAAAAATCGTTCCAGTGCGATATATGTAAAGTACGTTTCCGAAAAAAATGCTCAATGACTACACACAAGGAAATAAAACATCTTGGTGCACCCAAAACGTTTGGTTGTGTGTTTTGTGAGAAAATGTGTAGGAAGAGAGCACACTTAAATCGCCATATCAAGTTACACATTGAAGAAAAGTGACTTACTTTTCGCTGGTAAAACTCAATACTGTTTTACTATTAAAATTATGTTATAAAAATCAAGAAAAGGGTACATCCGTACAATTTGTAACGTGTTCAGTTCATGTTTATTAACACTAATAGTAAGTATAGTATAGTATACCGTATTCTCGCTAATAGAAGCCCCCGACTTATACTGAAATTTAGGCCTCTAAGACCCGGCTTCTATTAGAGACCCGGCTTAGACTCAAATTTAAGAAATTCTTCAAATGATTTTTCAATAAAAACTTAATTTTTATAGACAAAGGCTGAGATTTTGTAATGCATTCTTTGAAATCGTAGCTTCGAGCACTAAGTTGGCATAAATTTTAAAAGATAAAGTGCATTTATCTTTGTAATTGACCACACCGTTATTAAAAATCTTAGTTTTATCTACGTTTTCTGATTAATACCGAATGCAAGTGCTAATATTCCATGTAGTTTAGCAAGTTTTTTTTGCCTTTACCAAAATCTTGCTAAATAAAAAAAACTACCCGGCTTCTATTAGAGACCCGGCTTATACTCAAATTTGCCTCTGGCTTCTAATGGAAACCCGGCTACTATTAGCGAGAATACGGTAGTATGGTTGTTGAAACGTACGTTTCAATATGAGTTTAATGTAACATTGCCACAGGCGGTCTCACCGCCTGCACTACTATTAGCCAGCATCAAGAGGTCCCACCGCTTGCCAGCAGCTCAGTCTGTCCAGCAGCCTCTACTGTCACATCTACCAACTAAAGCCAGCCTGACGGCGATGTGGAGCTCACACGGCTTACTCTTCATGAAATGATCACATGTTATTTTATGTACCGACTCATTCTCATTTTTTATGTATCTGACTAGTGTATTTTTTTTACATGTTCTTACCAATATATTTTTGACTCTTGTGCTAAATTCAATTCAATGCCAAGTACCTTTTGTAAAGTTCATTGTCATTTTTATCTGTAATTTTCCGCTTACGTGCGACCTATTTTCGTCAAAGATTATTCTGGAAGCTTGGGTTACTGAAGTTTTCTTGGTATAGTGTTTGACGTTTTTTCTTCACTTCTCTCTTGCAACTCGTTTCGTCGACTTACCTTTTTTACGCTGCGGCGTCAGTTTACCAATTTTGCCTTGTAAAATAAACCAAGTTTTTCTTCAGTATTTGAACTAAACCTGCTCTGTGTTCAGTACATTTCTTTCACCACCTCCGGTGGCGCATTTGAGAAGTCCAAGGCATCCTACGTTTTACTGTTTGTTACCCAAGCATCATCATTGATCAACCTCGCCGTTTTTATAATCGTTTTTAACTGTTTGACACTGATCATTTCATCTCATCTCCACATTACCCCAATCCAGTGGGACCATACTAGCTCAGCCATCACCACCTCATCATCATCAGATCCAACAACATTAACCTAATAAGTGGACTAGAAGCTACCTTCACAAACCGAGCAGAACAACCGCTCATTTTTTGGTCCAATACGAACCGGATAAACCTCTCAACGGGATTTCTCCGCCACTAGTAAGGATTTTTCTGTCCATTTTTATTTTGTTAATCAGTTTTTTTGGAAACCTAGGCTATCATGGCCCCACCCAGCGCCTTTGCGAAGGCTGAATCCGACAGGGAAGCAATGAAGACCCAGTTGGAGTTCATCGAAACGGCAATTGCCGGTCACGTCGTCACAGCACTCACTCTTCCTGAGGTGGTCAAGTACCTGGCACAGGTGGATACCTGCAGCGATGAGTTGCCCAAGAATTTTGCCCAGCTGCACCTAACTGCACCAGCAGGAACGGATCTGGGACCGCACAAGACTGAATTCAACATGCTAGCTGGCATGGCAAGTAGGCTGTTTGGAGCACTGCACGGAATCAAGTCGTCATTTCCTCCAGCAGCTACCCCATCCACATCAGCAGCGGCTACGGCCGCTCTCATCATCATCACGTCAAGTTACCCAAACTTGAACTCCCCAAGTTCAGCGGGAACTTGCAGGAGTGGGTAACCTTCCGGGACATGTTCATGAACACAGTCCACAACTCAACACAGCTCACTAAGGTGGAAAAGCTCACACAACTCAAGTCCCTCCTAACAGGGGAGGCGTCACGACAAGTACGTTCAATCATCCTCAGCGATGCCAACTACGATATAGCCTGGAAAGCTCTGCAGGAGCGATATCAGAACAACAGGGAGCTGCTCTTCTCCCTCATGAAACGACTCATCTTCCAGCCGGTCCTAACCACAGGAACCGCAACCGCCATTCGTTCAATGATTGACACCACCAAGGAATGCACACGGTCCTTGGAGGTGCTCGGCATGCCTACCGACCAGTGGGATGCCATTCTCGTCTTTGTTCTCTTTTCAAAATTGGATCCAGTGTCGCGGGAACTGTGGGAACAGTCCCTCCCGGACACGAAGATACCTACTCTCGACAAACTTTACGAGTTTGTAGAGCAACGCGCTCGAGCTCTCGCCGCCAGCGGTGGACCAGCCCCCACCCGACAACCGTTTAGACAAATACCTCAGAATCCACCTAGGATTCATCACGCATCAACCACAGGCAACTGCAAGCTAGGATGCAGTCAGCCTCATCAACTTTATAAGTGTCCGGTGTTCCAGCAGCAGAATCCCTATCAGAGGGGGGACACCGCCGGTAGGCTCACAGCCTGCAGCAGCCGTCCAAAGTCATCACTGCTCAACAGCACCCATTCCTACTGGTGTTCTAGCAACCGCTAGAATCAACATTCTTTCGTCCTCGTCTCATGCAGAACGTCGTGCCCTCGTCGATGGCGGTTCAACAAACACCCAAATAACCAGAAAGACAGCTAGACAGCTCAATCTGCAATTAAGTGCCACCAACATTCCCATGAGTGGCACTGGAGACACTTTTTGCGGAACTGCCAGGTATATTACCACATTTCAATTTACCCCATGGTTTGATAACTCTGTAGTCCAAACAGCAATAGCCTTAGTGGTGGACAAGATTAGCGGAAACATCCCCTCCATACACCTTGCAAGAAAAGATTGGCCACACCTGCAGGGACTACAATTAGCCGATCCAGAATTCGACAGCCCTGACGAAGTTGAAATATTACTGGGAACCGATCATGCTTGGGATATTTTGGAGAATGATCGGATTAAGGGGTTCGAAGGGCAACCGTTTGGGATAAAGTCAACATTAGGATGGTTGGTGGCAGGTCCCAACCACTCAGCAGCGGCAACAACCGCATCATTTCATGTATCCACCGTCGACCTGGATTTCAACCTGCGCCGGTTCTTTGAGCAAGAAGAACCAGAAAGTGCAACATGTTACTCCTCCGAAGAAGCAGCATGCGAAGCCCACTTTGCTGCCACCCACTCTCGAGATGCAACAGGACGTTTTACCGTAAAACTTCCCTTCAAGCAACCCAGATTGGAATTGGGCCTATCCAGGCAAATGGCAGTTCGACGTTTCTTGAGCGTCGAGAGTAAGTACACAAACCCCAAAAATTTTACTGATGCCAACAAATTACGTCAGTTGCAGCAACAATGGCAAGCCTACAAGGACTTCATGAACGAGTATGAAGCTCTGGGCCATATGGCGGTGGTACCGCCAGGAGGCGTACCACCCAAAAATGTCTACTACATACCTCATCACGCCGTCTTCAAGGAGTCAAGCACCACAACCAAGCTCCGGGTTGTGTTTGACGCCTCCGCATCTACTTCAAACGGCACATCACTCAACGACTGCTTGATGGTGGGCCCCCAACTGCAAGACTCAATCAGGGAAATCATGCTTCGATTTCGCCTGCATCCTATTGCCTTCACCGCTGATATCGCCAAGATGTTCCGGAATATTGGTGTGGCTCTTGAGGACACTGATTATCAACGCATCTTATGGAGGGATGACCCCTCACAACAAATCAAAGAATACAGGCTGCTGACAGTCACCTATGGCACTGGACCAGCACCCTACATAGCTGTGAAATGCCTACGGCAACTGGCGAAGGATGAGCAACACCGCTTCCCGCTGGCCGCCAAAGTCATCTTAAATAATTTCTACGTAGATGACGCCGCCTCCTCCTGTGCAACATTAGAAGAGGCCAAAGAAACCGTTACTCAACTCATCGACCTGTGCATGTCTGGTGGTATGGAACTCCGAAAGTGGACCACCAACAGCCAGGAACTACTTCAGCTCATTCCTGAGCATCTAAGAGAGACCAGCTCTCTTATTGAACTACAGCATGACGCAACCATTAAGACTTTGGGAATTTTTTGGGACCCAATCAAGGACTGCTACTCCTTCCGCCTCTCCCTGCCACCAGACGTGTCAGGTAATAACACTAAAAGAAACGTTTTAAGCCAAATTGCAAAGGTGTATGATCCATTAGGCTGGCTAGCTCCAGTCATCATTGTGTGCAAGCTATTTATGCAGGAGCTTTGGAAAGGAAAGTTCGGTTGGGATGATCTCCTACCGGCAAGTCTACAGCACGAATGGAGTCGTATTCGAGACTCTCTCCAGGACATTGAGAAGATAACAATTCCCAGGTGTATCATACCTGCAGCCCCACTCAGGATGTATCTCATTGGCTGCAGTGACGCCAGCAACAAGGCAATCAGTGCCGTAGCCTACATTGCCTGCGAATACAACGGACAACCCCCTACATGTCGACTCTTGACCAGCCGAACTCGTGTGGCTTCCGTCAACCCAGTTACCTTACCCAGACTGGAGCTCAACGGATGTGTCCTTCTATCCGAGCTCCTAAAAGCGACTATGGAGTCACTTCATCTCCAGTTTGACGAGGTGAATGCTTTCACCGACTCAACAATAGCCCTCCACTGGGTCAACTCACAGCCATCCCGATGGAAGCCGTATGTGCGAAACCGCATCCACCAGATTCAACGGAACGCTCCAACCGCCAAGTGGTTTCACATTCCCGGAATCAGCAACCCAGCAGACTGTGCATCAAGGGGAATTTCAGGGGAGGAGCTCCTCAACCATCCGTTGTGGTGGAACGGATCAGCAGACTTTTGGAAGAACTGTACTACCGGCGGTGAGACCGCCGGAAGGGAAAGAGGTGACACCGCCATCACTGCAGGCGGTGTGACCGCCTGCAGCATCCAGCTACTTGAACATGACATCCTGCAGCTTGAAGCAGAAGCAAAAGCAGCCACTCATCACGTGCAGCCCATCCAATTACCAGACTTTCTGACGAAATTCTCAAGTTTCTACCGCCTCCGTCGAGTTATGGCATTCGTGCATCGGTTTTGTCATAACTGCCTTCAACCTGCAGCCCAACGTTTCAAAGGCTCACTATCAGTTGATGAACTAACCATGTCTCGCAATTTTATTGCTCTCTCTTTACAGAAAGCCTACTTTTCCAAGGAACGGAAGGTTATGGCCAAAGGGGAAGGACTCCCCGACAGCAGCAAGCTAAAGGGACTGAAACCATTCCTGTCAGCAAACGCTTTGCACGACCGCCTGCCTAAATATGATATGATTGCAGGCAAGCGTGATCCAGCAGCAGCCAGCGACGGCCTCATGCGTGTTGGTGGGAGACTAAGCAGGGCAGCCATCTCCTACGACCGCCAGCATCCTTTGCTTCTACCACGAAGCCATCAGATCACAGAAAACCTCATCATGGACATTCACAAGCGGTACTTTCACACTACCGCCTCTGCAACACTTACAGTACTACAACAGCAATTTTGGATAAGCGACGGTCTTAACGCAGTTAAGGCAATCATCAGGAAGTGTGTACTTTGTTCCCGTCACCGTGCCAACTTGATGAGTCAAGTCATGGCAGACCTCCCTACTCACCGTGTCAACCCGTCGCGTCCGTTCTCGAAGGTCGGGATTGACTACGCCGGCCCATTCAGCATCAAGCCCATGGTACGCTCTAAAGCCACTCTCAAAGCGTGGCTCGCAGTTTTTGTCTGTCTCACCACTAAGGCAATCCACATTGAAGTTGCAACCAGCCTTTCGACGGATTGCTTCCTTAAAGCTTTACGACGTTTTACCTCCCGCCGCGGTAACCCTTCAGACATCTTCAGTGATTGTGGTACTAACTTTAAAGGGGCTGACAAAGCCCTTCGTGAGTTTTTTGTTGTGTCTAGAAAATCCGAGATCCAGAACCAGTGTGCCGACCAAGGAATCCAGTGGCACTTCAACCCACCTGGGGCTCCACACTTTGGGGGACTTTGGGAGGCTGGTGTCAAGTCAATCAAGCACCACCTCATCAGAGTCATGGGATCTACCATCCTCACGTATGAAGAATTGCTCACGCTAGTCACCCAGATTGAAGGAATACTCAACTCAAGGCCTCTCATCCCAGCATCAGCAGACCCCACTGACTTGGAGGTGATAACTCCAGCTCACTTTCTCATTGGTGCACCGCTTACATCACCGCCAGAAGCAGACCACACCGCCACAAAGGAAAGCCACTTGCAACGGTGGCAACTCATCCAGCAGAGACGACAGCTCTTTTGGAAAAGATGGTCACTTGAATACCTCACCCGTCTACAAAACCGCCCTAAGTGGATGAAGGTCAACCCAGATCTCAAGGTTGACCAACTAGTCGTCATAAAGGAAGACCGACTCCCTCCGCTTAAATGGAAACTTGGCAGAGTTTTAGCAGTTCACCCCGGAACTGATGGTCACGTCAGGGTAGCCACTCTACGCACTCAAGATGGTGAAACCTCCCGGCCCGTTGTCAAGTTATCACTTCTACCAATCGATTAAAGTTCATTTTTTAACAAGTCCAATTCCATTTACAAATTGTAATCTAGATGTTTTTATTTGTTTCATGTCTCTTAGAAAGTCCCTGGTGGTCGTCGTCCGGATATAGCTGCCCCTTCCAAGCATCCAAGTCATGTTGCGTTGGCCCTAGAAAGGTCGATGTAGTGTGGACTTTGCGAGTGCAACAGTGGGGGAAGCAGCTACGGTACGAGCCTGCTGGTACCATTTCCGGCGACTTCCATCGGCCGTGATTGCTAAGAGTTCTTTCAATTTTCATTCATTCATTTCTTAAATCGTTGTCATTGTAATTTTTATGTAGTATATTTTTTGCTTATCCAGCAACGGCCGGGCAGGATGTTGAAACGTACGTTTCAATATGAGTTTAATGTAACATTGCCACAGGCGGTCTCACCGCCTGCACTACTATTAGCCAGCATCAAGAGGTCCCACCGCCTGCCAGCAGCTCAGTCTGTCCAGCAGCCTCTACTGTCACATCTACCAACTAAAGCCAGCCTGACGGCGATGTGGAGCTCACACGGCTTACTCTTCATGAAATGATCACATGTTATTTTATGTACCGACTCATTCTCATTTTTTATGTATCTGACTAGTGTATTTTTTTTACATGTTCTTACCAATATATTTTTGACTCTTGTGCTAAATTCAATTCAATGCCAAGTACCTTTTGTAAAGTTCATTGTCATTTTTATCTGTAATTTTCCGCTTACGTGCGACCTATTTTCGTCAAAGATTATTCTGGAAGCTTGGGTTACTGAAGTTTTCTTGGTATAGTGTTTGACGTTTTTTCTTCACTTCTCTCTTGCAACTCGTTTCGTCGACTTACCTTTTTTACGCTGCGGCGTCAGTTTACCAATTTTGCCTTGTAAAATAAACCAAGTTTTTCTTCAGTATTTGAACTAAACCTGCTCTGTGTTCAGTACATTTCTTTCACCACCTCCGGTGGCGCATTTGAGAAGTCCAAGGCATCCTACGTTTTACTGTTTGTTACCCAAGCATCATCATTGATCAACCTCGCCGTTTTTATAATCGTTTTTAACTGTTTGACACTGATCATTTCATCTCATCTCCACATTACCCCAATCCAGTGGGACCATACTAGCTCAGCCATCACCACCTCATCATCATCAGATCCAACAACATTAACCTAATAAGTGGACTAGAAGCTACCTTCACAAACCGAGCAGAACAACCGCTCAATGGTTTTATTTAAAAGCTCTTAAAGAGCACACGGCCCATGGAGCTTCTCATTTCATCATCAATTACAATTTTACAAACAAGTTGTTTGAAAGAGCGTTTTGGAGTTCCGTCCATATAACAATTTAACATAACATTTGCAATATGTATAATGCAAAGTTCAAATTAACATTAACAATATGTTAAGTTGACAATTTAATAATAACACCAAACAGTAAAAATTTGCCTTTACTCTGGCCTGGCAAACTATTATCTGTGCATAATTTTTCCCCAAATGAATGTAATGTAATACATTAAGTAATGAAATATAAAGAAAATTTGCATTCCTTAAATAACAATTTCAAAGTTCAAATCAGTGCAAAATATTATAGCTATTACATTCTTCATATAACAATTTGTAACAATAGCAATTAGCATGACAATCCAAAATTCATTTTCATTTACAATTCAAAGTTCAGATCAGTTCAAAAAATTATGGCTATTTGACAATCACAAATGACTCATTTTAGTGAGTCTCAATAAGTAATAGTAAGTATCTATTAGAATCGGTTTTGGAATCATGTTTGAATTTAATGATATTTTTTATAATATGATTTTATAATAGACTGGTAATTTAAAACTATTGTAAATCTACAAAACAATTATTAGTTCAGAAGTTCAATCTCAGTAAAAAGAGTAATTCAGTCAAGTTCCTAGCTAGACAATTGATCCTAAATTATATATCATATAAATCTGTTGGAATAAATTTTAAATAAATCCAAATAATATTCTAGCTACAAAGCATGTAGCGAAAAGTGCATTGAAAAGTAGTATTTAGCATTATGTGGGGGAGGGGGCAGCTTAAGAACGGATGGGGGCCAACTTAACGCACATAATTATCCCCACAATTATTCTCCAGGATTACTCCACTTCCGGCCTTTTTATCTCCGGCACCATATTACTCCACCTAGGTCTTCTTGGCTTTTTGCTGCCATCACACCGCTTTTCATGTCTCCTCAAATAATTCTTTTGACTAAAATCCCCTCCACAAAGGGCACACATCCACGGCCTAAGTCTCCCTTCACTACTGTGCTTCCATTCATGTTTCTTCAAATTCTGTCTTGTTTTAAATCCGTCTTTTCCGCACAGTTCACACTTTAAAGTCCTTTCTGTTGCGAGACAAGTGACCCTCAAATGTTCTCTGAGGATCTTCTTATACCCGAATGACTTTCCACACCGGTGACACACACAGCAAGGTACATCAAGGGGCCTTCTTTTCGGATTATTGGCACAGTGGTACTTTTCATGCTCCACAAAATGAGATTTGGTCATGGTTTTATTACAAAATTGACAGGTTTTCTTGGCCATCGGATTGTAAAACTTCTTCCTGGATTTAGAGGTAGATGGAATAGGAACCTGCTCAGGTTCCTTCTCATTATTTTCCCATTCCCAATCTGAATCGTCCTCAGTCTCTTCACCTTCACCGTCGTCACAGGTCTCCTCCAACTTGTCAGGTTCTTCTGGAACTGCTTCAACTTCCACTTTGCATTCCACCTCGTCGTCATGATAAGCCTCAACAGTTTTATCTTCCATCAGAACTTTACTGGAAACGTCACTTTGGAACTCCTCCAACTCATGGACAACTACAAAATCCACAAGAAAATCAATTAATTAACAAACAATCTTTAAAAATCCCATCTAAATTGTCAAATCCTTACCATTTAAAATCCCCTTCCGAAACTGGAGCACATTTTTATCCGTCCAAGTCCCCTTCCCCTCCATCCCCAACTTTCCCCTCAAACAGCCCTCATCCCCGCTTTTAATAGTCACCTCAATTCCCCTCATCTCCTCCAAATAACCGTCTATCAATCCCCTCAGTTGCCTCATCATCCTCAAGATCTCCATCTGCAGCCTTCTCACGTTCACCTCCATCTCCTCCACTTGCTCCCTTTTATCCACCGCTTTAGCCACTCCAGATAAGCACTCTGAACAAAATGACACTTGCCTAGAGCCCAGTAAACCGGTAAATGATAAGGTGCTCAAGTCCAGCACTTCAGTTTGCTCTATAAACTTGTAAACTCTCTCATTTTTTTCTGGTGAATGGGGATTCTTTAAAGAGGAGGTGGGGAGGGGGAAGGAGTAGCAGCACAAAATGCACAGGCAATGGTCACCCTCCATTATTAGCCAGTATTAATTTGACACTGTCAACTTGACAGGGACAGGATGCAAAAATGAATGGTGCCGGTGTTTTGGTTGAAAAACAGGTGATTGTTCCTCAAGTTCAGTTCGCTCGTTCTGATCATCTGTTCTGGCCCACAAACCCAACCAGTCAAAACACCGTGTAAATTCACATGCTCGGTTTTATTAAAGTTTAATTAAAATAACCGACAAGAATGGAGGGAACTGGTGACTATTCCCTGTGCATTTTGTGCTGCTACTCATTCCCCCTCCCCACCACCTCCTTTAAGAAACCCCATTCACCAGAAAGAAATGAGAGAGTTTACAAGTTTATCCAGCAAACTGGAGTGCTGGACTTGAGCACCTTATCATTTACTGGTTTAATGGGCTCCAGACAAGTGTCATTTTGTTCAGAGTGCTTATCTGGAGTGGCTAAAGCGGTGGATAAAAGGGAGCAAGTGGAGGAGATGGAGGTGAACGTGAGAAGGCTTCAGATGGAGATTTTGAGGATGATGAGGCAACTGAGGGGATTGATGGACGGTTATTTGGAGGAGATGAGGGGATTGGAGGTGACGATTAAAAGTGGGGATGAAGGCTGTTTGAGGGGAAAGTTAAAGGAAAGGGGAAGGAAGAAGGGAGGAATTTGGACGGAGAAAAGTGTGTTTCAGTTTCGGAATGGAATTCTAAATGGTAATGATTTACAATTGAGATGGGCTTTTTAAGGACAGGTTGTTAATTCAGTTAATTGTTTCATTTTCTGGTTGTTTTTGCAGTTGTCCAGGAGTTGGAGGAGGTCCAAAGTGACATTTCCAGTAAAGTTGTGATAGAAGATAAAACTGTTGAGGTGGAATGCAAAGTGGAAGTTGAAGCATTTCCAGAAGAACATGACAAGTTGGAGGAGACCTGTGAGGATCAAGAGAGTGAGGATGATTCGGACTGGGAATGGGAAAATAATGAGGAGCTTAAGAAAGAGGTTCCTATTCCATCCACTTCCCCGAAACCCAAAAAGAAGCGCGCCTACAGTCCGAAATTTTGTCAGTTTTGTAATAAAACTGTGGTTCGCTTCTATTACCATCAACTTTACAACTGTCCCAATAATCCGAAAAGAAGACCCCCAGAGCCCTGCGTGTGTCACCGGTGCGGAAAGTCCTTTAATTATAAAATTAGGCTTCAAAGGCATTTATACCAAACTTGTCTCAAGGAAGGGAATTTAAAGTGTGGGCTGTGTGGTAAAGATGGATTTAAAAATAGGCATTATCTGGCTCATCATGAAAATTTACATAGTAGGCTTAGGCCGTGGGTTTGTGCCCTTTGTGGAGGGGACTTTAAGCAACGGAATCATTTGAGGCGACATGAGAAACGGTGTGATGGCAGTAAAAAGCCAAGGAGACCCAGGTGGAGTAATATGTTGCCGGAAATAAACAAGCCGGAGGAAGGTGGAGGAACGGATGGCAGGGGTAACTGACCGGTCATGTGAAATGGGCAGTGTTCATATGTCAATTTAAGCCACAAGTTAGTGGATAAGCAGGGACCCTTGGAAATTTTGAGGAAGTTCATGGGATTTACAAAGGTATTTTCTATACAATGCTATTTCAATTTTTTATGATGAATTTATCTTAGTTTATGATTTCTTGATGTTTTCAGTCCTCACCGAAGTTTAGTTAGTGAGCCTCAGTTATCTGGTTGGAAATGAAATGTTACAACAATTTAGGAATGAAGCTATATTTCTGAGTACTGAAGGAGTTTTGTCTATTGTAATTTTTCATTTTATAAATTTATGGCGTTGCTGGTTACATTTATCCACAGAATTGTCAATCATTTCCCTTCAAAGCAAGTTATAATTCATTAACTTTTTGTGGATCTGCAATAGAAAGTGGTCAGTTAAAAGTTGTAATTAATTCTGCAAACCAGTTTGTCGCAGTTTTTATGAAAATAATGTAATGGCTTATTATGTAACTGTTGATAACTTATAGAGAAAAGATAAAGCATGATAAAGTTTTCTTGATTTGCATTGTCTGTAGCGTTAGCGAGACAATATAGTATGTTTAGATATACGAAAACCTGAAACAGAACACATACTCAGTTATTTTTATGAACCAAATCAATGTTTGCCAAGAAATAATTTATCTGTTATTGGAATATGTGTATTTTTGGTATAATAATTACTACATCAGAACTTTATATAAAAATACAATTTCAAATCATTATATGTGTGTACATATGAATTATTAAAAATATGAATCTGTATAATTGTCTAAAATTCAGAAAAGCACCGTAGGCAAGAAAAAGGGTTATATAGCTACAAAAATTGTTAAATAAACCCTTTTATAATAATCTACCTTCAAATCTCCAAAGAAATAGTGAATCAAGGTGAACCGTCAATCAATAACAGTAAAAAACACCACAATCAACAGCATCAAAATTAAAAACTGCTCATCATGAATAACAAAAACGATACCGCAATAACTAACAACAGTAACAAAAAGTAAAGCAAATATGCAAAATGATGAAAATCAAACAAAAAATAAAAATTGACAAAGGGTTAGCCGCCGTCAAACTAAGTATATTTTAATTAGAAACTCTACGACGGAATATTTGCGTTTAGAAACTTTAATTTAAGTTTCGTAAAACCCTTTTGAATTGATAAAAACAAACCCATTTTTTTGAAACCACAGACAATATTCTTATTAACAAACCATTTTGCTCACAATGTAATCAACTTTTTTTCATGCAGAAGAAGACGCTAGCAGAACTAACTGAAACCGATGAAAAGGAGAGAGACAACTAGCCATAGCAAATTAGCCATCGCAGCGAAAAGAGCAAAACGCAATTATGGCAGGGCTGTTGAGAAAGGGATGAAAGGCAAAACTAAATTGAGAAAATCTAACAGCTCTCCTAGGAAAGACGTTGAGTAAGTCCTTACGAATATATAATCATAATCTGAATAAATTGTAATAAACCTTAATATTTGTGTAGTGGATGAGTTAGAGAAAGAAAAGCAGGGATAAACAAAAAGGCTAAATTTGTGACATAATATATATCCACAGAATACAGCATACTATACAAGAATGCTAAAGCTGCAGGCTTAGATGGCGACAGTAGAATCTCAGAATCCCCGGTTTATCACTCAATGCTTTTCAGCACATCAGCTGCTTAACTCAGCAAAAAAGTAATATCTGAACCCGTGAAACTATTTTGAACACTCTTTGTTTTGAATACGGCGTCCTGCTATTGGCCCAATATGTACGCCCCCCCATTGTACATTCCGACGCATGATTGGTGTATCGTTATCATCATCATCATCAGTTGTCGCCATCTAAGCCTTGAGCTTTAGCATTCTTGTATAGTATGCTGTATTCTGTGATATATATCGTGTTGGTGTATGTTTCTGAAAATCATTTAATTTTTGTTGCATAAATATGCTAATTTTTAAGTCGTGAAAGCAGTAAAATTTTAAATACAGGAAATTCGCCGATAATTAATATTAATTTAAATTATCGGCGAAGTTCCTGTATTTGCATTAAAATGTATAATAAAATTATGAGAATGTATAATCTAATATAAAACTATTTAGCTGTTGTTAAGGTTCAATCCTATTAAACTATCTTTGTACATTTACAAAACAAAACACTTCTGCGATTTCTACGTCACGTTGACGTTACAGGAATGATGCTAAAATAAATCATTCAATTTTTCTGCCAGTTTTGATGGAAGCAAACTAACAATAAGTTTAACTTATTGAGCTGGAGTTGATCCACAAACGGTGGAATGTAAGTAAAAAAATGAAAATTTTGAATTAATTATGGAATAATTTTGAGAAGAAAAGAAGTCGGGTTTTTATTGAGAGAAAAATCCCAAACGATCAAATTCCCAAAAATCTCCTTGTATATACACTTACAACCAGTTTACATATTTTGATAACTCCAAATTAATCGTACATTATCACAAAAATAGAAGAGAGATGCTTATTTCATAGATCATTAATACTCAAGAATGAAAATTAACAAAGGGAACAATATTACATGCTTCTTACATACTCAATTCCGGCTTATTATCGGCTTTACATATCATATAAGCAGCTATTTAAGAGATACCAGATGCCTGAAAAGAGTTAGATAATTAAATAGTATGTTCTAATCACGCTTTACTACCTAAAAGAAGATTCCTGAAGAAAGCAAAGCAGTTCTGAAGGTTCAGCTGCCATTCAATCTATGTATGTACATCTGTATAAATACAGAACAGGTTTTAATGATAACTTCTTGTCAAATTACAATTGAAATGAAAGTAGAATCCGATATCATTAAAAAATAAACCATTAAGATGAAACCTAAAAGGCATTTGTATAATGAAAAAGAATGGATAACGACTGCTGTCACTTCAAGAAAACATCAAGCACGTGTTCTGGTAAATAGGTGATATTGCAGTTCTCCTAAATAATGCATTGATTAACCTGTTACTCAACCGGCAACAAAAGCACTTGCGTAAATCCCTAGTATGCCTCTCAGAGAACGCGTATAGTGCTTTATGTGGATTTTCATGGTGTAAGTGGAGAAAGTAAAAAAGTGAAAGTGTAACGTTTGAACCACAAGCTGCGGGTAATGTCATAGGGAATGAGCAACAACATTCGAGAGCATTGTGTTGAAGCAAAGTGTCAATTAACGTTGTAAAACGTCAACACCATTGTGTGTATTTCCATGTACTTTTGCGTTGGACGGCTTGTGTGAGTTGAAGCTTTTCTTGAAGCAAAATGTATTTGAAAAAAAGTTGTTGACTTGAAATAAGGGCTCATAACAACAACAAAACTCACACTATTCTTCTACAATTTTTAAACTATCTCTGTGTACATTTTGCTTTTAATTTTCTAATGTCCAGTGCATTTGAAGGCTAGCCTTGTAACATTATTGGGTGCTGTCACATAAACAATGAGGGCTTTCAAGAAATAGAAATGATAACGAGGGAAAAATATATTGCATTGTCATTTCCTGCTTTGGCTGCTTGCCTGTCAGGATTAATGAGTGACAGCATTACAAAGTCTTTATGTTGACGCAAAAACACACTCAAGTTTTGAAAATATCAATATAATCTAATATAGCATTTTAGTACTTGACTTTAGCAACACCCTGCCGACTTGTTTTTTAAATTTCAGAAGTTGTTCCATGAAGGTTGCACACTTACAACAACATTTCAACTTTGAATTTATTTTCACATATTTTCAAAAGTTAGTGTTTTACCTGCATAATTTGATTAATACATACTGAGTCATTTAATATTTCTTTATCTTTGCTTGCAAACGCTTTAGCTAAAGTGCGATCTAAAAAATTAGTGTTTTAGCGTATTCTAACAAACAATTGAATGGTGCTTAAAATTTATGCATTAAAAGTTTCAAAAAACTGCTTGAAGTTTTCTAATATATTTGAAGTGTGTGAATATAATTACATCGAAAAAAAAACTCAATAACTTACTAGAATTGTTATGCTATATGAGCATGAAAAATAAGTTTTGAAGGGCATATAAATAACAAAGTAATATATTTTGCAAAGTTTATGTGCTGTTGGTTTGGTAAAAACGTGGATTTCACAGGCATCTTGACGCGTAAATTCTATTTGTTGCAGAATTAATTCTGGTGTTGCAGTTCAGTGAAGTTCAAAGTGTGAACAATTTAAAATATAGCAAGCTAGCAAGCACCCTTCCACTGGAAGACTTTCAGAGCAGCAAAAGCTTCTACAACCTTCTGAAAAAAGTGACTGAAGGTTATATAAATTTTTATATTATTTAAATAAGAACAGTTTTAAATATTTAGTTTTCACTGATAAAATAAACTACAATATAGCCAACTGAATCTGTGAAAACGCTACTATCTGTGCTACGTGTCTACATTAATGTCCGGCGTGGCGTTTTGTGTAAGTCATTTCACAATATAATTTTTTGGAGGATACTGGGAGCATACATAAGTAAATAAATTAAATAATATTTATATTAACTTGTTTAAAGCGAAGACTAGCGAAACTTCTAAAAAGTAATTAATGTTACAGCACTAAAGTTTTCATGATAATTCAATTTTCAAATAGACAGGCATCAGGATTATCACCAAACCGAATCTAGAACTATTTCCATATTAATTGAACTGCAGACAAACACAAAAATTACAAAATGAAACTTTCAAGTAGCCCTACTTTCTGTGTATTCACTAGAATTTTCATTTTCTGTCTCACTTCTGGAGTTGCATCTGCAAGTTTTGATAATCAAGATAAGGCTTACGCAATAGTCAACAAAATTATTGATTCTTTGGCATCAGATAACGAGTGCCGTATTCTTTCATTTCATTCGTTTGTAGCACAGGGCAGTATATGCACACAGGATTTGAGGAGCTGTGTAGTTGGTAGAGTCAGCAGAGGTTGATCTGCATAAAATTATAATATTCAATGTTGGTCCATTTGGACCTTAAAAAGGTAAATGAGAAATGCTGGAAGAAATGGGAAGAAAGAGAGAGGAACTTCATTCCGATAGTGGCTACGGCCAACTAAACAGCGCAGCTAAGCTGCTGCCATTTTCTTATCTCTCTATTGCTGTAAATATTTTGTGCATCAAGATTCTGTAGTTTAATTGATTATTATTTTGCTTAAATAAACCCTAGTGATTAGTGCTATATTATACGCTGCGTAGTTGTGCTTACTCCTTTTGTCGCTCATTTGTTTATCACGCATTTGCCATCCAGCTCAGCAGAAGGGATCTTAACCTGGAGCGTTGTTGCGCAGACAGCCAAAGGATGGAAAGGAGAGATCTTGGTATCGTAATCGTAAGATATAATATGCATTTTATCTCGTGTGTTACTTGCCAATCTCGTGCATAGCTAGTGTGTGCATCTCAATCTCTCCGCATAACCCATTTCCATACCTTGCTTCACCCTTACACGTTTTCATCAAGTGACCAGTTCCATTTTAAATCTCTTCAGTATATGTTATTCAACTCATCGTTTAATACAAAGATTAGTTTACTATCATCTAACAAATACTGTCAATATTTTTATACAATTTTGTGCAAATTAGAAGCACAAAACGCAATGGAAATAAGTGCAAATGTTTTTGAAACGTTTTATGAATATGCATATAGCGTAACAACAGTATTCTTGTTCGTACAAACAGAAAAAATGCCCCAAAAGCAAAACAATGTAATTTTCTCTCCGTCTAATGCAAACCTGCCTTCGTTGAAGTTGCTTGTTCAAATAACCGAACAAGAAGTGTTTGCGCAGTACCACTGCCCGTTTTGCCCTGCTAGAAAACGCTGGAATGTTATTAAAGATAAAATAGAACAATTTATGCTGTATCCAGCTCTTCTGCACAAAAGATGTTTTCGAAATGGACACCAAAGCACAATAAAATTTCGAACAACGGAACCTCACAAAAAATTGGAAAATTGTAACAAATTAATAACTAACTGTTACGCCGAGCACATGTGCATGTTAAGCATTAGCAAATCGCTTAACATTACTTTTGAATATGTGAATAGTATTGGAAAAGACTATAAAGATAAGGAGTCTCAATTTGTAGTATATTTTGCAACTTTCACAAGCTTTAGCAAAATCCAAAATTCACCCCTAAAAAACGGTTTAGAGTTTCAATTTTACACAAGCGAGTCCGCCTTTTACTGCGTGGATCTGGTTAAACGCAATCAGGAACTAGGTAAAAGCGTATATATGTGGCTATCAATAGTAACGCCGGAATGTGCTATTGCAGTTGTACTTGCAGTGATAAGTGTTTTGATATTGGCAATCCAGCTAGAACAACGAAAATGTAACGGGAAAATTATTTTAGAAATTTATGCACTGTTGCTATGTAGTTCGGTTAATATAAGCAATAAGAGAACAAAAATTGTGTACCTTGTTTGTATGCTTGGCTTGATATTGAATCAATATTATTCTAATATTTTTACAAGTTTAGTTACGGTTCGTATAGAAACTAAGCCATACAGCTTGTTAGAGGAAGCTATAAAAGCAAAATATAAGTTGTGGTTTCCTAATAATATTTATAGTTATACCCCTGAAGAATGGGAATCCACGTATAATGTTTTTAAAAACCGCGGAATGTTAAGTGTATTTAACAATAGCATATATTTTAATTTATCTGCTTCGTATGATTTTGAAAGCATAGTGCAACAGCTTCTTAACCAGCATTTGTATTTGTCAAATGGACCTGGGATTGTGCCGGAGCTTCTGGCCATCCAGAAGAGGGTTAATGAAATTGCAAACCATACTACATGTTTTCTTCTTTCTGAAAAGTTGTCCAAGAAAGATGCATATTTTGTTTCAAGCACTACGAACAGATTTTGGGTGATCAAAACCCTTAGATGGATTAAAGAGGGAGGATTGGATGCTGAATGGGATCGATTAGCGGTGTTTAAGGAAATGCACGAAAACGACATGCATGGTCAAACACTTGCACCGGACAACATGGTTACAACAGGGGATTATATAAAGGTCGAAAATATGTTTGGTATATTTTTATTGATGGGAGGAATGTTTGCTTTTGGAGCGGTAATATTGTTAGTCGAAATACTTTTAGAATTCAAGTTAAAGTGGTAATGTTAGTTTGTCGTATTATCGTTTGGTAAGCATCTTCATAAAATGGACGTGGACAAAATTTTTAAAGCTGAATAAATATTTTTGGGTGCTAATCAAAAACTTAAACATTTACATCTTGGGACGTTCATTGTTAGTACTTGCCCAGATTTATAGTTTGTTTTAGCATTAAAATGAAAAAATGAGTGTCACGGAGTATAATAAGCTGCATTGTAAATATATCTAGCATATAGTCGAGTCTTTATGGTCTTGTCATGTTTCAGTGCATGTACTGTTATTCTTATGGAAATATAACAAATAAAGAATCTTATATCTGCAGTTGCAATGTATAAAAAATATATAATATATTATGTACTAACAGTGATATATTAATTATAGTGGTAAACATTTACACTAGTATACATTTTAGTAATAAATATGATTATGGATTTAGAGTTTCAATTTAAAAAATAACATCCACACCAGATCTGACAGAGTTGTATCAGCGAAATTAATTTCAGTTCAAAAGCTTTTAGAAAATTAAAGGTAACAAGTAAACTAACCGGATACTTGTACCAAAGTGAAAATGTAAATAGGATTATAAAACCAATCAAATGTTTAAGGCGTGCATTGCAAAAGCATTTGTAGAAAATAAACTTGAATAAATAATCAATAGGTGTGTTTTTAATTGCATAAAATGGTGACATATTCATTTATGCTTTATGAGCGTTTCCAGACAATTCCAAAACAGTTATTTATATGAAAAAAATGTGCTCTCATTATCAAATAAGTCAAAGGAATTCATAACAAATTATATAATGAAACACACAAAGTCAAGTTGTTTTTGTGAGAAAAGTGTGTTTTTTATCTTAACTTTTGTTTTTTGTAACCTTGAAGAGACAGAAATGCTTTAAAATTGCTCATCATTTGTGTAATAATAAAAGACATAAACGCAAGTTCGATTTTTTTATAATTTCAATGATATTTTTTATTAAATTCAAGCTGTTTTTCAGCATAACTCCTCAAAATGGGAAACGCTGTCGGACAACTCCGAGAATCCACATTTGTTGGATTAGCGACGTCGATATCCAACAACTTTTGGACCCTTTGCGGGACTGGCTCCTTGCTGCTAATCATAGTAATAGTGAAGGTTAAAAACTTCCAATCAAATCCAAGCAAAAATTTTAATAATCTGAACACAGATTAGCGAACAATGTTAATTCTTACCCCAAGGGCAACTCCAGATAGAACTGCAAGCACCAACAGAACAACCAAATACAGCTTCATTGTTGTAATTCCTGGATGTGGTTGATTGTTTAACTAAAGGTGATTAAATTGTGTTCAACTCAAGAGTTTGATGCAAAATATATGAAGCTAGAACTCAGACAATTGCTCTTATATACCCAATTTTCAGACACAACGTAATACAATTTACGTAAGCCTCGAACTATGTGAAACAATATTCAAGCTTTTTGTGCTAACAACAGACAATGATCTCACATTTAGACCATAAACACTGTGAGATTCGTTCTCGGTTATTCTCTCTGTCTGGCGATGATGGAAGAGTCTGTCTCATACTTCAGTTAAAAGCACAAGTGTCTATCCCTCCCCACACAATATAAGACATCTTAAGAAGAACTAGACATTAATAAGTATTAAGCCACTTATATTGTACTACAACCTACAACACACAAAAAAACTTACACCGACAAAACTAACATTTTATCTAAAGATTGCACTTTGTCTAGACAAGATAACTAACCGAGATACAAGATCGTATACAATTAATTGCAAATTCCTTTCTTATTTCAGCGACGGTGACGTAAATGATCCTAATGAAAAAGTGGAAAATGCTTTAAAGTACATTCCAATATGCCCTTATTACACACATCCAGGGTTTTTATGAGCATGATTCAAACCCTAAAACAAAATTATTAATCATCTGAAATTCTATAGGATTCGTAAACGGGTTTTCTATAAATGATAATGTCAGCAGAATAAAAATCATTACAAATTTTTATTCCTTTTCAAATACATAATAACATATTATGTTACACCGACATTTGCTTTCATTTTTAGAAAAGCTCCGAAAACACGTGTTCTGAAACCCACTTAGATTCGACTTCTCTATGACTTGCAATTTTCTGTTATCCAATTGGCGTAACCAACAAAAGCACCAAATAAGTATAAACCATACAAAGGAAACTGTGAAAACATCAGAAAATCAATACGTCAGGGCAAAGTGACAATTGACTTCTATTAAAACATCTACATAATTATGTTATGCATTAATACTATTAATTTCAGTGACGTTTGAGAAAGCTAGCAATGAAAACAGAACTAATTTAAAAATCGTATGTAAAAAGAAAAATGGGTTGGCAATACAAACGATTCTCAAGCCTAATTGATATTGTAAAAGTTTCAAACCTCCATCATCCATTAGGCTTCATAAAAATTCTAAAAAAACACAATGTCGTTGTCGACTTAAAGAGCATAACGAAGAATTCAATTGAATGAAACGTCAGCTTATGACGCTTTTATTCATGAATTGTAAAACGTTGATCACCTTTTTCTTATGCTCTAGTAACATTGCAACTTTATTTTCTCCGTTTTATTTGCAATTGACTAGAAAAAAAGAAAAGTAATGCATATTGAATTTTGTCTTTTTCTTGTCATTTCACTTTTTGGTGTGTATGTTGGAATACTAAAGTGCAAAAATATGTTTTGATTTTAATCGCATAAAACGTACTTTAATTTACTTTTTTGCGTAATCTAAACAAATTAAGCCAATACTAATTCTGGTTTTCATTACGATTTCATATTGCACAAGATTTTTGTAGGTTTAGGTTGTATACTAGCTTGTTTCTTCTTTCTCATAGGTATCTAGAAAACGGTCTACAACAGACAGCTTCACAAGCAATGTTTTCTAAACAAACACCGGGTTCACAGAGGACGAGTCTAAATAAAAAACTTATGCGGGGTTTAGGCTAAGCAGAAAGATTCCGTTTCTTCTTTCTCCTGAGCAGAAATACCCGTGAAGCTTCTCTGGATTGGTGCAGTCAACTGACTCAACATACTTTGTTCTTCCGTATTTTCTACTGTTGTAAATGCTTGGCTGCAGCTCAGGTGAAGGAAACTCTCTTTACGCATAATATGTTAGCACATGTTCGAACTTTCTTCGAATTCTGCTGTTATAACAAATTTTGAGCACATGTTAATATTAAATTATAAATATTAAGTGTGTTACAAATCTGCATAAAATTTTTATTATACTGTACTAACATTAGAGATTAGTCATACAAGTCAAGTTGGAAACTAATATTTAAAATCTAATAGCGTCTGCGTTATCTGATTTAAAATGAAACAAATTTGATACTAATTAAAGTATATTCCCCATTTCTACACGAAAACAATATTAAACAAAGAAAGAAAAATACAAATGTTTTTGTCATTGACTCCATCAATAAAAAAATAATGCATTGAGAATGGATCATAGTACTTTTGACAACTTTGAAAAGTGTCTAAAACTCTTTCGCATTGAAAGCTGTTATTGTCATTGATTATTTTTCTCTGAATGACTCTCAAATAATATGCTAGATTAGCATGAAGTTTATTAATACAAATATATTACTGAACTTGGAGTCATCCCATGTGACAATGCAACATTCTATAACAGTTTTATGGACAAAAATCGTACTGATAACCATTATCCATCTGAAGATATCAGATTTTGTAGGATCTAAGTGCTATGATGTGTGAGCAACTCACTAATTCTGAGAATTCGATTTCCCGTTTCAGTGTATGATATCTTGAATGTACATATTAAGCCCACTGGTTGTTTTGATAAATTGCTCAGCTTTAAAAAGTTGAATTCACCGAACAGTCGACAGGTATTTCTCGAGTGAACACGATCTTAGAGGGTCACAGAGAACGAGAAGAGAAGGAGCAAAAAACATGTGCGGGGTTAGAACCAAGCCAATTGCTTCCCTTTCAATATTGATTTTGTTGCTCTCAGCTTTCACATTCTGATTTGATCAGACCAATAAACTGCTTTGCATTATAGAACATATTGAGTTTTATTTGAAAATGTCATGTAAAAAGATTGTTATTAGTATCTCATCCTTGTACAGCAAAGGTGATCGGACCAATTTTTATGCCGTTTTTGCTGTTGCGTCATTTCTCTGGTTTAGAAAAAAATGTATACATTTAGACATACAGTGACACCGGACAAATAATTACTATTTTAAAAACATGCCGATACATTGAGATGACAAAATGCATTTTGCATTCGTGGCATTTCATTGTAATCCAGCTTGATTTGATGCAACATCTCACCTAACAACTTAAAGTTTTCTCTCATATTTTACGTACAAACCCGGTTTCACCACTAAAGATTGCATTACATGTGTAGAAACATTTGACAAAGTTATTTTGTCTATTTATGTTAAATACCTTTATAATTCAAACTGACGCATATATAAATATCTTGTAGTAGTAAAACGCTATTCTGCATTAAAGTACTTTAACCTAAATACACCGGTACGACTGCACGTATGAGTCCTAATTATTGATACTAATGTTAAAAGAAATAAGCCCAGGTAGAAGATATCAGAAACATTCACGAAATATTTCAATTTTTCTGAGCGTTTGGATATCATACAAGGTAGTATCGCCGTCACATATACAAATACATATATTCATTACGGTTACAAAATAAAAACAACATTTTACAGCAGCGCATATTGAAGATAAAAAATAGCTCATTGCGTAAGATGTTATACAACACGCATGTGTTTGAATGCCCTCCATCCTATAAAGCCAATTAGTGTGACGCAAATTGGTGAATGCCAAACAATCTATGTAGTTGCTAAAGATTCTATTTTGGCTATTGTCATTTTATGTTGTTGATAAAAAGCTTTACCTCATATTTTAGTCATCTGCACACGTGCCTATCGCTCCCAACACATTATAAGACATCTAAAAAAGAACACGACGGTAATATTAAGCCACTTGTATTGCACTACAACCTTCAACACACATAAGATTTACACCGACAAAACTGGCATTTTATTTAAAGATTGTGCTTTGTCTAGACAAGATAATTAACCGAGATGCAAGATCGTATTCAATTTATTGCAAATTCCTTTCTTATTTCAGCGACGGTGACGTAAATGATCCTAATGAAAAAGTTGAAAATGCTTTAAAGTACATTTCAATATGCCCTTATTACACAAATCCAGGGTTTTTATGAGCATGATTCAAACCCTAAAACAAAATTATTAATCATTTGAAATCCTATAAGATTCGTCAACGGGTTTTCTATTAATAATAATGTCAGCAGGATAAAAATCATTACAAATTAGTATTCTTTGAAAATCCCCAATTATGCTTGGCATTATTTCTAAAATCTTCTTTTCAAATACATAACAGCATATTATGTTACACTGACATTTGCTTTCATTTTTAGAAAAGCTTCGAAAACACGTGTTCTGAAACCCACTTAGATTCGACTTCTCTATGACTTGCAGTTTTCTGTTATCCAATTAGCGTAACCAACAGAAGCACCAAATAAGTGTGAACCATACAGAGGAAACTGTGAAAACATTAGAAAATCAATACGTCAGGGCAAAGTGACAATTAACTCCTATTGAAACATCATCATAATTATGTTATGCATTACTACTATTAATTTTACTGACGTTTGAGAAAGCTAGCAATGGAAACAGAACTAATTTAAAAATCGTTTGTAAAAACAAAAACGGATTGGCAATACAAACGATTCTCAAGCCTAATTGATAATGTAACAGTTTCAAACCTACAATCTGCTTCATAAAAGTTCTAAAAAACACAATGCCGTTGTCGATTTACAGAGCAATAACAAGAATTCAATTGAATGAAACGTCAGCAGCTTATGACGCTTTTATTCATCAATTGTATAATGTTGACCACTTTTCATTTTCTTATGCTCTAGTAACATTGCAACTTTATTTTCTCCGTTTTATTTGCAATTGACTAGAAAAAAGAAAAGCGATGTCTGAATACTGTAGTGCAAAAGTAATTTTTCATTTCACTCGTATAAATTGTACTTTAATTTATTTTTTTGTATATTCTAAACAAAGTAAGCTAATTCTTATTCCGACGTTTATTACGGTTTCATGTTGCACAAGATTTTCCTCTATAGTATACTAGTCTTGATTCTTCTTTGTCATAGGTATCTAGAAAACAGCCTACAACAGACAGCTTCACAAACAATATCTTCTGAACAAACACCGGGTTCACAGAGGACGAGTCTAAATAAAAAACTTATGCGGGGTTTAGGCTACGCAGAAAGACTCCGTTTCTCCTTTCTCGTGAGCAGAATGACCCGTGAAGTTTCTCTGGCTTGGTGCACTCAATATACTATGTTCTACCGTATTTTTTTGCTGTTGTAAATGCTTGGCTGCAGCTCAGGTGAAGGAAACTCCCTTTATGCATAATATGTTAGCACAAGTTCGAACTTTTTTCCAATTCTGCTGTAATAACAAATTTTGAGCACATTTTAATATTAAGTTACAAATATTAAGTGTGTTACAAATCTGCTTAAAAATGTTATTATACTGTACTCACATTATAGATTAGTCATACAAGTCAAGTTGGAAACTAGTATTTAAAATATAATTACTTCTGCGTTATCTGATTTAAAATGAAATAAATTTTCATACTAATTAAAGCATATTCCCGTTTTTACAAAGCATGACCAGGCACGGTAGCAGCATGTGGAGTTTAATTGACATATTTTTGGAATTAATTTGTACCGATATTGTAATCGCAAGGCAAAAATATATCAATTTCTAGACGAAAACAATATTAAACAAAGAAATAAAAATACAAATGTTTTTGTCAATGACAACATCAATAAGAATAGTGCAGTGACTAGATCATAATACTTTTGACAATTTGGAAAAGTGTCTAAAACTCTTTCGCATTGAAAAGTTGTTATTGTCATTGATTATTTTTCTCTGAATGACTTTGTCATATAATATGCTAGAGTAGCATGAAGTTTATTAATACAAATATATTACTGAACTTGGAATCATCCCATGTGACAATGCAACATTCTAAAACAAATTTACGGACAAAAATCGTACTGATAACCATTATCTACCTTAATGTAGATATTAAGCCCACTGGTTGTTTTGATAAATTGCTCAGCTTTAAAAAGTTGAATTCACCGAAATGTCGACAGGTATTTCTCGACTGAACACGATCTTGGAGGGTCACAGAGAACGAGAGAACAAGCAGCAAAAAACATGTGCGGGGTTAGATCCAAGCCAATTGCTTCCCTTTCAATATTGATTTTGTTGCTCTTAGCTTTCACTCTCTGGTTTGATCATACCAATAAACTGTTTTGCTTTATAGAACATATTGATTTTGATTTGAAAATGTCATGTAAAAAGACTGTTATTAGTATCTCATCCTTGCATAGCAAAGGTGTTCTGACCAATTCTTGTGCCGTTTTTGCTTTTGCGTCATTTGTCTGGTTTAGAAAAATAATGTATAGATTTAGACACACAGTGACACCGGACAAATTATTAGAAAACATGACGATACATTAAGATGACATAATGCATTTTGCACTCGTGGCACATTTCATTGGAATCCAGCTTGATTAAGAGTACGACTCCATGTATGAGTCCTAATTGTTGATGCTAATCTTAAAGGAAATAAGCCTTGATAGATAGTATCAGGACGATCCACGAAATATTTCAAATTTTCAGAACGCTTGGATACCATACAAGGTAGTATCGCGGTCACATACACAAATACATATAGTTTCCTTACGGTTACAAAATAAGGACAACATAGGACAACATTTTACAGCAGCGCATATTTGATATTTGACTTGACATAAAAAATAACTCATAGCGTAAGATGTTAGATAACACGCATGTGTTTGAATGTCCTTCATTCTATAAGCAAAATTAGTGTGATGCAAGTTGTTGAATGTCAAACCACTTAGTTGCTAAAGATTCTTTTTTCGGCTATTGTCTTTGTCTGACGTTGGCAGAAACTTTGACCTCATATTTTAGTCTACACGTGTCTATCCCTCCCAACACATATCTTTTTATATTTTATAATTTTATTATAACTCAATATAATTATAGCATTATAAGACATCTTAAGAACAACTATACATTTATATTAAGCCACTTGTACTGCACTACAACCTAAAACACAAAAAACTTACACCGACAAAACTGGCATTTTATCTCAAGCTTGTACATTGTCTAGACAAGATAATTATCCGAGATGCAAGATCGTATTCAATTTATTGCAAATTCCTTTCTCATGTTAGCAACGTTGACGTACATGATCTCAATGAAAAAGTTGAAAATGCTTTAAAGTACATTCCAATATGCCCTAATTATACGATTTCAGGGTTTTAATGAGCATGATTCAAACGTTTAAGCCTGTTACATACTTGCGTTTTTCGTCTCTTTCCTCCCTGTTTCACTCGCATCAAGTATAAAACGTTTGCTTTTCACTTCTCTTTCCTCCCTGTTTCACTGCAGTAAGTATAAAAGGTTGCGTTTCGCGTCTCTTTCGCGTCACTTTTTCATGCGTTTTACGTCAGCTGTGCAAGTAGAACACTGCTCTACTTTGAGGAGAGAAATGAAAAGCAAAATGTTTTTCGCGCGGGAAGCAAGTTCAAAAGAGGAAAGAGAAGTGAAAAGGAAACAGAGAAGTTGTATATAACAGGCTTTAAGCAAAATTATTAATCATCTAAAATCCCAAATGATTCTTATACATCTGTTTTATAAATGATAATGTCATCAGACTCAACATCATTACAAATTTGTACGCACTGAAATTTCCAAATTATATTTGGCATCATTTATAAATCATCTTTTTACTTTCATAATAGCATATTATTATCAACTGACATCTGCTTTCTTTTTTAGAAAAGCTCCATGAACACGTATTCAGATAACAAGGTTACATTGAATTTTCTCATGACTTGCAATTTTCTGTTAATCAATTAGCGTAACCAACAAACGCACCAAAAAAGTCTAAACCACACAAAGGAAACTGTGAAAACACCAGAAAGTCAACACCCCAGGGCAAAGTGACAATTGACACCTATTGAAGCAACTACATAGTTATGTTATTCATTACTACTATTTATTTTACTGACGTCTTGGAAAGCTAGCAACCAAAACAGAAGCGGCAGCTTGGCGGCGTACAGAGCAATAAAACAGAAGCTAATTGAAATAAACGTCAGCTTATGACACTTTAATTATGAATTAGAACAAACTGAGAACTTTACATTTTTTTATGCTTTTGTAACATTGTAACTATATTTTCGCCGCTTTGCTTGCAATTAATTTAATAATAAAAAAATAAAAGCAAAATATGTTTGAAATTTTGTCATATTTTTGTCATTCCAATTATTAGTGTCATTATTCCAAGTATTATGTCATTATGCTTGAATACTGAAGTGTGAAATTGAATTTTCATTTCACTCGCATAAAATTTGGTGTAAAATTTCCCTCAGAATCTATCAGCTATTCTATGAGAAACTAGCCCATTTTTAATCTGATTTTCATTACAGTTTACATTACTCACATGATTTTTTTAGCGAGCGTATTAGCTTGCTTCTTTTTCCTATCATAGGTATCTAGAAATCAGCCTACAACAGACAGCTTCGCAAGCAATATTCTCTGAGCTAGCACCACCACCGGGTTCATTGAGGACGACTCTAAATAAAAAAATTGTACGGGGTTTGGGCTAAGCAGAAATCCTCCGTTTCGCTTTTGTGAAGCTGTTTTGGGTTGATACACTCAAAATATACTTTGTTCTTCCGCATACCATACCATAGTCAGACAAGTCAAGTTGGAAACTAGTATTTAAAATCTAATCACTTCTGCGTTATCTGATTTAAAATGAAATAAATTTTCATACTAATTAAAGTATATTCCCGTTTTGTCACAAATGACGAGGATCGGTTACAGCATGTGGATTATGACAGACATATTTTGAAATTACTTTTCAGACATATTTTTATCGCAAGGCGAAACTATATCAATTTCTAGAACATAATATTAAACAAAGAAAAACAGTAGTAGTAGTCAAGGAAAAAAATAAGCGATTATTTTTCAAAATTCATCTACTTTTGAGAGGCTAAAATGGGACGATTAATCCAAAAGTAGCTTATAATCGACGATTAATTGTTGCCGTTGACTCCTGTTAGTATAAACGTTTTTGTCATTGAGAACATCAATAGAAAATAGTGCAATGAATGGATCATAGTACTTTTGAAAATTTGGAGAAGTTTTTTAAGCTCTTTTGCATTAAAAAGTTGTTATTGTCATTGCCTACTATTCTCTGAATGGCTCAGCCATATAATGTGCTAGAGTAGCAGAGAATTTATTAAAACACATATATTACTGAACTTAGCATGTGACAAATGCAACATTCTATAACAAATTTAAGGAAACATCGTACTAAAAGCCATTTTCAATTCCACTTATACCGGTTTTTTAATATCAGTTCCCCTCATATTTGTAGGATCTGAGTGCTAGGAAGATTGAACAACTCACTAAATCTGAGAATTCGATTTCTCATTTCAGTGTAATACTTTGAATGTACATATTAAGCCTACTGGTTGTTTTGATAAATTGCTTAGCTTTAAAAAGTTGAATTCACCGAACAGTCGACAGGTATTTGTCGAGTGAACACGAGCTTGGAGGGTCACAGAGAACGAGAAGAGAAGGAGCAAAAAAAGTGTGCGGGGTTAGAACCAAGCCAATTGCTTCCCTTTGCATATTGATTTTGTTGCTCTCGGCTTTCACTTTTTGATCTGATCATACCAATAAACTTCTTTGCTTTATAGAACATATTGAGTTTGATATGAAAATGTCATGTAAAAAGATTGGTACTTCATCTTTGTACAGCAAAGGTGATTAAACCATTTTTTATGCCGTTTTTGCTGTTGCGTCATTTGTCTGGTTTAGAAAAACAATGTATAGATTTAGAAACACAGTGACACCGGACAAACTATTTTAAAAACATGCGGACACATTGAGATGACAAAATGCATTTTGCACTCGTGGCATTTCATTATAATCCAGCTTGATTTGATGCAACATCTCATCCAACATTTACTAAAACATGTTTGCTCATGCAGTCAACTTGATTCTACTACACTAATAATATGTAATGAAATGCGCTTTAGCAACTTAAAGAACAAACCCGGAAACAACTAAGTGTTGTACTTGCACTTTGTACTCGGTCATTATAACCTCCAGATCTTGGTTTATATTATCCCTAAATGCTTGAATAAAATCAGATTAAAATAGTAATGACGGTTAGTCTATTGGACAGGACATTGGAAGTTTTTTAAACTGCAGCTTAGACATTTATAAATGTAGACAGAACCAATATTGAAATCTATGTTTTCTTTGCTTCATGGATTTTGATGGTTTAAAATTTAAAACTAAGTCAGATATTGGCCACAAGTCTCACCCACCTTGCATTCCATCCCATGCTAAAAATCAGGCTTATCTTCGGTTTTAATTAGGACCTTACTGGAAATGTCAGTCTGGAACTCCTTCAACTCTTACGCAATACAACCACAATCATCCAAAAATAATTCATCACAAGCTTATCTTTAATACCTGATTTTAAGTGAATACAAAGCAAATCTTAACTGGACATTTGAAAACACATAGCAATCATCGATTATTTAAGTGCTCGCTATGTAAGAAAGCCTTTTTAAGAAAGTCAGATTTAAACAAACATTACAAGGTTGTACATCTGAATGAGCGTCCATATATATGCCAAATTTGCGGAAAATGTGTGCTTCCCTTAAAAATATGCAAAAGCATGTTATTACACATACTAATGAAAAACCGTTCCAGTGTGATATTTGTTGCATTCGATTCAATGGATCAATGACTACACACAAGGAAAAATGATATATTTTACTTGTTGATCTTTATAAACATCGTTGTACGCATCAACATTTTGTACAAAGATTGAGAATATTTTTTAGTAAATATTCCTTCTAATACTATATTTTTAAGCATCAGTAACTCTCTTTAGATATTATAATAATAAAACAGTTTCTTTCCGATTCTGAACATGTTTCTGTTCATATCGTTTTTAGCAGTAATCATGTTGTATTGGCTTCCCATGATAAGTTTTGCTATATTTTGGAACCACTTGTGTTGTTGTTTGAAAGGTATTAGGTATTCATGGTAAATTAAAAGAAAATTACTATTACTAAAGGCAATACGCAATTGGGTCAGGTTAATCTTGAAGAACGTTGCAATTTGTTGCAATAAATTTTAAATAAATCCAAATATTCTAGCAATTTAAGTAGTTTATATTATAAGCAGAATGTAACAAAAACCTCTAAAATAAGTCATATATCAGTTTTCATTTGAGTTTCTTGGATTCCAGCAATCGATTGCTGTTTTTGCTGCTTGCCAATGCTATGTTTTCGTCTTTGTTCGTCCACAAGTTCATTTTGCTCGTGCTGATCATCTGTTTCTGCCCCTACCAAATCCTATTCAAACCAAAACAGTCCAAACGAAACGAAACTAGGCTCTTATTTAAATAAAGAAAGTTTAATGCAATAACCGACTAAAATGGAGGGAACTGGTGATTACTCGCTGTGCATTTTGTGCTGCTACTCCTTCCCCCTCCCCACCGCCTCCTTAAAGAATCCCCATCCTCCAGAGAAGAATGAGTTATTGTACAAGTTTATCCAACAAACTGGAGTGCTGGACTTGAGCACCTTATCATTTACCGGCTTATTGGGCTCTAGGCAAGTGTCATTTTGTCCAGAGTGCTTATCTGGAGTGACCAAAGTGGTGGATAAAAGGGAGCAAGTGGAGGAGATGGAGGTGAACGTGAGAAGGCTGCAGTTGGAGATTTTGAGGATGATGAGGCAACTGAGGGGATTGATGGATGGCTATTTGGAGGAGATGAGGGGACTGGAGGTGACGATTAAAAGCGGGGATGAAGGCTGTTTGAGGGGAAAGTTGGGGATGAAGAAGAATGAGGGGACTTGGACGAATAAAAATGTTTTCCAGTTTCGGAATGGGATTCTAAGTGGTAAGGATTTTGCAATTGAGATGGGATTTTTAAGGATAGGTTGTTTAATTGTTTGATTTTCTGGTTGTTTTTGCAGTTGTCCAGCAGTTGAAGGAATTCCAGAGCAACGTTTGCAGTAAAGTTGTGATCGAAGATAAGCCTGTGGAAGGTTATCATCACGAGGTGGAGTGCAAAGTGGAAATTGAAGCTGAGGAAGATCCAGAAGAACCTGACAAGTTGGAGGCGACCTGTGACGATCAAGAGATTGAGGATGATTCGGACTGGGAAAATAATGAGGAGGATCCTATTCCATCCACTTCCATCAAACCCAAAAAGAAGCGCCCCTACAATCCGGTCAAGAAACTGTGTCAGTTTTGTAATAAAACAATGGTTCGCTTCTATGACCATCAACTTTACAACTGTCCCAATAATCCGAAAAGAAGGCTTCCAGAGCCCTGCGTGTGTCACAGGTGCGGAAAGTCATTCGATTATAAAAGGAGCCTACAGAAGCATCTAATCCAAACGTGTCTCAAGGAAGGACATTTAAAGTGTGGACTGTGTGGTAAAGAGGGCTTTAAAAACAGGCATCATCTGGCTTATCATGAAAACGGGCATAGTAGGCTTAGGCCCTGGGTTTGTGCCCTTTGTGGAGGGGACTTTAAGCAACGGAGTCATTTGAGGCGACATGAGAAGGGGTGTGATGGCAGTAAAAAGCCAAGGAGACCCAGGTGGAGTAACATGCTGCCGGAAATAAAGAAGCCGGAGGATGATGTAGGACCAAGTGGAGGAACAGGGGACTGGGGACAAAGAAGATGCTCCTCAGGGAAAAATTGACAAATGTCCATGCTAATTCTATGGCTGGGCACAAGTTTAAGTAAGGGAAAAGCAGGGACCCTTAAAGATTCTGAGGAAGTTCAAGGGATTCATAAAGGTAAATTCTTCTATAAAGTTTTATTTAAGTTTGGTTTCTGATGAGCTTACCTTTTAATTTTCCATTTCTTCTTGTTTTCAGTGCTCAACGAGCTCAGTTATCTGGCTGGAAATGGAATTGTTGCAAGAATTTAGAAATGAAACTATATATTTCTGAACACTGAAAAAGTTTTGGCTATTGAAATTTTTCAGTTAATAAATTTATTTTGTTGCTGGTTACATTTATCTACTGAATTGTCAATTATTTGTTTTAAAACAAGTTTGAATTCATACGGAATTTGTGGAACTGTTTTAGAAAGTAGTTAGAGATGAGTTGTAATAAATTCCCAAAAGAATTTTTATGAAAATAAACCGATTTAACGATCATTTGAAATACGAAGCTGAGCTCTGTGTATATCTATCTATCTGTCTGATTCTCTTACTTCTCCCTCTCTAGTACCCCAGGGGGGTGCCAAGTCAGGTTCAAAATCAATAGGGCATTTTCTCATGATTCAATGAATCACGGTACCAAATTTGGTGCGATTCTGACATGTTTTAAGGTCAGGGGGGTTACCTCCCCCTACAACCCTAGGGGGATGACCAATCTGGCTCAAAGTCAACAGGGTTCCTTACTATGGCCCGAAGAATTAAGATTCCAAATTTGGTGCGAATCTGACAAAGCATATGGTCAGGAGGGTTACCTCCCCCTATTACCCCAGGGGGATGACCGATCATGTTCAAAATCAATAGGGTTCCTCCTAATGACCCAATGGATTACTGTACCAAATTTGGGATGATTCTGACTAACCGTCTGGCCTGTATCGTGCTCACACACAGACAGACAGACGGACAAATATAACATTCTCAATACTAGCTTCACTATGCTCAGCTTCGTAATAATGTAACGGTTTTTATTATGTAACTGTTGATAACTTATGAGATAAGATATAGCATGATAATGTTTTCATTATTTGCATTGTCTATAGCGTTAGCGTGACAATTTCAAATCATATATGTGTGTACATGCATTTAAAAATATGAATCCATATCTGTAAAACTCAGAAAACCACCGCAGGCAAGAAAAAGGTTTATAGAGAAGCTTGCTCTCAAGGTCAGTATCCAACCCAGTCAAAAACAAGTCTTGACGAACCTGGAAGCAGAGCAAGGTCTAGGGTTTAGCTGACTGATAGTAGACCCGATCACCCAATTTGATATTGAACTCTTAGATTGCGATCGTTTTCTACATGAAAAGATTGAAACACCTGTGATTGTGCTAACATCCTACATATTACACTGGAGAATGCATAGATACCTGCTTCATGTATTTAAAGGTTGTTTACGCAAGTTTCCCTCTCAACAACCTAAAGAATAACACCATTTGAACAATACATTAATTCTGTAGGTGATTTTTAAAAAATGGAGAAAATGTCACAAAAGAAGCTATTTGGAAAGGGGACAAAAAGTGTCCAAGTTACTACTAAAACTTTACAGCAATATATAATTACTACCGAAAAAGATGGCATTTGTCAATTTGAATGTGGTATTTGTAACAGGTCTTTTGGACGAAACAAACAAGTACTTATATACCATATTCGAGTACATATAGGAGATAGACCTTACAAATTTTCGAAATGTGACAAAACCTTTGTTTCAAAATCTATTTTGAATGTTCACACACGTTTTCACACTGGTGAGAAGAGGTACAAGTGCAAAATTTGTTTCAAAAGATTCTACCTGTTGATTAATTTGCAAAATCATTTTAGAACTCATAACAAAGAAAGACCATACTCTTGTCTTATTTGTGGTAAAAGTTTTGCAGAGGTTTCTGTACTCACAAAACACACTAAGGTTGTTCATGAGGGACAGCAGAATGGATTGTGTGTGTTTTGTGGGAAGTTTTATAGTACTTCTACAGGTCTAAAAGACCATTTTACAGCACATATTGAGGAAAAACCATACTTTTGTAAAACGTGTGGCCAGGAGTTCAGATGTACAAAAGGTTTAAAAGTTCATCAAGCCGTACATCAAAAAGACTATAAATACTTTAAATGTCATTTGTGTGAAAAACAGCTTCTTACAAAGCAAAACTTAACTGGACATTTGAAAACACATAACAATCATCGTCCATTTCAGTGCTCGCAATGTAACAAAGCCTTTTTAAGAAAGTCAGATTTAAACAAACATTACAAGGTGGTACATCTAAACGAGCGTCCACATATATGCCAAATTTGCGGAAAACAGTGTGCTTCCTTTGAAAATATGCAAAAGCACGTTATTACCCATACCAATGAAAAACCCTTCCAGTGCGATATATGTAAAGTACGTTTCCGACAAAAGGAATCAATGAAAGTGCACCAGCAAATAAAGCATTTCGGTGCTCCCAAAAAGTTTGACTGTGTGTTTTGTGGAAACATGTACTGGAGAAGGGCACACTTAAATCGCCACATCAAGGTACACATTGAAGAAAAGTGACTTACGTTTTACTACGTTTCTAACTGTGAATATTGTTTTACTATAAGCAAGAAATTAATCCATGAGACAGTGGCAACAAGATACATCCACGAGAATTAGTACCATTTTTACATTCGTAACCATTTTATATCAAATTATCCAAGCATACCTTAACTTAACGTTTAGTAATACGCATAAAAGTGGACAGATTATAGTTTTGACAGACAATCAACCAACTGAGATAATAATGTTTAGTAAATACTCCTGCTATCACTATATTTTTAAGCATCAGTAACTCTCTTTAGATATTATAATAATAAAATAGTTTCTTTCCGTTTCTGAACATGTTTACCAGTGCACAAGTTCTGTTCTGTTCATATCGTTTTTAGCAATAACCATGTTTTATTGACTTCACATGATAAGTTTTGTTATATTTTGGAAACACTTGTGTTTTTGTGTTTGAATGCTATCGATGGTAATTTCAAGAAAATGTACAAAATGGTTACGTAATTCAGCCAAGTTAACCTTGAATAACGCTTCAATCTGTTGCAATAAAGGACCTTATTCAAGTTTATACTAGCCTGGGACCCTGTCATAATTTTTCAACAACACGTCGAGTGTTGTACAATTAATAGCTCATTCGAAAGACCAACTAAAGTACTATTACACAGCAGTCCGGTTTTATCCAGATTTGAGTGCGCAAGCTCCGTGTTTTTCAAAAACATTTTGCAAACACGAGCTTCAGAGCTCAATGCCAGCTAAAACAAACATTCATTACTTGACAGCCACAACTCCAGTGGTTAGAATTTAAAAGAGAAATTCCAGTCCTTTTACACCGCACTCCTGTTCTGTTCAGATTTGGGTGCGCATGGTGCGAGAATTCGATTTAAAAATAAACCGATTTAACGATCATTTCAAATACGTAGCTGAGCCAAGTGGATATCTGTCTGTCTGATTCTCTGACTCCACCATACTACCCCAGGGGGATGAAAAATCAGGCTCAAAATCAATAGGGTTATTTCTCGTAACCCAATGAATCACTGTACCAAATTTAGTGTGATTATGACTATTTTTAACGTCAGGGGGGTTACCTCCCCCTATTACCCCAGGGGGATGACAAATCAGGCTCAAAATCAATAGGGCTATTTCTCATGACCCAGTAAATCACTGTACCAAATTTAGTGTGATTATGACTATTTTTAAGGTCAGGGGGTTACCTCCCCCTATTACCCCAGGGGGATGACAAATCAGGCTCAAAGTCAACAGGATTACTTACTATGGCCCAATAAATTACTGGACCAAATTTGGTGCAAATCTGACATAGCATATGGTCAGGACGGTTACCTCCCCCTATTACCCCAGGGGGATGACCGATCAGGTTCAAAATCAATAGGGTTCCTCCTGATGACCCCATAAATCACTGTACCAAGTTTGGTGTAATTCTGTCAAACCGTCTGGCTTGTATCGTGCTCACAGACAGACACACAGACAAATATGACAATCTCAATACTAGCTTCACTATGCTCAGCTACGTAATAATGAGAGGGTTCCAGATTAGTGAGAACTTGAATATAGCCCTTTTGAAATAAATCCAAATATTCTAGCAATTTAAGTAGTTTATATTCTAAGCAGAATGTAACAAGAAAGCCTCTAAAATAAGTCATATATCAGTTTTCATTTGAGTTTCTTGGATTTGCAATGGATTGCTGCTTGCCAATGCAATGCTATGTTTTCGTCTTTGTTCGTCAACAAGTTCAGTTCGCTCGTGAGCTGATCATCTGTTTCTGCCTCTAAAACCTATCCATTATCCATAGCAAAGCATTCGAAGCTCGAAACCCAGTCTAACTTTCTACCCTCGGCTGTTACTTAAATAAAGTTTAATGCAATAACCGACAAGAATGGAGGGAACTGGTGACTATTCCCTGTGCATTTTGTGCTGCTACTCCTTCCCCCTCCCCACCTCCTCCTTAAAGAATCCTCATCCTCCAGAGAGAAATGAGTTATTGTACAAGTTTATCCAACAAACTGGAGTGCTGGACTTGAGCACCTTATCATTTACCGGCTTACTGGGTTCTAGGCAAGTGTCATTTTGTCCAGAGTGCTTATCTGGAGTGGCTAAAGCGGTGGACAAAAAGGAGCAAGTGGAGGAGATGGAGGTGAACGTGAGAAGGCTTCAGATGGAGATTTTGAGGATGATGAGGCAACTGAGGGGATTGATGGATGGGTATGTGGAGGAGATGAGGGGGATTGAGGTGACGATTAAAAGCGGGGATGAGGGGTGTTTGAGGGGAAAGTTGGGGATGAAGAAGGAGGGGACTTGGACGGAGAAAAAAGTGTTTCAGTTTCGGAATGGGATTTTAAATGGTAAAGAGTGACAATGGAGATGGGACTTTTAAAGATAAGCTGGCTAATTAATTGATTTTATGGTGTTTTTGTAGTTGTCCAGGAGTTGAAGGAGTTCCAGAGTGACATTTCTTGTAAGGTTTTGATGAAAACTGAAGATAAGCCTGAGTTTTATCATGAAGTGGAATGCAAAGTGGAAGTTGAAGCTGAGCAAGGTCCAGCAGAACCTGACAAGTTGGAGGAGACCTGTGAAGACGGTGAGGAGACTGAGGACGACTCCGATTGGGAATGGGAAAATAATGAGGAGGAGGATCAGCAGGAGGAGGTTCCTATTCCATCCACCTCCAAACCCAAGAAGAGACAGCTCTACAAACCTGTCATGAAACAGTGTCAGTTTTGTAATAAAATTATGACCAAAGCTCATTTATTGGACCATCAAAAGTACCACTGTTCCAATAACCCGAAAAGAAGGCCTCCTGAGCCCTGTGTGTGTCACCAGTGTGGAAAGTCGTTTAGTTGTAAAAAGAGCCTTAGGGATCATTTGAGGGTGACGTGTCTCAAGGAAGGACATTTAAAGTGTGGGCTGTGTGGTAGAGAGGGATTTAAAACAAGACATAATTTGAAGAAACATGAAACTCTGCATGGTAGACTTAGGCCGTGGGTGTGTGCCCTTTGTGGAGGGGACTTTAGGCAACGGAGTCATTTAACAAGACATGAGAAGCTGTGTGATGGCAGTAAAAAGCCAAGGAGGCCTAGGTGGACTAATATGTTGCCAGAGATTAAGAAGCCAGCGGAAGATGGACAGGGTGGAGAAACGGGGGAGAATAATGATGGGGGTAGCTTGTTGATTAATTAGGTAACTTTAACTTTACATTTGGTCTTATTTTCAGTGCCAGAGTGCCTCAGTTAACTACCTGGAAATGATATGTTTCAAAAATTTATGGAATGAAATGATATTTTTGAATACTGAATGTTCTTTTGGCTATTTTAATTTTTCAAAATTTTATTACTTTAATGGTGATACTTACCCACAGAGTTGTCAATAATTCGTTTTTTAAACAATTTGTAGTTTATAAACTATTTGTGTAACTGTTTAGAAGAAACGGGTTGTCATAGTTTTTATGAAAATTTAATATAATGATTTATGTAATTTGGGATAAATTATGAAAAAGATAATATGGCATGATAATGATTTTTTAATTTGTATTGTGAGTTTGCTTTAGCGTAACAATTGACAATAGTGTTTGGGTGAAGAGATACGTATACTCAGTTATTTTTACTAATAAAATCAATATTTGGCAATAAATAATTATTGGATTTTTATATTTTAGACATATAAAGTATTACACAACATCCTTATATAAAATACAATTTCAAATCATTATATGCATGTACCTCCAAATTAAAGTATGAATCTTTATCTCTAAAAGTCATAACACCACCAGAAACAAAAAGAAGAACGCTTGTTGTGAAGCTCAGTGTATATCCGACCAAGTTAAAAAAAGTCTTGGCGACTCGGCGAAGGTCTGAATCTGACTGATAGACCCATATTTGGTTGTGGCTATAAGCTTGATAAAAAGATTTGATATTGTACTCTTAGGGTTTCACATACCTATATGAATAAATGAATAGTCAAACATCTGATTGTTATAACATTATCCTACATTTTACATTGAAGAGATATATCTGCACCATATTATGTATAACGAATCTTTACGCGAGTTTCCCTAAACAGTTTTAAAAAAAAATCATTTGAACAAAATATTACTATTAAATATATTTTTTTCAAGCTTAGAAAATCATGCAAGGAAAGCTGTTAGTGTTGTAACTTTCAGTAGCAAATTGAGTGTGCTTTACTGTAAGTTGATGAAAAAAACGAGTGGGAAAGGCATCATCATCAACAAGGTGACTGCTTTAGTTTTAAAAAGTTTGCTGAATAATCAATAATTAATTTTTTTAAATCATAAAAGTGCATCAACTTAGTGCCTTATAGTTTATCAATTTATTTCCTACAAAAGTGAATCTAGGTGCACCGTCAATCAATAACAGTAAAAACACACACGCAATCAACAGCATGAATAATAAAAACAACACCACTATCAATAACTTCAGCAACAAAAAGAAAAGCAAAATGATGAAAATCAAACCAAAGATGAAAATTGGCAAAGAGTTAGCCGCCGCCCACGTAAGTCCTATTTTAATTAGAAACTCTACGTTGAAATATTTACATCTAGAAACTTTAAATGTGTTTCATAAAAACTTTTTTAAAATGATAAAACAAATCCAATTTTTTGAAAACCAAAGACAAAATTCTTATTTTGAAACCAATTCGCTTACAATGTAATTAACTTTTTTACGCAGAGGTTAACAGTACTAACTGAAGCTATTGGAAAGGAGAAAGACAATTTACGCAAATTAGCCATTGCAGCAAAAAGAGCAAAACGCAATTATGACAATGCTATTAAGAAAGAGAGAAAAAGCAAAACTAAATTGAAAAACCTACTAGCCCTCGCAGGAAAGACGTTCTGTAAGTCCTTACGAATATATAATCATAATCGGAACAAGTTGTAATAAACATTATTATTTTTGTAGTGGATGAGTTAGAAAAACTACAGGCAGAGAAGAACAAGCAGGGATAAACAAAAGGGTTAAATTTATAACATAATATATATCGTATATTTGTATGTATCATCCGAGTCTGGAAATAGTATTATTTTGTTTTGTAACATAAATAGGTATGCTAATGTTTATATAGCAAAAACACTAAAATTTTAAATACAGAAAATTAGCCGATAATTGAATGAAATGTGTAAATAAGTTTATGAGAATGTATCATCTAATATTGAACTATCTTATAAATTTCGTTTTAACCTATTTTAAATATTAAAATAAATTCAAATATTCCAACAATCCCACGGTTGTGTCTAGTTAATATTGCATATTATGTACGACGGTGATGCGGAGCAACGACAGAAAACTGAGTGAAAGGATAGTGTAGCATAAAAGCCACAAAGCCATTGACAAACAGAACGAAGCTTTTCAATGCGTACAATATCCTACTAGTATTTTCAGAATCGCTTTACAAACCCCCGTAAGCAATGACACACACATCGCAACTGAACTCAAGGAACAAAGCTCTTAGGCTGCGAAAACGCCACTTCCAAACTCTATAAACGATTTTGCGTTTACTAAGCTCAGTTTTGAAACTTTACATTACTTCAATACGGTTTCCATACAAAAACATACATTGTTTTGCTTGCTAATATTATCAACATCAGTAAAGGACATTTTCAAACATGGTTTTTGATTGACAATTGGTGTTACCGTAGTATCATTCATACCCATTACATCACATCGCAAAAAAGATTACATGCCTTTTCTTTCTCAAGCACTACATAGTCCACTTGCTATACAGAAGCAACCAGGATGAAATGGCAAACATATTACATGGGACGCTTTTTGGCACGTTCATTATCCTAGCCGGAATTTCAAAACGCCATGTTAAACTCCCATAAACAAATTTTGTGTTGTTGTTGCATTTGCAAATTCCAAAGGTTTCACTAGCTAAATTTCACATTATCAAGTACTTTACTCTGTTGTGTGTTATCAGTACCTATAGATTCTATAGTTGTTTTTTTCTTGCTTTAATCGTTGTCTCATTTATATTCAATTAATTTTAACAAAAGCATTATATTTCATATTAAATTGGATGGAAGATTATACCTTCGAACTTCGAACATTCAGAAGAAGATAAACGACATAATATTCTATCATTACAACAAAGTCATTTTGTAGGTACGCGTGTAGAAAATGCATACAAGCCACATTTTACACTTTACAACATCAGCAAGGCAAACTGCTACCTAAGCGTATATACCTACACACCTATTCACCACACCAAAAACTTGAAAGTGCGTGACTCTGTGTATTTCAGGATAAAGCAGCGAATAATGCTGAGCAAAGCAAACTTTGTGTAGAAGCTGTTTGCGCAGTCCAATATCCAAGCAGCCTGCATAGAAATTCTTACGAATCTCCCGTTAGCCCCATTCGCATGAACACTCGTGAAGCAGACTCAAACGTGCTTTTAGATCTGTTTGCTTGTTGCACGCATTTTGTATCTGTTGCTGTGCATTGAAAACTTGTTTCTCTTGTATTGTAGAGTTCTAGAGTATGGATTAAGCATACCCACAACAGCAGAAAAGCCAGATAAAAATTGCTACGAGTATGTTGATATTGAAAAGTTCTCTTTTCATAAAACCTTTTTCACGTGAAGGAGTACGACTGTTTTCTCAATAATCCAGTGTATATTTATAAAAAGTTAAGCCTATTTATTTAAGATATTTAAGCAGAAACGACTTTATCGTATACCATTGTTTGTTACACTTATAAGTCAAATTTATTGAAGTGGAGAGGAAAACTTCAGGTGGATTTGGGATTTCGACGGAAAATAACACTTTAAAATTATGTGACTTAGTACCTGCCCTGTCGTGAAACTGCAAACTACTACTGTGGTTCCGATTTTGAAAATTATATTTTTTAATTAGTTTATATCAAGTCTTGAAACAAATCAAAGTATTAAGACATATCATAAAAGCCATTGTTTGCCAAGGCTTTCAGTAAACACTATCAAAATGGCAAAATTGCACTTTTGTATATTTTGTTCCAAACCGTTTGAAATTCTGCAACATCTACATCGTCATATTATTTCACACACTGGCGAGAAAGGTTATTCATGTACCCAGTGCAACGCTACCTTTGGCAATGATAACCTACTTAAGGCTCACCAGCGGGGTTATCACGAGAGAAAACATTTTCAATGTGCTGGTTGCTTAAAATTCTACTATGACATATCAACATTAAATAAGCATAGAAACAAAGGTTATTGTAAAGGAATCAAAACTAAAACTTATATTCCAGCTCCAGTTAAATGCAATGTGAAAAAATCTAAGTTTACTTTTCAGTGCAAAAGTTGTAAAAAGTTTTTCAGCCAAAAGGGAACATTAAATAGACATAGAAACCAGGGCTACTGCAAAACGTTAAATGGTGTCGCAAAAGAAAGAAAGGTAGCAACTTCAGCATCTACTGTAAAATCAACAGCAATTCGAAAATTCAAACAAAAAGTGAAAGCGTCAGTAAAAAAGACAATTCCAGGCGTCAAGAAACTAAAATCAAAAAAGAAATTTTCGTCACCAGCAAAACCTATCAAAACTATCAAGTTTACAAAGAAAAACCATCAAACAACTGTTGTTGTTAGAATAAAAGGACAAAAACATTTCAAATGTGCAATCTGCAGCAATATTTATACTATGCAATGCAATGCCATTCGCCACTTTAAAACCGCACATCCATTAGCAGCTATTTTCACATGTAATAAATGTGACACTAATTTTAAATCTCGATCATTACTTTATAATCACCAGGAAAATGCTCATGGAGTTAAAATGTTTCAGTGTCCATTTTGTACTAACAAATATACAAAGTATTACAATATGAATCGTCACAGGAAAACTCATGGACAACAAAATTTAGAAACTATGTCATCAGAGAAGAAAAGCAATCAACTGGTTAAGGACCAAATCAAACAAGAAATTTATATGGAGGATATTAATCCAACAACTGAAGTTAGGGAAAGCGTGCAGCTTCATATACCAACCCTGCAATTTGACTGGCAAAATGGAATTGGGCTGCTTTTCGGTGAAAGTGCCAAATCCAGAAACCAAATGACGGAAGCAACACAATTTTTTCTACACATGAATAGATATCAACTCTGATAACTTGACACTGTCAGTCTAATATTTACATAATTATTAAATTTATATTACATACTACTGCTTCTAAAATGAAAACTTTTAAACCATTATATACACTTGGAAATTAATATTCTTTAAAAAACAACATTTTGCATGTAGTAATGCAAGTGACATGTAAAATGAAGAAAAGTAATGCCGAATAACAGCAACAAGCCTTTTTTACAGCATAAAAGCTGTGGTGCTTCAGACTCAATTCTTTATCCATTCCACTACACTACATTGTGTGTTTGATACACAATTGGTATACACAATAGGTGTTCTGGTATATTCGACTTTTCATGTTCAAACATGTAGTATGTAGCAATGGCCCTGTTCACTTAGTACGTTCTGCGTTTTCACCGACTTACCGAGACTGTGAATATAAGTGTTTGGTTTATTAGTTTGGTATATCTAAAAAGCTTGCTAGAGGAAGAAACATTTTCATCGCGAAATATTGTGTCGTAAGTTATGAATGCCGCCAATCAGCCACAAGCAAGCTCGAGCTCAGACAACCTTGTCTAACATACTTTACATTGTGAAGATACACTCTTCTTCTGTTCACCTGTTTTGTTTGCGAATACCTATTCCAGTTGTTGCTGTGTAGTTGAGGGAAAAACATCAAGCTTAAAAGACGCTTGTCAAAACAATTTTTAAAATTTAAAAATTTAAACATTAAATAAGAATTGCGTGATCATTGACATTATCTGTACAGCAAGAATTATAATTTAAAAGCACTAATACACAATCAGTGAATTTTTGTGCTTAAATTTATAAGTATTTTATTCCTGAAATACACTTAAAATAATTTATAATTAGCAAAATGTTAAATTGATCTCAAATTGAATGTTTGATACCAAACCGACCTTTCAGTTGTGATGTGCAAATACAGTTTAGATTACAAAATTTGGCAAATCTTTAAAGCACTAACTAAAAATATAAATCATAGAAAGCAAAATAGTTCTTCTTTACTTCTACTAACAAAATATCGACCATGAGTCAATTCTCGGAGGCAGCCAGCGTTTCCAGTACCACTTCAGTAGTTTCAGTTCTCAGTCTAAGTGTTCCTGGAACACACAATAGTCCTCTTGTTGAAGATGACAACAACATGCATTATAATCCAGTTGGAGATGTGCACTTAGACCAAGGTAAATTGGACGGTTTGAATATTTTACTAATTTTGCAAGCAAATCAAATTTTGTAATTAGTTGTTAATCCAATGTTTGTTGATACGTTTCAGTTGTTGACACTGGCGACTTTATATCACCGCAAAATATCCCCAGAACCACACCAGAAAATGTAATGGATCCTCCAGCTAGTGATATAATTCCAAGTCCAAGTTCAGTTTCAAGCACGTCACAAAATTTAACCACAAATTCCAATCCCGTTTCTGAAACTCGATATGAAAGAGAAGCATTTGGAATAACCAACGGAAAGGATTTGGAGGGATTTCAAAATTTGGTCAATGATAGAGCCACAGGTAAAATTAATATCATTTCCTACCATTTACAAAAGTTTTACAAGTTTTAATCACTTTCTGTTAAATATTTTAAAGGTCCCGAAAACAATCGAACTTACGAGCTTCAAATATTCCAAGACTTCTTCCGCTTTGAAAATCACGACATTTTAGAAAACTGTTTACAACACTGTGGCTACACCTTAGAAGAACTAGATCTCCGAATTCCCGCATTTGGTGGCTCCTTACCAGGAATATTTTTCCCCGGTACTTTACCAATTTTACGTAAACTAATGATAACTTTCACCGAAAAGCAGTTGACAAACTTGGATCCAATCAACCATTCTACAAAACATCCGTTAAATGTCACCATGCTACTGCAATCACTCTTACACCGAAACCTACCATCTCTAACCGAAATAGGTTTCTACTCACCACCACCCAAAGGAAATCCCATTCCACCCGGAATTCAATACATCAGACTGCCAGAAACCATTACCAAATTGGGAATAGGATGTAGAATGAGTAGTGACGAGTTATCCATTTTGGCAAGAAATCGACTTCCAAATTTGACTGCTTTGACTTTACTTATTCCACCTGAACCATTTAAAGATGGTTTATTGACCATGATTCTTGAGAATTTTTCAAGTACTTTAAAAACGCTTCATATAAATGGAGTGGAATATACAGAAACGCCAAGACGCGCCAGTTTGCTCCGTTTTCCTACCATGCCCAATTTACAAGATTTGGAAATAGCCAGTATTAATTTTGAATTAGAAAATGATGAGAGTATTTTGCTAAAGGAATTTGTAAAGTTGGAAATTTTAACACTATTTTTCCAAACTCCGACAATGTTGCATAAATGGACTGCAACAGGCTGTTCTAGAAATTCGGTGCAGAAACTTGGAGTTATGTTGGTGGATGACAGCTTGACAAGAAAAGAAGGAAATACGCTGCCATTGACACTAGAAGATATGCAGGGAATTCACCTAACCTTTCCAAATGTTGCGGTGTTAAATTTACGTCTTTCTTCTGGAGATTCTAGTGGATTGAAATATTTGTTCAAAGAGTTGAGACAACTGACGCATTTGAAAATTTTTGTGGATCAAAGTGAAGAAATTGATACTACTGATGTTTGGGATGGAATTTTGATTGGAACTTCGCCAATGCTTACTGCGGCAATGAGAGAAGATCCCGGATTTTGGAGTAATATTGAGTTGAAAAATGAAGTGCCGTCAATAAGGAATTTAACAAAGTTGACAACACTGAGCTTGATGGCGGAAACGAGGAGAACAGTGACTAGTCAACAGCAGAATAATATACAGGAGCCTATTATTTCTGACTTGACGTTTTACTTTGGCCTGTTGAAAATTGATGCGCTTAGAAAATTGGATTTTGCTGGACGCTTTAGGGTAATCTTAAAATCTTTTTGATTTCTAATTACTTTAGAATGTTTTGATTTCAGGATTTTATGCTAAATTTAATTTTTACACTTTTTGGTATTTTAGGCTTCCGCAAAAATGGCTCGGGAATGGAAAAATGATCAGAGGGTACTTGTCTACAAACATCGTAAATTGAAGTGAAAGCAAGAAAATGCATCCAGTTTCAGTTACCCATGACTTCCTAGCTACTTTAAACGCTGCTGTATAGGAACCTTTTACAATTTTGTAGCATTGAAATGAAAAATGTATTATGCTGTTTTACTTAAAGTAGTTGTTCACTTACTTGAAATCATAGTAACTTTCTATTTTTGAAGTTATATTTGCTAATATATTGTTTGATTTATTTCAAAGCTCCAGAGATACAAAATTTTATTTTAGGAAGTGTAAATAATTTGTTCAACAAATTTTGTTGTACAAATATTTATTTTCCATTATGTAGGGCTTGTACGTATTCAGTCTCAACAGACCCTATATTTTTTAAAATTAGATTTACTGTTAAATTAACCGAGTAAAACTCGTAATCGTATGTATGTATTTTATATATTTTATACTATCACATAAAACACAGTATGACGTAAAATATATTTACACTTCAATTTCTAATGAACGGTGAAACCGTTTTCAGTATTTGTTTTAATTACTGATTATTACTATAGAAACTTGTTACTATTAATATTTCATAATATAGGCCTAATTAATAAACGTGTTCATTAAAAATTAAAGAAGAAATGTGTATGTATAGGCATTTAAATGGTATATTGCAAATATCAAATTTTTGGTACTTGAAATAAGCTTTATATTTCTTGTTTTACTTGTTAAATATTTTAACAGATAGAAAACGTAATTGTTTAACAGGTAAATGTTTTCTAGTTTAAACTATTTATGTTAATAATATAATATACCGGATTAAGTTTTTATTAGATTTAATCTCAAACTTCCACTACTACATTGAAACGTACTATATAAAAAATTATACAGTTTTATAACCTTATTCCGAAATCAAAATTGGGATGTACATTATATTTAAACTCGAAATCCAAGTTGAAGGCGGAGTACTTTTTTATTGTTGATTTCTATGTAAGCTTGCTCTATATACAGTTTATACAAAAACGTGTAGTAAAGAGTTGCTCACTCTAATGATTGAAAACTAAATGAATATAAACTTTTTTGTTTTTGTGACTGCATACTTATATTATTATTGTTGAGGCTTTTGAATAATTGTGTGAGCCAAAGCTATTTAATGTTCAAATTTGGCAGTCTGTCAAAAATGCTTGTAGTCAGCAATACAAAATATGCATTTTATGCATTTCCAGTTCTTGGCTCATCTTATTCATTACGTTTCAAAAAACAGTTGAATTGTTTTGATTAGAAAGAAACCATGTTAAGTTTGATGAACGTTTTGGATTCTTAAAAATTTTGCAAAATCTGTTGGAAATTTTTGAATAAGTTTTGGCTTGAAAGACACCACTACACATTTACACACTAGCATTTACTTACATTGAAAAGAACTGCTTAACTGAATTTGAAATTTTCTAATCAGCTCAGCCAAATTCAAACACGTGTTTCTGGATCATTTTGAATTCGAAAAACGGGTTTACAGCTTTCCTTAAAGGTTGTTATGACCCTTTGGTAGGCTTTCATTTCTAAATAGGAGCAACGAAAGCACAAAGCTATAAGTACTACGTGTAAAGAAAATAGATGATTTTGGAATCCTTCTGCTGCCGTTAGAAATGCACTTCCAATAGAAAATACTATAATGGCTCTCCACTCAAGCCAAACGTTTTCAAGAAAAAACCGGCCACGTTTCTGAAATAAAGGCATTTTTGTTACATGTGACTTTTAACAAAATATTATCAGTAATTGAAATACTCACCAAATTGTCAGAAGTACTACAAAGTAGTTCCAAGGAGGTTAAAGCATGGAGCAAGGTTTCAAGCAGGACTAAGCATACAGTCAAAACCATTGAAATTCCAAGGGCTGTTGTGATTGTCAAGAATAAAAACGGGTTGAAAACCTATATCAATATCATTTAACCGTTAAATATATTGCAAATAGAAACATATACGTACTTAGCAGTAGGACGCCCGGACCATTCAATTCCAGTTTCTCGTTGTCCTCTTGGAAGGAGTAAATTCTCAAAGCCCCTTCCACTGTTATTCCTACTGATAATATCAGTGGCAAAACGGAAAGCATGTATTTCTTCAAAAACAAATTTTAAAATACATATTTAATCAGCATCAATTTTTGAGTTTGATGATTCCTAGTAAAACATTTTTAGCTGTAATGGTATTTATAAACACTTACATATTGCAAATTAGTAACTGCGCCAAGCTTCTTCCATATCGAAATGCTTTTAGAAGGGACAAACACATTTTGGTTTGCCATACTTTCAGAGCTCATAATTTCCCGTACCTGAATAAACAATCACACTATTCTATAAATTTGACAAGTGATAGCTGTTTAAATGAATGTAGAATGTATATTTTTTTAAATAAGATTGGTAAGTTACGCAAAAACACGAAAAAAGCTGTTGAACATTTAAACTGGAGAGTAACGACAGATAATAAGCTCACGCATCGAAAACTTTGAAATAAGAGATTGATAAATACGCCCAACTTTATTACTAAAGGAATCGCACCACTAATCCGCACATTTTTATCAAACGTTTTTCCAGCCAGTTAGGTAGAGGTTTGTACATTTTATAATTGCTTGCCTTGTATGAACAGAATGCTGTCTGCAGCGTTATATAAACCAACAAGAACCCATTTGTTAAATTTGGTCATCGTGAGTCATTCGTCGTTCTGAAAGATCATTGCATTCTTTAGATTAACACATGCGTGATTTTCTTTATGGATGAATTCAATCTCTTATAGATACTTTATTTGCACAACCTGGAACATATTCAAGATTCACGGCTTCTACCTACTAATGTAAATGATGCTTTTGATGTTATGGACTTTGATATTTATATTATGACTACTTTTTTTCTGTTCGGTATGCTAACAGCTAAGCATCAAGAACATAAGCAAAGAGTCTGGCTGGGTAGCTGATTCTGTTTAGGACACCATTCTTTCTAGCTATATACGCCTACTGAAGTAGACATGTGGCACTATGCTGCCACATTGCTTCTTCAGTAGGCATAAATTTGGGTTACTGAAGTAGGAATGTGGCACTATGGGCGAATACATTGGAATTGTGGCACTATGGGAGAATACATGGGAATTGTGGCACTATGGGAAAATACATTGGAATTGTGGCACTATGGGAAAATACATGGGAATTGTGGCACTATGGGAAAATACATTGGAATTGTGGCACTATGGGAGAATACATTGGAATTGTGGCACTATGGGAGAATACATGGGAATTGTGGCACTATGGGAAAATACATTGGAATTGTGGCACTATGGGAAAATACATTGGAATTGTGGCACTATGGGAGAATACATTGGAATTGTGGCACTATGGGAAAATGTATGAGGATTTTGGCAAAATTACGGTTGGAAGCTGGGAGCATGTGTCCTTTTAATATATTTGCGTATAAATATTCCTGCACTTAGTGCAGGAACGGGCCCCCTTCTAGTATATACATATTAGTTTCAGTTTCATTTTGAATGTTTAAATTCCGATATTATGTCTAATGTGTGGAGGTTGCATCCAGCATTTATTCGCTTAATAGCATTTCTCCTTTTAATTTCTCTCTTCATCAAAGGCATTTGCATTTGCAGGCAAGATGAGTCAGCCTTTTAATATGCATAACAACATTATATATCTCATTCTAAATATTTTCCCGATGTAGTAAATGCGCTTGCTGTTTATAATAAATTCAACTTTGTATGTAAGTAAATTTTATGCTCAATTCAAACGTTAGGAAGTCTGATTCTCAAGAATATTTAGTTTTTTATTGAATTTCATACTTTCTGAGTGCAAATGCTTCATTTCTTATTCCACTATTTTCCATCATGTCCAATCTTGAAGACTTAAAAGTAGCTTGTATTAATTTTTGGCACAGCTGCAATTACATTTTAATTTTAGAAAATTAAATGACGTCATGATCAGATTGATGAACTCCTATCTTTAAAAATACTTGTAACATATAAACAATGCACTTTGCTCCACATAACGGATCATTCATTGTGTGAGAGTGGTTCAAAATTAATTGAAGAATGTTAGGCAATTGCGTAAACTAAATTAACAAAATTTATACTATAAGCAGTTGTTAAACGTAAAAATACAAAAACACATTTATTTATTGCTTACCTACATTATATTTTAAATTTTGAAGTAGAATATCAAATAAATGTTGGTTTGTTGACATATTTAACTCTTAGAAGAAACAATTAATTAACTAGCAGTTTAAAAAATCTATGTCGTATTCATTATTTTCCGTAATTAGGTTTCATAGCATCAATCCTATGCTATATTATAATTTGTAAATCTACTCTTACTTATGTTAGTAAAAAAGTAATTAAGCTTGATTTGATTATCATTAAATTTGAAAAACCTTCTGTCTTCAAGGAACTAATTTTTCCTTTTGTACCTCAGCTCATCCTATTTTAAGCATATGTTTATGCTTCGTGTGTATTTTGCAAAACCACCTTAAAGCTTTCTCGGAACGCTGTTATTACCCCTAAATACTTTTTTAAATCCAAGTAGGAGCAACGATAGCACAAAAATAACAGCGCTATATAAAAAACAAGTATGTTCTCTTTGATTACCATGGCTGCTAGTGGACTCGCATTGAAAATAAAAAGTATTGTAAATGACTTCCAATCAACCAACAGAACTTCAACCAAAAACCGGCCACGCTCCTGTAAAAATAACAATTTTTGTTAAATGCATTGATAAAATATCATTTTTTTATTATATCCATATTTAAAACGCTTACCACACTTTCACGCGTGCTCCAAAGCAATTGCACACAAGTTACAACATGTAGCAGGGTTTCAAACAGCGCTGCGTGAATGGTCGCAAGGATTACAATCTCTAGAACTGTTTTTACAGTAAAGACAACTACTAAAATTTTGCTCCAGTTTGCCAACCCATACATAAAAGTAAACCTATTCAAAATATAATATAAATCATACGTACCTTGCAGAGATATCGCAGGACCATCCCACTCAAAGTTTTCTTTTTCTTCATGGAGCGGCTTGATTCTCGAAACGGCTTTGTAGGTTACCCACAGCGATATGATTTGTGGCAAAGTGTAAAGAACATAGCTCTGTAAAACAAAACATAACAATGTTTATAATATTTGTAGCAAAAGTTGGTTTGGTAATTAACACCGGTCAAAAATACAGATATTGGTATTAATATTATTTATTTAGGAACACTTACAATTTGCAATTTTCCAACAACACAGATTTTCTTCCATGCTGAAATTTTTTTAGGTGTAGCAACCACGTTGTGGTTAGCCGAGTTTTCAGCGCTCATTTTTGTTCGTTTAGAAAGATCGTTAATTTTTTTACGAAATTAAGTAAAATTGGTTTTTTGACAGGAAGATAAAATAAAAAAATATTAAACATCAGACAAGCAACAAGAAAACTGTTCAACCCGTAACTCTACACTCACGACTGATAAGAAGCTCATCCAACTTCACTAGTTTATAAATGACTTAGCGTGCCTGTTTGATAAATACACCAAACCCTTTTTTTTGAAGTGAAGATAAGTTGCATATTGCTTCTTTACGTATTTATAAAGACTGTCCAGCAGTAGGAATAGGTACGTGTACGTGTAACAATTGCTTATTGTGTATATGCGACATACAGGAATAACTTCAGTACAGAAAACAAACCCACTTTGGGATAAATATACTCATCAACGGCAGTAACAAGTCATTCCCTACGTTTGGTCAGAGAGTGTCATTCTTTGTCGTAGGAGGTTCTAACATTTTAAAAGTGCATACAACATGCGTAATTTCTCGGAGTTTGGAATTAATGATTTAAAGGTACTTTATAAGCACTACTTGAAAAAATACAAGACTTATGCATACTAAATATTGCTTTTGAATGCAACGCATGGAACGTTAGTATATTCTAGCGCGTGTAGGAAAACATTAACAATTGAGAGTGAACTAAAACTGTATTTGCTTATGAATCAGCACCCAGTGATGTGTAAATAAAATAAGCCAGCATTGTTGCAAGAGTGCATGCCATCAAAGTGAAAATCCACATTCAGATTTGTGCCTTGATTCAGGACTGCGTAATTGAAATAGGCTATTTTGGTGTAAATAATAGAGACGAAAAGTCCAGTATTATAAACAAGATTTTAAACAAAATTACTAATATTTATTTACTAGATTCTCAATAATATCTGCAGTATGTAATGCATTTGGTTTTATTATAATTTACACTTTACTTAATAGTAATTACTTACAACCTATTGCATATAACAATGCACGTTATGCCAATTTGCATGAATAAAAGTATATTAAAAATAACGCAAAACCTCTATTGAGGCGAGACTTCAATACAAAACGCACATTTCTTGAAATACATTTAGAATACGTAATTATCAGTATATTAATTCGATTTCATTCGTTTTTTTTGCGTTTTTGGTTAAAATTCAACCAGTATATAGTTGCATGTACTTACATATAACAGAAGCTAGTTTTTCTAATTGGAAATTTTTAGTCAGCTCTTTCTAATTTAAATACGTGTTTCTGCATCAGTCTTAATTCGGAATACCGATTTACAGCTTTCACGAAATCGTTTTGTATCCCTTACGTAGGCTTTCATTTCCAGATAGGAGCATCGACAACACGAATACATAGGGAAAGCATAATAAACAAATCGAATCTCAAACAGCATAAATGTAACAAATACAAATGCAATCATAACACAAAGACACACTAGGATTCTCCAACCAAACTGAAAGGTTTCAATTGAAAACCGGTCACGTTTCTGAAATAATCAACATATTTTGTTTAATATTATTTGTAATGTTTAGCAATTATTTTATCTCTTTAAAAATTCAAAATCTCTAGCTGCATTTTAAACACTTACCAAACTGTCACGGGTGCTCCAAAGCAGTTGCACAGAGGCTGAAAAATGAAGCAAGGTTTCCACAAGAAGGAAGCAAGTAGTCACAAACATCGCAGCTACGATAGCTGTTATGAATTAGAAACAAAAATTGTTTAAATCATTAGGTTGCGTAAATTTAAAAATAAGTGTTATTACAACTTATTAATTAAAAATAAGTATACGTACCTAGGAAACAAATTCCTAGCCCATCCAACTTCAAATTATTATTGCCTTCCTCGAAAGAGAAGATTAAATCGACACCTACACTTGTTAAAAATGTCATGATCCACAAGGGAAGAACCGCGGCAAAATAGCGCTAAAAACGACAATTAAGTAAATGCAATTATTAGTTACCGGTTTTTAAATCTTAAGTAACAGTCAAACAATTTAGTTAAAATCATCATGCTAATTTTTAAGGTACACTTACGCATTGCAATTTCCAAAGAGCACTTAGTTTGTTCCGTATTGAAATTTTGTTGGAAGTAACAAACACAGTACGGTTGGCCGAGTTTTCTGGGTTCATGTTTATGTATTCGTATTTTTGACAAAAGAAAATGTGAGCAAAAGTAGCTGTTTTATAAAGATGTAGACTTTTTAATTGACTGAAATAAAATGTAGAAATTTTGAAGAAAAAATGAGCAAACTGCTGAGCTACTCGCTAACGACTGATTGTTAGATCACAGAGGTTTACAAGTTTATAAATGTAAGTTTTTTAAATGAAACCCAATTGTTAAAAGAAAAACGTATTGTTGCTATACGAATATATAGAATGTAGGTTACTCCAGCAGTTTTAGTAGGAATAAGTACTTCTCAAAATTGTCTGCTGTGCATATTAGACATATAATAAGGCTGAGGATATAATCCGTGCACAGAATGCAGCCTTGCTTGTTGATAACAACAACAACCAACAAAACAGCATTCATTGATTTTGTTGATGGTGAGTCATATATTGTTCCAAAAATTCGAATCATTCAATAGAGTAAAACATGCCTTGTTTTCTTCAAATACATGCTATTTAATCTTTCAAAGGTACTTCACCACTATGTATATAAATACAAGGTCCAATACGGAATACTGGTTTTGCCGTTCCGGTATTTGATATTTGTATTTTGAATATTTTTCTCCTCAGCATGCTGACATGTAAGCACTTGTACGTATAATGTTTAACTTTGGATATTATTACAATTCCGGTAATACGTGTAGCGTGAAAAGGTTGCATCCAGCATTCTGCCTTTTAATAAATATTGGCCTTTCAATTAACGTCTTAGAAACACCAACAAAATGAGTCAGCTCTTTATAAATACGAACCACTTTTCAAACTGTTTTCTCGATATTGTCTTGCTGCTTAAACTAAATTTAGTTTTCTTTATCTTTATAAGTTCATAAAATTATGAAATCTGAGGTGCATTAAATATACTTTGGGAACTTTTAAGGGGTTAGTGTTTTATTGAATTTCAAATGTTCTGATTGTAAACAATTTGATTGCATATTTAAATAGATGTACTAAAATTAGAAACAAATCTTAGATTTAATTTTAAATTAAAATAAATTCCAAATTTTCTGATACAAATAAAGATCTTTACTATGATGATAGGCTAGTATTTAAAATGTGGTAAAGTCTTTCACAAAATAGTAACACTTTCCAAAAACCAAAATACTTCGGTAGGGAGTCTGGTATAAGCCACTACAATGGTTAATTTACTTTACAATTTAGTAACCCGTCATTTCAGAAAATGTTGTTTCCAATTCCGTTGTAATGCATTTAAATTTCTCTTGCTCAAGCTTTAATTCATCTGAAAAAGTGTTCATAACGTAAATACATTAGTACATTCACAATACCACAACTATCCAGTTATAAAACATTGAAATACCTACCTTCGATTCTATCTACTTCCTTGAGCAGTTTTTGCACAGTCCTCTCTGCAAATTCGGCTCGTGCTTCCGCCTAGAAAAATGCGTTCATGTAAACAAAACAAAATTAAATGGTTGCCAACGGCAGATTCGATTTGCAAAAACCTGACCTGCTTTAACTTTGCGCTCAGACTATTAATGCTGGACTTGAATTCTCTTTCTGTTTGACGAGCCTAAAATGCAGTAAGAAAGGTTAAGAAAGTATACATGAAAATGCAAACGACAATGTCGAAACACGTTATGCCATTACTTTCTCCTCAGAAACTTCCAAAGATTTTAAATTATTGCCAACAACTTTAAGCTCCTCTTCAAGCTCAAGAATTTTCCTAAAATGGACCAGCGCATTAAAAAATTTCATATAAATTATTTGTTTTAAATATTTATTAAAGTTATACATTTCTCCTGTGTTGGCTCTGTCCTCAGCAATTTCTACTTCTTGCTCAACCATGGCCAACTTTTGACCCACCTTAAATAATAAAATTTAAATACGTTCTAAACATTTGGAATAATTGTTGTGATATTATACCAAATCTGCAAGCATATTTTAAAATGATTTACCTCCTCGCACTTCCTGTCATTCTCTTCAGCAAGTGCCGTAGCCTCCTTTAATTGGACTTCCAGAATTTTCATGCGCTCTTCTCCAGTAGCAGCACGATTTTCCAACAGCTTTCGCATACTGTGTGTTTAGCGATGTCAAATAAAATGATTCATTAGAAACATTTTGATTTTATGCAATATGCAGTTAATCATACCGATCTGATTCGTCACTGGCATGAGCCACTGATTCAAGTTGGTCGTTAACAGATTTCAGTTTCTGCTCTGTGTTTTCAAACGTTTCTTCAAGAGCATGAACTTTACGACCCAATCCATTCAGCTCCATTTCGGTCTGCAAAAAGTAATAGAAGCATAATCAATTAACATTTATATTGAAAATGTTTTTATAAATCTAATTCAACATGATTACAGCAGTTAAACTTTTCTCCTTGGCCTCCAGGTTTGTATTAGTTGTTGTCAGCGTTTCCTGCGTAGTAGCAAATTCTACTTCCAATTGTTGTAAGCGCTTTTTAAGTTCCGCCAATTCCTCTTCACCCTTTGTTACCCGAGCTGTTGCATCTCGAGACACTAGCTCCATAGAATCTGCCTTATCTTGGGCATTATCCTTCTCCACCTTAATTGCTTGCATTTTCTTTTTAATTGCTTCCATTGTGAATTCTCCGGGTTTTGGAAACCGCTTCTTCAAATAACTATATGCTGTAATTTCACACAAATATAGGGAAAGTAAGAACACCGAAACTTTTTATTAGAAATTTAGAAATTTGTACGCATTCAAAGAAACCAAAATGTTGTTCAAAATCTTGTACCAGAATTCAGAAAATGAACGTACACACTTTCACTCCCAAAAGTACTGAAACACTGAAATCATGCAGAGCTCGACTGCTTCTAAACTTCTAAACACAAATTGATATCTTGTGCAAAATGCTCCAATGATCAGATAAAAGATATAGTCTTTACTTTTTATAATTCATCTTGGCAAATTGCATAAAACTTGCAAAAGGCGAAACAAATGGAAAGTTGAAATGACAGCTACTTTTGTTTCGCGATTTATTTCCAGCAACATAAAGCTAGTCAATATATCATGCATTATGATTGCACTAATTAATAAAAATAAGCTATGGAAAAAAAGAAAGGAGTGGCAGCCAAAGTCATAGTCGGTTGTCGATTGCAGGGAACAAAATGTACCCAACAAGAAAATATAGCAAATCTAATTAGCTAGTGGGCTGTAATGACTTTACGCAACAGTAAATGTTTTAAATCAAATGAAGATAAAAATGAAAAGTATGGATTGATGATGAAACGAAAAAAATGCACTAGTTTCTGCTTGCTCAGCAAAGTACTGGGAGAGCTATTTTTAGTCGGCAAAGCGTAGCATATTTGTTATGGTTTAGATGCGGTATTATAAGTTTGTTTATAATTTTCTTGGAAATATTGCTCTTCTGGTTTAATGAATGCTGACATAGTGTAATCGCTGATGTAAAAAATTGTTGAACAGGTGGCTATATTAAAAAGTGATACATATAATAAATCCTACAAAATACATCTATATTTCTAAGGAGAAACGAATAGAACACCATGGAAACTTTTTAGTATATTAAAAATCGTTATTTCTTCATCAGCACGGTATATCAGTTCAAATGCTGAAATGTACGCTCATAAATATGAACAACTGTCAGAAAGGAGCAACCCACAGAGACACTCTTTGTTTTGGCTATGCCAGAGAAAGAGAATTTTGGCTGGGATGCAAAACAGATTAGCTGATATGCATGCACCAGTAAGCATGCTACAACACACATATTTATTACGCTTCATTTTTCAGGTTATACGATACGACTATCTAGAATTATGACATTGTGTCGAGCCTGTGTTGACAACACTTCTAATTGATTTGGGAAAATAAATGCATATTGCATGAAAATTTGTGTATCTTTGAGTGTAGAGCTCTGTATGAGAATGTGTTTTACTTTATCACTGACCAGCATGATGTAGTTTCAAAACGACTCTTTTTCTTAGCAAGTTTTTCTTCAGTGGTTAAAACACTCACATGTTTACATTTTTTGCTGAAATAATTGGCTGCAAATAACATTACCATGAGCAATTTTCAACACCTTGATTCCGAAATCATCTTTAAATATTACTTTTACATTTACTTCATTTAAGTTTACACCCTATTACTGCTGGCATGCATAGTTGTAAATTTTATATTTTGTAAGTTTGCTAATTACTTTCTCTTTCATAAAGATCAAAAGCTCAAAATTTGTTTTGGAAACAGAATGCTGTGCTAATATTTGAGTTCTGAGCAGGCTTATTTCATGTGAAGAATCTCGGTAGTATTCAAAAGGTTTTTAAAAACATTAAATGTCCCGTTATTTTGGAAACAAAAGCTTTTCATGTAACAACTTTATTTTGTGTGAACCTAAAATACAAGATTGCAACCATTACAATACAGAGCTGACTTGGTACAAGGAACAAAGCTGAAATTAGAATCTCGTTTGACATATCGAGTTTTAAATATAATATATAGAAGTTATTACATTCCAATAAAAACTGTTAGCAGTACAAAAACTCAGCTTGCATGAAACTATTTGGTATATAGGATAATCCATACGTTTTTATATTTTATTATACGTACCTATGATAATTAAAAGTTTGAAAAAGTTTTTTCCCAAAAAGCACAAAAACCTAACATACGGATAAATATAAATAAATTATACCTAACCTAAGCACATTGAAATAGAAAAGATTAAAATATTATTTTTACAATACCATTATCAAAATAAATGTATACTTAGTATTAAGTATCTTGCCCTGCTTGTAAAATCAAAGCGATATAAAGTATCCATCAGGAAGTTCATGAGAAAAAAGGCTTTGTGGCTTTACATATGCCTGACTACCTGCTCTGAAAAAATTCCATCTAGCCCCTTTATCACTAATAGAACAGTTTTTGGTCAGCACAACATTTATTCTGTCCTCTGCAACCTTAGCACAATAACCAGTTGTCTTATGCTTCAAAAGAAATTCGCGATTTGGCTGAATCACGTTGAAATTCCAGTTAATCTCCATAATACTCCAGAATGACTCTGAATTGTTCATATTTGCGTCAAATCTCAACTTTGAGTTCTCCTCTACTGCCAACACTTTCATTTTTGCGCCAAGGCTTGTAGAGTATAACATTTTAGGTTGAAAATTATTGTAATTGCCATCCATTGCCGCGTTAACCAAATAGTCCATTGGGATTTTAGAACAGTCACGGAGCACCGGTTTGTCATCTGACGCAAACTGACTATTCTCAGGTACAAGGCATTTATTTGTGGCAGCGTTTCTCAAGTATGTTGTAGGCTCGATACAGACTCCACGTAAACAGCGCTGAAATTTAAAGGAAATTTTTTCGTTACGTAAAGTTCGGTTTAAAATGCAGCTTTCTTGTTTTTATTTAATTACCCCTTTATTGCTTCTTCCACATTTAGAGCCCTCAAGTGGCACAATGCTAATGGCATCTGAATCATAGGGCGATCCACAGACAACATTTAGGCAGACAGTAAATTTCTGGAAGGAAGAAATAAAGTATGTCTAAGTACTATTGCGACTAGTATATTTGAGTGGCCGGTACTATAACTAGAATACATTCCATTTTAGAATTTATGGAAACAATATTTAAAATGGTTTAATACCTCTGCTCCATAAACGTAGGAGTTATTACTTAAGACTTTACACTGCTCCTGCAATGTGTATGAACGTAAGTGGCTGGGATTCCGAAATAATTGGTAAGAATCAATTAGTGGGTTTTTGTCCGCTAGGGCTTTATTCAAACAATTTCTGTTGCTTGCTGCATGGGTGGAGAGTTTTGTAGCCAAAAGTTTGTCTATACTATCACCGAAAAAGCAAGGTGCGAAAGTTTTTAGACTGGAGTCTTCTAGCATGCAGCAACGACTTTGAGGGTCAATGTCAGAAATGTTTGCATTTGGCGGGGCACCCAATCTAAAACATATTCCTTGGGTAATTGAACGTCCTAAGAGTTAAGGTAGATATTTAAAAATAAATTAAACATGCTTACATTTGTGCCACTGATTCCGCCAGCGTTTGGGCTAGTTGTGGGTTTAGTAAGAGGACTAAAACTGTGCCAAATTTCGAGCAAATTGAGTTTGGCTTAAAATATTCTACAGCTTCGGCAATAACATTTCTAAGTGGTGGAGTTCCTCGGAGTAAGATTGCAATGTCGTAATTTGGCATTGCAGCAAATTTCTTGTGGAATTTTGAAGCTAGCTTTTCGCCATATTCGTCCTGACTTTCGACAAACAACTGCTGTTCTTCAGGCGTCTGGTTTTATAAAACGTTTGATCAGATATTCAAAAATGTACTAATTTTGGATTTCAATAAAATGTTGCAAAAGGCGAATTGTCGGTTAAATTAGCTTACCTTAAATGTGGTGAGGGATGTTACTTGAAAGGAAATATTCAAATTGGAAAGCGTTTGAAATCTCAAGTGTACATCGTACATTACCACTTTCCAATACTCAAGAATTTTCTCTTCGTTGTGCTCAAATCGATCTCCAAAACCTACGTCACCAAATAGTGCTAATTTGACTACGTAAGTGTTTGTTTGGTTTCTGTTAGCTACGTGATTATTAGCCTCGGAACAAATTTTAAAACACGTCAAACCAATACCTATCATAAATAGTAATAAAAACGCTTTGAAATTTGGCGAGTACATGGCTATCTTTGTAAAATTAAAGTTAATATCTAGTAGGCAGCAGTTCAATTTAAAACAAAATTGTTTTCAGGAGAATTTTATAAACTGGAATGAATTTTTTACTACGGATGCAATGCTGCTCAGTTCAGCACCTGTTAAATATTAAACGAAACTGTACAAAATGCATATGTCTTTGCACCTTCTGTAAGCGTTTGGTTTTTTATAGGTTATTTATAGGTAAGGATTATTAACAGGGCAAGTTTGGTCCCTTAGAAAAAGGGAAGAATGCAGAACTCATTAGGTACCCTGCTCAGGTGCTAAAAAAGTTATATCGTTTTACTAAACGTTTTTATTGTGCGAGAAATGCATACAATTCAAACTGGTCGTAGATTTGCTTTGTAAGATTTTACCTTTATAGTTTTGAATGCTAGAATAAATCCCTAAGGGCTTACAAAATGAATACAAAGCTTGATAGATGAACGTACAAGAATAGTACTGGATAAAAAAAGGAAGAATATAAGCATTTGACCGTAGAGTGCAGGTAGCAACGTTAACCCTTCAAGGCAGGTGTACAAAAAGCTTAATATTCAAATGTTTTTAATCCCTTCATCCCGAAAAATGTTGAAATGAAAGTTGAATCACAACGGCTTACAATATTTCAATCGTTTTCAATATCTAAAATTTCAATACAATATAATATTAAGTTCCAGAAATATTAAGAGACGACGCAGGAATAGTAAGTTGAGGCTAAGGTTGCTTTAAAAAATGTTTAGTTAATACAGCCATGTTGACACTGTTACGTTTTCTGCAATTATCATGAACACAAAAAACAAAAGTAATATGTGTTTTGTCATTTTCATACTAGCGCCTGTTTATACAATTAAATTACTACAGTTACTACAATCAAATTCTGTAAACTTTGTGCACACAAAGCAAATACTACTTTTATTCCGTATCCATACACATTTTTAGTATTGCAGTAGTGCATTTTTTGTGCATGTACATAGCATACATATTATTAAGACGCACGTTTTTCTCATTTTATGTTTCGCGTTACCAAAACATTTCATTTTAAATATTTCTGTCTGTTGCTTATGCATTTCATGGAATGTAAATGTCGTTGTACTTAATACTGTAGTGAAGAAGTAGGGCATTTTTTACTAATTCGAATGCTCACACAATCAGGTGTTAGTTCATAAAACCGGTATAAAGAAAGGAACCGTTTACCAGAATAGTACTACATTTCATTTTTATTTCGCAACAATTTGGCATTTTACAAGAATTTCCTGCTGGATGGAGTTGTTTATCGTACAATCTATTAGACGCAAACAAACACACGTGCACTTTAATTAAATATGGCTTTGAATAATGAAAAAACTCCATTTATATTCAGACTGGCTACGTAAATACAGACTTAGAAACTTAACTCTTTCTCGAACATTTCTTATTCTCAATGGAAACGCAAGTACATCCAGAGAAACAAAACCAACCTTATAAAAGATAACCTATAAATACGATATTATTTGGAAATGTTCCAGACGTTGTTTGTCCTTCACAATTTGTATAAGATAATGCATTGAATGATATGTCAATAAGTTTATAAACGCGAGTAAACAAGGAATATTTAGAAAGCATAAACGGACAGTTATAACGACAACTTATCACCCATTTGGATTAATATGCGTCAGCGTTGCTATCGATAAGTGTTTTGTAATGAAAAACAGTAGTGTAACCGAGCATCCTATAAAGATATGTTTGTATCAAGTTTATTATATAGACTATATTTGCGTATAACTAAAAATAAAGTTGACTCTTGAACCTTGAATGCTGACCTTTTAGATGAATAAAAAATTTCTCAATGTCAAGTTTTTTTTTGTACTTTGACTGTCCATTGATACCAGAATTGTAAAATGAAGGTTTTTTAAATGAAAAATATGAAAAATAGTCAAAAGTTGAAAGACAACAGTTTTAATTAAATTATACTCAATTTATCATTCATTGGGCTTTCCACTAAAGCAGGGCAAATTTTACCTGGAACTAAATTCAAGTAGAAAGTAAGCTCACTGAAATAAATAAAATAGTAAAAAATTCAAAAGCTCGAAATGCCCTTTACAAAATTTCATTATTACATAACTTACTCATATAATATATTACACAAGTTTTCTACTGTCAATAATTATGGTAAATTAATACGTCTGCATCTATTCTTTTGAAAAATTGTTTATACAAAACAGTATATGCGAAATGTACCGTTTCACAAATATCCATGAAATTGGTGAGTTTGGAAAAGGTACTTCTTAAAACTAATTAAAATTTGTAATTCGTAATTGTAAGTTACAGAATTGCAAAGTATAAATGCCTATAGTAAATTCAAAAATTTTGCTTGGTAAAGTTCCAGTGATTCAATAATTTAAAAAAGTCTGACCGGTGAGGCAGATCAAACTGGAATTCTTTCGAGGCGAGAACAATGGAAGTTAGGAAAAGTTGGAAAAATGCACCCCTTGTATTGTAGGAGTAAAGGATTAAAGTAGAACGAATGAGTGCATACATACGCAAGTTCTCGTATATCTTTTTCAAGTAAGCAGGGGAAAGTACAAATTTTCAGGTACACCAGAATATGCGTATTTTATAAAAAAAATTGAATATAAATAACTTATGCTTAACACACGTATACTGAAATTGTAAACGTTTAAAATAATAATGAATCTAATCTTTAATTCTAGTAATCGTACTATTATCTTATGCTTGCAAAACCAAAACTTTGGTACAAAACTTATTAAATTTGTACAAACCATCCTTCATCAAATTGCCAATAAGGAATTAGCTCTGCATAGTCTGCAGTATTACCAGTTCTGAAGAAACTCCATCTGGCTTTTAAATTCCCTTCAGAGCATTTTTTGGTCAGCACAATGTTTACTCCATCCTCTGCAACTTCAGCACAATAACCAGTAGCCTTATGTATCAAAAGAAATTCGCGAATGGTCTGAAGTACATTAAAGTTCCAATTAATTCCTGAAACACTCCAAATCGAAGCTGAGTTGTTCATGGCTGGGTCAAACCTCAGGTTTGACTTATCATCTAATGCCAACACCTTCATTCTTGCGCCAGCGTTTGTAGAATATAACATTGTCGGCCGAAACATTTTGAAATCGTACCTTGCTGGATTAACAAGATAGTCCATTGGAATTTTAGAACAGTCTCGCAGCACAGGTTTGTCATTTGACGCAAACTGACTATACTCAGGAACAAGACATTTGCCAGTGGCAGTGCTTCGTATAAATGATACTGACTGCTCGATACAGCTTCCACGTAAACAGCGCTGAAAAATAAAATGTAAAAATTTGAGACGTCAAGTTTTGACAAGAAAGCCGTTTTCAGCTTTTACTAAAAATTCTTGGTAGTCGATGTCGTCAACATTGACCATCAAACTATCAACTACTTTATTCTAACTATTCTATACTACTTTTTTAAAATTTACCCCTTGGTTGGTTTCTCCACATTTGGTGCCCTCAAATGGTCCAATCGATACTGAATTTGGGTCGTCGAATGATCCACAAAGTACTTGTATGCAGCCGTACCAGCCCTAAAAACACGATGACAAGAACATCAAAACCGAGGACTGGAACATATCTTGTAAAAAGATATGAATTATAAATAAAAAAATGGTTTCATACCGGTTTCTCAATGCTTGAATTTCTTACTAAAATACCACACTGCTCTTCCATTGTATATGAATGTACGTCGCTGGGATTCTGAAACAGTTGGTAAGAATCAATTATTGGGCTTTTGTCAGCTAGGCTTTCGTTCAAACAATTTGCACGATTTTCCGCTCTAATAAAAAGCTTTGTAGTTAGTAGTTTATCCATGCTGCTGGAGAAAAAGCGAGCTGGGTAATCTAATGGGTCTGCCAATCTCGTGTTGTCTTCTAACATGCAGCAAAGACTTATTTGGTTCTCAAAATTGGGAGTATTTTCAGTTGTATCAACCAATCTAAAAAAATTCCATAGATGATTAAAAAGGATTTCCAAATGGTTGGTTCAAATACTTTTAAATACATTAACAGACTTACATTCCCACCACAGATTCCGCTAACGACTGGGCTAAATTCTCGTTAAGCTTGAGCACTGCAACGGATCCAAATTCTGAGCAGATTGAGTTTGGTATAAAATAATGTTCAAGACCTGTCGTTTCTCGTACTTGGGTTGCCAGGAGTAAAACTGCAATGTCAAAACTTGGCATTTCATTCGATTTTGTTAACGTCCAGGACTGAAATTTAGAGGCTAGTTCTTTCATTGAGTAAAACTCCCAGCTGTTTCCACTTGATTCAAAAAACTGCTGTTCATCAGTTGTCTATGGTTTGATATAAAAAAGTCGCATACAGAAAAATCAAATAGTTTTGAATAAAACGTTTTATTTAAGCTATCTTACCTTAAATGTTGTAAGCGATGTCACTTGAAAGGATATATTCAAACTGCGTAACGTTTGAAATCGCAAGTGTACATCGTACATTACCACCTTCCAATACTCCAGAATTTGTTCTTCGTCGTGCTGAAATCGTTCTCCAAAATCTACGTCTCCAAAGAGCGCTAGTTTCACCACGTAACTATTTGTTTGACCTGTGTTATCTTCATCATTGGCTTCGACAAAAATAACAAAACACGAGCTACTTATTACGCCTTGACTACGATTTTGCATCGCTATTTGTGCACATGGTACATAGCTTGGGCGTCATGGGCATCCGCCATTTTTACCTTGTCGATAAGGCGAAAATGGTGGACTACGTAGTTCAAAAGCGCGATTCTCGTTGACCCAAACTGATTTGTTGGAAATGTAGAACCGGCGCCCTATACTTTAGTATATCACTCTCTGAAAGACTAAACATTTTTTGAAACAGGTATGTACTGGAATTTAATTTAGTCTTGGCGATGTGCAGTTATCCTGTTGTCCATGTAAACTGCTACTTACGAATGACATTACTAAAATGCCTATTCTGACAAAACTATACGGTAAAAAATCATGTTTGATGTATCATTCGATTTGGAAAAGCATGTGGTAAATGATTCCGGTGTTGCATTTGTGGATGAAGCCACAAAAATCCCATAATAAGGCATTTAATGTATAACATCATAACTATGTACTACCATAATGTTTTATCGTATTGTTGCGAAGTGTACTAGGGCAGGGTTCAATTTTTCATTTTTGCTAAACAGTGGGTGTACGATATTTAGCTTAAATGATACAAGCTACATCGGAGCCCTATTTCCTCATTTTTAGTTATACCTGTAATCACCGTCAAAAAACTTAAAGCTACAATTTTGAGCTTCATTTTCAGTTCCAAAATTGCATTTCTGTCATATAAATATAAAATTTTGAACCTAAAACGACACGTAAAAGTTTGGATTTTGAAGTTAATTCTTCTTGTGGTCAATTTTACTTTCTTTCATTTCAAAGTTGCATTTCAATTCCAATCAACAAGATAGAATGTCATCCAAAGTTACCAAGAATGGATTCAAGTGGTGGAGCAAAAAATTAATGAAGCTAAAACTATTGGAACTTTAAAAAATGAAACAACACTAAGCATCATTGTAGCTAAATGTGAATGTAGCCAAAAAAATTGGAGCTTACCATCTAGGACCGATATGTGACCACTCATAAAAGACGGATCATCTTTAATGCTTATCTACAATACCTATTTAAATAGTAGTCACTAAATAAACGTATTCTATCTTAGAATACATTTACCAGTACTAATTCATTGGTAAACTATGGCTATATCCATTTCCTATCGAAATATACGTGGCTGTAGCTGCCTGCTTTCTGATTAAAACACGTAGCTACATTCGATACACGATACATGATACATGACGTGCGGTTATCGATAAATTAAATTGATTAGCAACGAGCGACTAAGGCCGCCGTGAAGTATCGCCTTACTATTAGTAGCAATAACAAAGCTTTGAAATTTAGGATGTACATATTTATATTTTAGACATATAAACTAAAATTAATATCTAACTAATAGCAGTTCAAGAAACAGTAAAATCAAAATTGATTTTAAGAGAAATTTAAAAACTGGAATGATTTTTTTACTATGAATGCAACCTTGCTCAGTTCAGCACTTGAAAAACACTAAACCAAGCTTCATAAATGTGCATACCATTTAAGGCTTTTGATTTATTTAAAGATTAGCCTTTACAAGCCTTGTTTGGTTCTAATGCGTCTTACCTTTTGCTTTTGTGTGACTTTTATAAAAAGGTTAAAAGCTGTTAGGTACATTGAAGTGTTAAAGAGATGTACGTTTTTATTCCAAATTTTATACAAGAAATGCATGAAACTGACAATGTGCATATATGTCTCTAACACATTTTACCTTTTTTAATGTTTATATGCACCCATAAATTTTTAAGAATATAAAAACCGACCTGTGTTTTAATATTCTTGTTAAATGTACACATACCAAATTTCAGCTCAGTATTTACTGAGTGTCTTTATTTTAAAAATAAACGTAGAAGAAACAAATGTTGAAGAGAAAACGGAAAAATATAAGCATTTTGAACATAGACAGTACATAGTCACGTTAAGCGTAAAATGTAAAGTAGCAAAGAGACCAAACTACTCATTACAAGTCTTCATGTGTTTTTCACTCCACCCAAAAAGCATAGAATGAGAGCTGAAACACACACACAGCGTTTTAAAATATTTCAATATTCTTTACTTTCCTGTATTTCAATACGGAATACTTACTTGTAGAAATATATTTTTAAACCACTAAAACCAAATTTTTAGATTATGAAGATTTACTAAAATACTCATTTGTATGATGGTTTATTTTAAGTGGAGTGGTGCTTGAAAATTCCTACCAACATGAATAAAGCGCTTGGAACATTTTGTCCAACTTGCTTTTCTTCTGTTTTAAAATGTTTTCTTAAATACGCCCATTTTGTCACCACATAATTTTTCCTCCTATTTCCAGCTACTTTCCTAAACCGGTTTTTTCTTTTATGCAAATACCAACATAAAATCTCCATTACCAAAACAATCAATGCCACAAATTGAACCATTCCACATAAACAAACCACTGCCAAAATCCTTTTCATATTAATCACATCCGGTTCCGGTTTCTCAACAATTTGCTGAAAGTTATCCCTTTCCATATTTGAACTAGCAAAAACCGCTAGGTTATCCCATCTATCCATTAATCCCGATTCTTGAATTCTAGCTGCAGTTTTCAATATCCAGTGTCTATTCACAGTATAAATTACCATAAACCACGCCGTTCTATCCTTTTCTTCTTGAACATTAAAACAATCCACATGTTTTCCCATATGTTTTCTAGCTTTTACGCTGCACTGGGGTAAATACCAATAACTCCATTTACCTTGTACGTACCATCCCCATTTATTTGCCACCCAGTTACTTGTTTTTATGGTCATATTTGCTACACAAACATGATTTTCTTCTAATCGTTTGCATTCTTTACTTCTATTAACAGTTGCTTTAAACCCATTTTCATAAAATTGTTCCAAAGTTGTAAAAGGCTTTGGAATTATTCTTACAGTTACTAAACTAGTTAACTGAGTTTCATAAAACGCCCACGCTAGCATCGACCCTAAAACTAAAAATATTAGTATTTTATGATGTTTATATATTCTTATAGCATATCTAGTTCCTAAATAGTACAAGTATATTAAATTTTCCACAAAATGTAAAATTGGTTTGTTGCCTTTCCACTTTGTTACCATAACGCTGCCTAATAACCAGCAAGAGTTTAGCAAAATAACAGCAGATATTTGCATTGGTCTTATCCACACTTGATAATCAACCACACTGCCTCTTACACTATTTGAATAATCCAAGTAATATAACAAGCTCATTCCTGAATAATACTGAAAATTTGCACCACCGTGCGAATCTCGGTTTAAATATTGCACTTTTACGTCTTGACTTAGATAATTTGTTTTGTGAAAAGTGTAAGTAGGATCAAAGTTAAGCGGTGTGAAGGAAATGTTATGCGCTTTTGAAATTTGAATGCCCATCATATGCTTTCCCCAGCAGTACATAGCCCATTGTAAAGGCTTGTATTGTCTAAAGCGATAAATATTTTCACAAAGAAAGTCCTTCGTTTTGCTTTCTAGATAGATTTCATCATGTGCCCAGCTTATATAAGCTGGAAGGTATCTGTTGTTGCTGTTGTGAAACTTACGTTTATGAAATTGTAACGGACCATTTTCAAAAAGTCTTTTAAGTTGTCTTTGACTTACTCTTGAGTTTGTACAGTAGCCGTTACAAATAAGTTGTGTTACGTTGCTCTTTAAATTTACTAAAAGTTTTAATGCTGGAGTATTCGCCAAATTTTGATTTGGCTGATGGCACACATATTGAATTCGAAAATTGTAATCAGCGACGGTACAAAAACTGTATGGATAATTGCTGGATGTCAAAGTTGCAATAAATAATGTTCCTGTGCGGAGTAAATATTGCCACGTTGATACTATCACGTTTTCTGCAAAGTTTCTCCATTCTCTGGTAACTACAACGCCTTTGGTTATAATTATGGGAGTTAGTTGGTAAAATCGAAAAGTGGAAACATTTAGTTGCGTGTCGTATGTAGATTGCAGAATAATTTGGGTTAAGAAATTTTCCGTTGAGCTGGTAACAGCGCAAACGCTGCCGTGCCGTATTAAAAACGAATTTCTGGAATGGGGAAGTATATTCTGGAAAAATTGCCTACAGAGATTTGGGGCTTTGAGTAAGTCTTGAAATCGTATTCCTGGAATTAATAGTAACACAAAAACGAGAAATAATATTTGTTTTGCCATTTCAGTGCTGACGTCAGTTTAGGTAGAATAAATGTATTCTTAGTAAAACCGCTTTACATCAAATGCTAAAAAACGTCTTATAGCAACACATGGACTCTTGGGTTAAAGCAATTATATCTAAACTAATAGCTTCCTGGTTAAATTGTTTTGGTAATGGGGCGTATAATTTGGATATACGACTATTTTATTATTTTTATTATAGAAAATAAACGAGACTTGTTATTATTTACAAGGTCTAGGTTCTATTGTTGTCCTACTGGTATTTACAATAGCATTTCAAACAACACACAGAAACAAAACAATTATTGTACCTAACCAGCATTTTTTCCAAAACACAAAAATACTTTCAAAGATACTTGAATGAATGAGAAAATTACAGTTATATAAATATTTTACTGTGCATTTTTGAAATTTCAAGTTTGCAAGCATTTTATCACACGTGCTAGATGTTAGAGTATTGGAGTGCGGAAATGAATTAATAGTTTTAAAAATTATATGTGAATACTTACTTATTTTGTTTATTCATAGTTATAGTAGCATAAGCATTGAACTTTCTCCATAAGCTTCATACACACGTTTTAGTTTTTGTTCAAAAGCGTTGGACTTTATACCTGGCTGATTACAAATTGTGAGTTGGCTCAAGAATTACTGTTGTAAAAGTTTAGCGAGATATATTGCTTCAAACGCGTTCCATCTATATCTTCCAAAATATTGCTTTGTAGTGGAGCAAAATAGAACCGTTTGCGTTTCGAAAGGAAAATATTAAAGTAGTAAAGACACATAAATGCAGTTTTTCCTGCAAAGTAAAGGAAAATTTACATAGCACGTCAGAATTGCATGTTGGTGATTCTGAAGATGCAGTAAGCTCCACACAAACACAATCGCTGAATTTCTTATGGTCACTTCAGCACGAACACAAAAAACAAACATAAAAAATTGCATGTAATTTTTCTCAATGATTTGTTTTAAAATACAATAAGCACACAGCACTGCAAAAAACGTAAGAAAACTTTAGAACTAACATTTTGTTTAAATCGTATTACCTTTGTTCAAACTTGTGTATATAATTTTACTTTTCCTTCTTATGATAAATTGACATTTATATGACCAAGTTTAAAGAAAACATACTAAAATAATTCTTACTAAATATAAATGAATCGATATTCAGTCAATTATCATGTTTTCTTTTGGAAATTCTATATTATAACACACTTTACAAGTTACTTTAGTATGCTGTTTCGTAGGTATCTTGTAGATAGCAGCCTTACACAATAGATATTTCCTCAACAAACAACACCGGGTTCACAGAGGACGTCTCTAAATAAAAAAAATATGCGGGGATTGGGCTTCGCAGAAAGATTCCGTTTCTGCTTTCCTGGCTTGGCATCCACACGCACAATACTTACCTTGTTCTTCCGCATTCCTTTTGCTGTTATGCAAGTTTCTGAGGCTGCTCAACTCAAGGTGAAACCGTCTTATGTATTAAAATGCAAGAAAAGAAGCGTGAACAGTAGAACCATCCTATTCACAGGAGAAGTGTGAACGTCTTCAACAATGATTTAGATAGAGTATCTGAGCGTAAGTCATTCATCCTACTCTACTATATATCGTAATAAAACGTATATAAATCCACACTATAGATTTATTTTCAAATATGCATATAGTTTAGCAAGTTATATTAAGAATTAGAGAACATGTTAAAAAGGCAGTTTACTTCACTGATCAAAACTCTTTTCCAGTGTTTTCGTAATTAAAAAAAACTATGGATTTTTCCTTAACTGCTTATATAAAAAATGTCTATTTAATCGGTTTATCTTCTTTCTAGCAAATTTTAAAGCCTTTTAAATTCCCGTGCATTCAACCAGCAATTCATCTGCGTAATTCCTTTTATAAATTTTAATTTCTAAAAACTTAATGCAAGTTTAAAAAATAAAGTTTTGGCTTACAAATTTTTATATAATATAATGCTCCTTTTAGTATACTATAGGTACTATTCAAACCTTTTGATTTTGGTTCTTGAAAAAACGGGATTTTCACAAAGCCTTTTTAAAGGTATCTCTCTCTCTCTCTCTCTCTCTCCCTTGAGAACCAAGGGGTCACAGAGAACGAGAGAGAAGAAACAGCAAAAAACAAGTGCGGACTTTGAACCAAGCCAAATTCTTCCCTTACAATTTTCCCTCGTCCCTCGTGTTTTCACTTCTATTTCACTCAAAATCAAGAAAGTACATTCACCCGAATCTCTAATAAAGTGAATACACACCTATACCTACACAATATTAGCAAACCAGGCATTTTTCAGGTTAAAGAAGATCCTTTATAAAATATTAGAAGAACGGGTATACATGCCAGTAAATACACTTTGTTGCATAATATCTTGCGTTTTAAAGAATTATCATTTTAATAACCGAAAAAATTATCTGGAGAGGTTATCATCATCATAATTTGTATTTTATGGAGGATTTAAATATTTTGCAGTTGGGTTAGCACAAAAATCAGAAACCTTAAATTACGCAACTTAATAAACAAAATGATCTAAAAGTCTAAAACAGATAATTAAAACATTTACAAAATTCTAAATTTTGAGCATTATCGGATTGATTTTTAAAATGATAGGGAATTAAATACTGCACTGGTTAGTAGCATTAACAAATCAACAGTTAAAACCCAAAATTAAAATAATCTTAATTAAAAATTAATTAACTTTTTAAAAAGCTTTTTAAAACGGACGGACGTTAACTCGGTTTTCGTCAAGTTGCACAGAGGGGCCGAGTAGATGTCCCAGGAACAAAGTTATGCGGGGAAAGGACGAAACCAAAATCTTCCCATTTTCGTCAACGGCCTCTCTACGTCCACATCAGCAGCTCAGCTGTCTCTAAACACAATTGATGAATCGTCAGTGACGATTGACGATAGCCAAAAGCCAAAAGTTAATTAATTTTTTAAGAAAATTTAATTAAAATGCGGGTCAAGTGCTTTCTGTGTCTGGACCATGTCCAAGTCCCCAACAAAGCCATTTTGAAGGAGGATGGTCAACTTGTCCAAAATTTTTTGCAGTTGACCAAACAGTTGGTTGGAGGGGATGTGGAGGAGATGGAGGGGAAGATGACCACTTGTTTAAAATGTCGGTTAAAAATTAAGGAGGTGATCAAACGTCAGGGGGAAGTGGACAAGGTGGAGGAGACGGTGAGAAGAATGCAGAGGGAGCTGCTGGAGGAGATGAGGCTTTTGAGGGGAAAAGTGGAGGAGATGAAAAGGAGTTTGGAGGGGATTTTGGAGGTGACCAGGGAGACAGATGGGAATTTGTGGAAAGGGAGGATTTTACAAGGTAATTAAAGTTTAAAAAACGGTTAAAGTTGACAATTGAAAGGATTTTAATGAAGTTCGGTTGTTTTTTGAAGGATTGGAACAACTGTACGGTTTCCAGAAAAGTTTGGGCGTCAAGATTTGCAGTGATATTGAAGGGCGTTGGAAGAAGCCGGAGGGTGTCCAGAGGATTTTTTTGGTGGTGGAAAGGGATGACGATGAGGATGACCATGTCAACCAGGAAGAAGAGGAAGAAGAAGAGAATCAAGATGACGATGACGATAAAGCTAAAAAGATAACCAGAGGAAGATCTCTGACAACTGTCAAGTGTCCAAAATGTCCCAAAATGTTTAAAAAACGGTATCTAAAGGAACATCTTCAAAGACGTCACATGGACAAGAAGGATCCTTTGGAGGATTCTAGTTTAAAAAAGCCAAGAAAAAGTCAGGAACAAGTCAAGTGTCCAAAATGTCCCCAGTTTGTAACCAGGTGCTATTTACAACAGCATTTAAATCGTCGTCACTCCCAAAACCAAAACCTTGCCAAAAGTCCTTCAAGAAGGTCCTACAAGGCTTCGTCACTATCGTCACCCATTCCATCACCATCATCAAAATCCCCAGAGTCATCAGAACAAGGTGACGACAATGACAGTGACGACGACGACATGGTTTCGTCACCCATTCCATCACACTCACAATCCGAAGAAAAATCAGTACCAATGTCAGAACAAGGTGACGATGAAAGTGACGATGACAACAGTGTCATCATTGAGGATTATCCTTCAGACACCGAACCAGAAGCTGTAGCTGAAAAACCGAAATCGTCACTTGATAAAGTTGACGATGGTCATGAACCTGAATCATTGGAAACCCCAGCACAAGAAGTTGACCATGACCATAGCCAAGTTGGTGACCATGCAGCCCCATCTTCGTCACCCCCTCCCTTTTCCTACTTAGCCCCCGCCCTCTTCCCTTGTCCCCTCTGCCCCCGTTCCTTCGTCACCTCCTTCAAGCTCCTGTACCACACCCGCTACCACCACGAACCCGACCTTCGTCACCCTTGCCCCTCCTGCTCCCTCCTAATCAAAGGTCGCACCCTCCGAAACCACTTGGCTTATCATTGTCCCAACCAACCCAAAAATAAACAAGCCACATGTCACCTCTGCGGAAAAACCGTTTTTAGTCAATTCGCCCTGGAAAAACATTTAAAGACCACTTGCCCCTCAAACCCGGACACTACCAAAAAACCCGATTTCGGGTGTACACTTTGCGGAAAAAGCGGGTTCACCTCAGAAACTTACCTAAAAATGCATTTAAAACGACACAATAATGCGGCCACCCGTGACGTAATTTGTGACCGTTGCGGGAAACCGTTTAATAGTAAGGTGACGTTAAAGCAGCATCTAAAACGGTGCAATGGACAGGGGAAAATTAGGCAACCGCATTGGAGTAGAATGACCAAACCCATTAAATTGGCAGAAAATGAGATTGACATTTTGTTACCGAAAGATTAAACTTGAAATAAAAATTGACCGTTAAAAACCGTTAAGAATTTTGTCTAAGGATTTATTTAAGTACCGGAAATATCCGGGAAAAAACCGAATTTGTAACTCCACCTAGTAGACAAGACCAAGGTGAGGATTGGACAGAGTAAGGCAAGGAGTAAAAAAATGACAAGGAGAATGGACGAAACAGAAAGCTTCCTTGGTTGTGGACAAGTCACTTGGTCAGCAGGTGTCAGCTGTGCGGGTACTCAAAATTCGGGATTTTATGTTTTCAAGGAAAATTATGGAGGAAACGGGTTGTCACTTGTGTGGGGATTATGGAGGTGAGGATGGAGGGATTTGGTTAAAAGGTTGTGCCAAGTGACGAGGGAATTGAAAATTGGAGGAGAAAGAGGTGACAGTGACGATGACCATTTTGGAGGGATTGAGGAGGTGGCCAGGGTGATTTGTGACAAGTGTAAAGGGAAGATGGAAGAGGTGATGAGGAGGAAGAGGGAGGTGGACAAGGTGGAGGGGACGGTGAGGAGGATGCAGAGGAGATTGTTGGAGGAGATGAGGGTTTTGAGGGGAAAGGTGGAGGGGATGAGAAGGGGTTTGGAGGGGATTAAGGAGGTGATGAGGAGGAGGAAGGAGGTGGATGGAAGGTTTAAAAGGGGGATTTTGGAGGGTAAGTGGAAGTTGGAGGGGATTTGAGGAGATTTTGAGAGGATTTTTGGTGATTTTGATGAATTTTGGTGTTTTTTAGGTTTGGAGGTGGTATGTGAGGTGGAGAGGGGATTGGAGGGGAAGATTTGTGACGGTGACGATTTTGGAGGTGACGGAGGGGATTTGGAGGAGGAGGACATGAAAGGGATTATCAAACGGGAGGCGATGGAGGAGGAAGATGAGGTGACTTTTTCGGGGAACGAGAATGATGACGAAGACGAGGAGGATGACGACGAAGATGACAATTTTTCTGAACCGGAAGTGACCAAATCCCTTAAAAAGAACCCCAGAAAACACCTAGATCCTAATCTCAAGTGTCCCAACTGTACCCGGTTATTTTACGCCCAAAACCCCGAACATTTATCAATTCATCAACGTGCCTTTCACGAGCGTCATCTGGAGAAACCCTGTCCCTTCTGTCAACGAATTATTAAAGGTCGAAGCTACAGAAACCATTTAGTTTACTATTGTTCCAAAAGGCCTAAAGTTAAACAAGTGATTTGTGACCAATGTGGTAAAACTTTAAGCAGTAGACATGAATTAAATAGACACTTGGAATTTAGTTGTTTAGCCAGTGTTAAAATTACCAAGCCTAGTTTTCAGTGTGATTTGTGTGGTAAAAAGGGATTTTGTTCGGAAAGGAATTTACAAAAGCATAAGAAACTTCATGAGGGAAGGAGGGACTTTGTGTGTGAAAATTGTGGAAAGGATTTTGCAAGAAGGGGACATTTAAATAGGCATAAAGTTAAGTGTGATAAGGGATTAATGAAACCCAGAAATAGGAAAGGATTTGTGGCTAAAATTGGGAAATTAAGTGATTTATAGAATAGCTAAAATAGGTTTTAAAATTAAGTTATAATTATGGATTGTTAAAGTGTTAATTAATTCTAATTGCCATTTAAAGATTTTGGGCAATTTTGGTCTGATTTGTGGATAAACGACCCATGCCGAAACAACCGTGCTGTCTAAACATATCGTCTTAAAAGCTTCATTACCAACCAGTTAATTATTTCTAAAAATTAGTTAAACTCTATATAAATTAAACGGTTTCGTTGTAATTTGGTTTTTAACGAAAATTAGCAATATTTTATTGTCAAAAAGTGCTAAAAAGTAATGCCAACATGACAATTATGTAAACATTTTCAAACAAATTATTGTACAAAATGAGATGAAAGTTTGAGATAATAAAACATTTTTTTACAAAACTTTTAAACTGCTTCTAAATTATTTTCCGTGTGAAACAAAACATTTTCATTTTAAAAATTGGTGACAAATATGACTAACCATGATCCTTAGAAATCCTAATTTATTATACCAGTTTCAGACTTTAAATTTGGACTACATTTTTTTTCTCTTGTAAAAACAGCCATCATTTATTGTCTTTTGTAAGTGAAATAAGCGCATTTTATTTAACCATTTCCTACTGAAATTCTTCCTTATCCTTCAGTTCAGCGTTTGAGAGCAACAATATCAGATTTCATATAATTATATATCAATACTGAAAGGGAAGCATTTGGCTTGGTTCTAACCCCGTGTATGTTTTTTGCTTTTGCTTGTCTCGTTCCCTGTGACCCTCACGCACGGCTTGTATCGTGCTCGATCGAGATACCCGTCGGCTTTCTGAGAATCCCTTTTTTTTTCAGAAACAAAATCTAAGATCTATAGACTCTATAAAAAGTACACTAAATTTGTTGTGTATGAATTACAAAGTTGTGTAAAAAGTGTTTATAAAATTGAAACATTTTATATTAAAGCTACAATAAAACTATATGGCTAAAAATTAATTACGAAATGTTGTCAGTTTTGTCATGCTACTATATATTTTGTTTTATGCTGTACGCGTACAGTTATATAGTTATGTAAAACCCCTTAATTTTTTAAAAATTGGATAACCAAAATTAAAAATGGACTGCAAAAATTGATTCTTAATTAATTTGTCTGGCAAATGAATCCATAATACATGGGATAGTCTACACATTTTTAAGTTACATTTTTATTACGGAATGATAATGCTGTTGCTACACATTTTATTGCGAGCGTATCAGCTTTACCTGAGTTTCATCTATATCAAAACATGCACAACAGCAAAAAGGAATAAGGAGGAACAAAGTATATTTTGAGTGTATCAACCCAAAACAGCTTCACAAAAGCGAAACGGAGGATTTCTGCTTAGCCCAAACCCCGTACAATTTTTTTATTTAGACTCGTCCTCAATGAACCCGGTGGTGGTGCTAGCTCAGAGAATATTGACTGTGAAGCTGTCTGTTGTAGGCTGTTTTCTAGATACCTGTGATATGAAAAAGAAGCAAGCTAATACGCTCGCTAAGAAAATCGTGTGAGTAATGTAAACTGTAATGAAAATCAGATAAAAAATGGACTAGTTTCTCATAGAATAGCTGATAGATTCTGAGGGAAATTTTACACCAAATTTTATGCGAGTGAAATGAAAATTCAATTTCACACTTCAGTATTCAAGCATAATGACATAATACTTGGAATAATGACACTAATAATTGGAATGACAAAAATATGACAAAATTTCAAACATATTTTGCTTTTCTTTTTTATTATTAAATTAATTACAAGCAAAGCGGCGAAAATATGGTTACAATGTTACAAAAGCATAAAAGAATGTAAAGTTCTCATTCTGTTCCAATTCATAATTAAAGTGTCATAAGCTGACGTTTATTTCAATTAGCGTCTGTTTTATTGCTCTGTACGCCGCCAATGTGTTTCCTTAAGCTTTTTATGAAACAGAATGGAGTTTTGAAACTTTACAATATCAATTAGGCCTAAAAAGACCATTTTTTCTTTACAATTGATTTTCAATGTAGTTTTGTTTTCATAGGTAGCTTTCCAAAACGTCAGTAAAATTAATAGTAGTAATGTATAACATAACTATGTAGTTGCTTCAATAGGTGTCAATTGTCACTTTGCCCTGGGGTGTTGACTTTCTGGTGTTTTCACAGTTTCCTTTGTGTGGTTTAGACTTTTTTGGTGCGTTTGTTGGTTACGCTAATTGATTAACAGAAAATTGCAAGTAATATAGAAGTCGATTTTAAGTGGATTTCAGAACACGTGTTTACGAAGCTTTTCTAAAAATGAAAGCAGATATCAGGGTATCAGAATATGCTATTATAAAATTAAAAAGATGATTTATAAATGATGGTAAATATATTATTAGTGTAATAGAATCAAGTTGACTGCATGAGCAAACATATTTTAGTAAATGTTGGGTGAGATGTTGCATCAAATCAAGCTGGATTACAATGAAATACCACGAGTGCAAAGTGCATTTTGTCATCTCAATGTATCTTCATGTTTTTAAAATAGTTTGTCTGGTGTCACTGTGTGTCTAAATCTATACACTATTTTTCTAAGCCAGACAAATGGCGCAACAGCAAAAAATGGTCTGATCACCTTTGCTGTGCAAGGATGAGATACTACTAACAATCTTTTTACATGACATTTTCAAATCAAATTCAATATGTTCTATAAAGCAAAGCAGTGTATTGGTACGATCAAACCAGAAAGGGAAAGCTGAGAGCAACAAAATCAATATTGAAAGGGAAGCAATTGGCTTGGTTCTAACCCCGCACACTTTTTTTACTCCTTTTCTTCTCGTTCTCTGTGACCCTCTAAGATCGTGTTCACTCGAGAAATACCTGTCGACTTTTCGGTGAATTCAATTTTTTTTAAAGCTGAGCAATTTATCAAAACAACCAGTGGGCTTAAAATGTACATTCAAGGTATTACACTGAAACTGGAAATAGAATTCTCAGATTTAGTGAGTTGTTCAGTCTTCATAGCACTTAGATCCTACAAAATCTCATATCCTCCGATGGATAATGGTTATCAGTACGATTTTTGTCCTTAAATCTGTTATAGAATGTTGCATTTGTCACATGGGATGATTCTGAATTCAGTAATATATCTGTATTAATAAAATTCATGCTACTCTAGCACATTATATGGTGGAGCCATTCAGAGAATAATAGGCAATGCCAATAACAACTTTTCAATGTAAAAGAGCTTAAATATTTCTCAAAATTGTCAAAAGTACTATGATCCATTCAATGCACTATTTTTTATTGATGCTGTCAATGGCAAAAACATTTATATTTTTCTTTCCTTATTTAATATTATTTTCTTCTAGAATTTGATATATTTTCGCTTTGCGATGAAAATATGGCTGAAAAGTAATTCCAACAATATGTCAGTCAAAATCCACTTGCTGCAACCGTGCCTGTGACAAATCATGAATATACTTTAATTAGTATGAAAATTTATTTCATTTTAAATCAGATAACGCAGAAGTAATTAGACTTTAAATATTAATTTCCAACTTGACTTGTGTGACTAATCTCTAATGTTAGTACAGTATAATAAAAATTTTATGCAGATTTGTAACACACTTAATATTTATAAATTAATATTAATATGTGCTCAAAATTTGTTATTCCAGCAGAAGTCGAAAAAAACTTGTGCTAACATATTACGCGTAAAGGGGAGTTTCCTTCACCTTAGCTGCAGCCCAGCATTTACAACAGTGAAACATAATGCGGAAGAAGAAAGTATATTCAATGCACCAAGCCAGAGAAGCTTCACGGGTCTTTCTCTTCACGAGAAAGGAGAAACGGAGTCTTTCTGCTTAGCCTAAACCCCGCATAAGTTTCTTATTTAGGATCGTCCTCTGTGAACCCGGTGTTTGTTTAGAAGATACTGTTTGTGAAACTTTCCGTTGTATGCTGTTTTCTAGATACCTATGAGAAAGAAGAAACAAGCTAGTATACAACCTAAACCCATGAAAATCTTGTGCAACATGAAACCGTAATAAAAGTCGGAATAAGAATTGGCTTAATTTGTTTAGATTATGCAAAAAAGTAAGTTGAAGTAAATTTTGTGCGAGTGAAATGACAAATTGCTTTTGCACTACAGTATTCAAACAACGCTTTTCTTTTTTCTAGTCAATTGCATATAAAACGGAGAAAATAAAGTTGGAATGATACTAGAGCGTAACAGAATGAAAAGTTGTCAGCTTATTTCAAATCATAAATAAAGGCGTCATAAGCTGACGTTTCATTCAATTGACATCTTCGTTATTGCTCTGTGAGTCGACAACGACATTGTGTTTTGTTTAGAAGTTTTATGAAGCATAATGGAGTTTTGAAACTTTTACAGTATCAATTAGGCTTAAAAAGAGATTGTATTGCCAACGCATATTTCTTTTTACAAACGATTTTTACTTTTTTCCTTGTTATCATTTCTATTTCTAGAAAGCCCTTATTGTAAATGTGACAGCATCCAATTTTGTTACAAGGTCAGCCTTCAAATGCTAGGCATTAGAAAACTAAAAGAAAAATGTACACAGAGATAGTTTAAAAATTGTAGAAAAATAGTGTGAGTTTTGTATTTATGAGCTATTATTTCAAGTCAACAATTCTTTTTCAAATGCATTTTGCTTCAAGAAAAGCTTCAACTCACACAAGCCGTCCAACGCAAAAGTACATGGAAATACACACAATGGTGTTGACTTTTTACAAAGTTAATTGACACTTTGCTTCTACACAATGCTTTCGAATGTTGTTGCTCATTCACTATGACATTACCTGTAGCTTGTGGTTTAAACGTTACACTTTCACTTTTTTACTTTCTCCACTTACATCATGACAATTCTTTTAAAGCACTATATATACTTCTCTCGGAGGCATGCTATGGGTTCAATGATATTGATTCGTTTACCACTAACACAATACATTTTCCGTGTGATAGACACTATTTTTGATAATGCAAGTGCTTTGTTGCCTGTTGAGTAACAGGTTAGTCAATAGGATTAAGGAGAACTGCAATATCACCTTTCTGTCAGAACACGTGCTTGATGTTTTTTCGAAGCGCCAGCAATCGTTATCCTATCATTTTCATTATACAAATGCCTTTTAGGTTTAACCTTAATGGTTTATTTTTTAATGATATTGGATTCTACTTTCACTCCAATTGTAATTTGACAAGAAGTTATCATTAAAACCTATTCTGTATTTATACAGATGTACATACATAGATTGGCAGCTGTACCTTCAGAACTGCTTTGCTTTCTTCAGGAATCTTCGTATAGGTAGTAAAGCGTAACTTGAACATAATCTTTAATTATCTTCCTTTTCAAGCACCTGGTATTACTTAAGTGTTTTGTAAAAATACAAAGATAATTTATTAGAATTGAACCTTGAAAACAGTTAAATACTTGGTTCGTAGCTATTGAAAATTAACGTAATATCTATTAATTCTTGGGACAAACAGATTTTGCATCGCAGTAACTCAGCAATCGACAACAATGAATATTTGCTGGAATTCAAATTTTTAAGGCTAGTTGTCGTGAATAAATAAACATACCTAAATCCATCTTCCGGTTTTCATCCCATAAACTTTGTGTCAAAGCTCTGTTACTGCTGTAAACGTAACTGCATGCAGCTTTACAACAAACAAATCACGAAAAACATGACCAAACAAATTAATATTTAACTCTGATAGCAATTTATGCTTCGTTCGAATTAGTATATAAATATTATGTGACTTAGAAGCATTGCAAATTGTTTCAATTTTTACATTGTAACGTTGCTCTTTATTAGCATAGAGATTTCAATTTTTAAAAACAATTCAACAATGGTAAGTAATCGTATTAACTTGAAAATAGAATGCAGTTTTAATTTAGATTAATATAGATAGAATCACCAATGAAACATGTCATTCCAAAACAAGTAGAAGTGTTTATGCACATCATCTTACAAGCCGTGTTCAATCTCACAGAGCACATGGCAAAATTCATAGCAAGATTCCGCCGCATAAAGTCGTCCTCTTGGTCCAATATCAGGCCTATAACTTAGACAAATATCCTTTCCAAGGTTACTTTGAAATGTGATCCCGGTATCTTGTATAGTTTGGTTGTTGTGTTCCCAGTTGAACTGATCGATGCTTACTTTATTCCAACCTCCTGTCCAGTGCCCTGTTGCAATATTTAGACAAATGGTTTGTCAAACTTGTAAACTGTATTTCATTTAACTTAGAATTGTTTTCTGCTTACAGCCTAAAAACGTTCCCGAATATGATCTCTCATGTAGAAAGTCGGCCTGTGCGGGTGTTGTTATGGTAGCCATACGGAAGCCGGCGTTTTTGCAGCGGGATTTGGCTTCATACCAACTCTATATTTTGGAGTAAAAATAAAATAATCTATTTTTATTTTCGTTAAAATAGCAATAAATTTCTACTTACTCACCATTCGAGTTAGTTCCATAAAATAGCTTTTTCCCTCTACAGTTCCAACAAACGTAAAGCTCTTTAGGTTGGCTTCATCTGTAAAAAAATACTCATTTTAATCAATTGGAATAATTTTATATAGTCTGTTATAAAATAGGAATTTTACAAACCTTTTCTGAATTCAGCAGGTACCCCTGTAGCAGTTTGTGCAAACGCACACAACAAAACTTGGAGAAGAACGCAAACGATTAGTTTGTCCATTTCTGGTATATAATTTTGAACACTTTTGCCTTTTATGAAAGTTAACAATTGAATGTTGTTTTGTTCCCGGGAGAGCGAGTTTTTATACCGAATTTGTATTCAGGAAGCATATCAGAATTGTGTAGAAAAATGCAAGACATTTACATTATTGAGATTATTGTATAGTCGTTAGGAGAGAAATCACAGCTTGAAAGTGTATTTGTATGATTTAGGCACAAAAATTAGGTACATACCGAACCGATAAACCTTCAACCTTGACGGCAATTAATTGGTTCAAAGGTAATAATGTATTGCGTTACAAAAACCAATTAGAAATAATTTTTTCCCGATAAGACGTCCAAAAAACGTAATTAATAAGTAACTTTAATTTTTTTTGAAAGATTGTGATTTGCACATGATTTTCACTAGCGTACGTCAGCGAGATAAAAACGTCAAGCCTGCGTCATTCTGATATTCGAATAGCTCTCATGTGACTTGTTAACCAGATGTGTAGCCTGCCATGAAAACTCGAAGGGAACAGACAAAATTATGTATATAGCAGCCTTCGTGTGTAGCCTTCTTTATTTATACTAAATCAGTTCTAATGCGTGCGTCATGCGTCAGTGAGGCAAAATGATAAAAGGCTGCGTCAATAGGGTGTTCAAAAAGTTTTGGATGTGAGTTGTTTTGCCAGGCTATGCTAATGCCTAAATGATTATGTGGTGCAATCCAAAATACTAGCAACGTTCTTAAATTGAAATATAAAAAAGTACTACATGTATGTATTCCTTTTCTTTAATTAAGAAAATACTAAACAAAGTTAAACCCTTAAATTAAAAAAAGTATCTTGGCATAAATTGAAATAAATGACATTGGCGTGTTCCTACAGTGAATCAGTATATAGAAAAAACTAAGAAACTAACTTGACTAACTTTACCAGTCGACTTGCGGTATTTCGAACATACAAATATACATGTTTTAATGCAACTTATCAATCAATCGTTAGAATGTCGTTTTCACATTTTATTTTGTAAAATTTACATTGCATGTAAAGTAAAAGTATGACAATGTCCAAGATGTCTACAATCATTTAATGACGGCTAATATTGTGCAATCATTGTACTGCAATGTAAGGCCGTAAGATTATATTACATAATTTCAGCTTTGGCTGAAAGCTCAGTTTCAGGTATATTGATTCCACAATGAAATTTAAAACTTCTTCAAATACGTTCACTTCTGTTTTTCGCTGATCTGTTAGCTTTTATCTTGGCAACACACTACAACAACATAGCCTTGCTAAACTTAAAACATTTACAGATGTATGCTAGCACTTGTGCCACTAATTCGATTTGATAAGATTTCAATCAAATACGCTTCTTGTACTATTTAAAGGACGTCTGGTTATGACGAACACATGTACAAGATTACAAATTGACTTGCCAAGCACAATATCTCCTTAAAAAGAGTTAAGAAATATGCAACTTAAAACATTGTAATACTCTTAATGAATTTTGTTTTTGTAATTGCTCTTTTATTATATGTACCTAGCTACAATTTTCAAAAAAACAAATCACCGAATAAGAAGTTACTCTGATGGCTAATAGGATTTCAAATTGTGTCTACCAAATATGGAAATACTATTGAGTAGTGCCACCCAAAATCACAACATCATTATAAATGATGCTCAATCTCGCATAAAACGAAATAATTAAGGTGGCATGGCTCAGCATCAATTTGTCCTGTTGTACCAACATCAGGGCTATAACTGAGACAAGCGTCGTGAAGAATCCGGTTTCTAAAATTAATTCCTGTATCTTGCACAGTTTGGTTATTGTAATCCCTGTCAAATCGAGAAATGCTGAAGACATGCTTGCTTCCAATCCAGTGCCCTAAGAAATGGTAAATCACCAAATTACGATCATTAAAATAAATATACAGTTTATGGTAGATTCAAACATATTGTTTTCTTACACCCAGAAAATTCTTCCTGCTCCACACTTTCTTGAAGAAACTTTGCTTGTGTTGTTGTTGTTATGGTGGCTAAACGCATGCCGGCGTTAGTACAGCGGGATTTGGCACGATTCCAGTTCTATAAATGAATGTTTAATTTAGTCAAATTTTAGTCAAAGTGAAAGGAAAGTCCAAAATTCCTAATGAGTTACCACTGGAATACGCTCAACGAAGTAGCTTTTTCCCTCTACGGTTCCCACAAACGAAAGGCTCTTCACGGTAACTCCATCTGATTGTAACATAATATAGATTTTTTAAAATGTTTTTTGCTATAAAATTTATGTTGTATTCAAGCAATTAAAAATCTTTTGTCAAACCTTTTCCACTTTGGCAGGTACCGGTATTGCCAAACGAGCATACGCGGACAACACAACTTGTAAGAAAATGAAGACGATAAGTTTAGTCATTTTGAATTTGTACGCCTATTAACAGTATTTGATTTCAAGAAAGCTGAAAATTGAATGCCAAAACATATTCTAATGCCGAGTTTATATACCAGGATTTCTGTCATAAAAATATGTGCGAAAAGTTTAAAGGTAATATAGAAATGGTATTATTGTATCGTCAGTGGTACAAAATCACAGCTCAGACGCCCATTTATGTATACATACTATGTAAGTAGCTCCAAATCATTTAGCAACAGTTAGCAACCAGGAACATTGATCTTGACGACAACAAATAGGTTCAAGGTCGAGGTATTGCGTGAAAACGACAATAGTAAAAACAACGTTTTCTAATAAATCACCAGATATTCACATAGGGAGCAAGTGGACACCTGTTCCCCACAGAGTTGTGATATGTCAGCGAGATGAAAAGATAAAGAGATACGTGGTTGCGTCAATATGGATTTTCCAGAGCGTTTCATACATGTGTATTTTTACGTATAAATTACTACCCAGCCAACCAAATGAACCTAAAGCTGAAAAAATAAAATTTACATAATGTTAAAATTGTTTTAAAATACATTTATTTTAACGTTTTTGCTATTTATTGATTGATTATATATTGAATATTGATTGAACTCTGTACTGTTTTGAACACTGACTTTCTTTCATTTTTAATTGTCCAGCAAAATAAGAGTAACTGCATAGTTAAGTATATTATCAAAAAAGTTCATCAGCGTTTCATCATCAAACGCAGCAATGCCATAGTAAAATGCAATTGGTTGCTGCGCTTTTACAATCCGACTTAAGACTTTTTCAGATATAAAATCCTTGTTTTTCTGCTGATTAGTTAACCGCTGCTTAGGCAATAAACTACAAAGTATTTCCTTGCTAAATTTAAAGCATTTACAAATAACTGGTAATACTTGTGATACAACAATACCTACTATAAAAGAACTCATTGACATGGCAATATATAAAGCTATAGGGAATAGCCTCCATCCATTTACCATATTCCATAACCCAAGTACACATATTAAAAATCCAAGTGCCATCATCCATCCGCCAACAATTTTTGTTACTACCAAGCCAATTTTATGAACGGTGTAAAGTTTAACATATAATTTTATCATTTTTAGAACAGATGGCAAACGATCAAGTCTATCAAGCAGAACAATTACAATGTTTAGAATGGATAAAGCTAAAAGAAATACCAGAGTCAATGTTCGACATGCATCTAGCATCATCAGTTGTGCTATTAAATAGCGACAAAATACCAATACAGGGGTATCGCGTATGTTTTTGAAATATTCTAGATGCTGCATATAATGGTATGGTATGTCTTGGTCCAAGCTAATTAGTGTGATTGGTAAAAGAAGACTAATGCAAAACAAAAGTAAAACGCCAGATACCATCACAAGTCCAAGATAATCTGGCCGTCCCGCTTTGCCCCGTGTTGCTATGTTTCTGAGTTCTAAAAGTCAAATTTGAAAATAGTTTAAAATTTTGCGCAAATGTTTTTTAAAAATAGATAAGATTGTTAACCTTTTTCAATTAGCTTGATTATAGACTTTTTATGAACCATCTTCTGCAATCTTGTTTCACGATCCAATGCAAATAACCTATTTACATAGCTTTCAAATAACTCCATTCTGTAGAAATACATAACCAGTTTAGCTCCAACGACAAACCACAGAAAGCATCCACACTGACTAAACTGAAGAACGTGGCTGAATGGAAGATTTTCAGGTTGATATTTTAGGTACACAAATAATACGTAGAAGGCGTAAGCAAGGTGTAGGAATGTAAGAAAAAAAAGAGAGGCAAATGAGAGCAAGGTACGAAAGGTCTTCTTGATGAGGAAGCGTTCATTGGAAACATTTATGGATAAAAGTTGACCAAAGAAGTGCTTGTCGTAAATGGTATGAAAAAGGGAATAAGATTTCCATACAAGTGGTGTAGCCATTTTCACTTTGCTGGGTTTGAGAGAAAGTGATAGAGACTGGATTAGATTAGAAAGTGAAATGACTAGTGATCTATTTGGAGCTTTGATTCTAGTCATTACTTTTTCAAGGTATAGAGTTTAAAAATAGATAATTGCTGTATTAGTAAATTGGCCTTTCTTGTAGTTCCATTTTCAAGGTTTTTTATTGCTTGTAAAACGTTGTGTGAAAGGTTATTTTTAAAAGATTTTAATATTACCGTTACTATATTAAATGTTTATAGGCTATTATGAAAACTACATGTATCTATCCAACTTGCATAAAATATATCATAAATCATCGTCTAATTAACATGTCCATGCTCTGTAAGCATCTACAGGTTACGTGCATTTCTCCTCGTGCATACCGTTACCTTCTGATTAGTTTGTCGCGTTGTTAAAACTGGAGAATTAAAAATGCCCTTAAATGTAAACTTTAGTACTGCAATTATATTTAATATCTGTTTGAAAACAGGCCAATCCTTGAGACAGACAATTTTTTCCAATCATGCATTACGTAGCAAATTTCTAATTTTCGAAAATCTCTTACACATCAATTAAGTGAAAAGTAACATGAACAAACACATTAACCTTTAATGTTTACAGGGTTTTGCTCAGTAACAAACTCATTATCATTATATCTAATTTCGTCTGAAATTCTTTGGCTAAATGGTATTCTAACCAAAATATATACGTAAATAAATTGTCAATACCTAAGTGATTAAATAAATGGCCAGTGATTGTTTCAACATTTTTGTTGTTTAAATAAATAAATATTTTAATCAATATTTTTTATCGCTCCTGATTAATATTAAATTCTACATTACAATATAATTAGAATTTCTATTAAATCTATAAATGGAACTTTGTTTGATTAAGATTGCAGTTTAAAGCTTAATTTAATACAAGTTGAGCATTAGAAATCAAATAAATTTGTCATACAACTATAAAAAAATTTATGCATTTAAACATATTTACAATTTTATCAGACACTAGCATTTTAATTCAATGGTAAACTATTGAAATTATAAAAACAGTGCGATGCTGGAAGAAACAGTCGGATTACCTATTTAGGTAAATTGCCTGTAAACATTTTGCATTGCATTTGGCTTACAAGTCTTGCCAACCTCATGGCAAGATTTCCTTGCTTGGCTTGTTAGGTTGCTTTGCTTTTTATGCTGTGCCGTCAGCTGGCTTCTGTATCTTTCTGTGTTTTGACGTTCAGCTTCAGCATTCAATTATGCGTCTACCAATGCTGCTGGTCGGCATACCAAGTTCAGCGTAAGATTTTTAAAATTGCTGTTTAAACTAAATTAACTAATTAACTGTCTTAAAATGGAGACAATGGATAATTATTCCCTGTGCATTTTATGTTGCTACTCTGTTCCCTATAACTCCTACACAGAACAGAATAACCGTCAATCTATAGACAAATTTATCCATCAAAGTGGAATAAAGACAATTTCATCTTCAAACGATTTTTTAGAAGATGGAGAGTTATCAATTTGTGCAAACTGTTTATTTACTCTTAATCAAGCGGTGGATAAAAGGGAGCAAGTGGAGGAGGTGGAAGTTCACGTGAGAAATCTTCAGGAGGAGATTTTACGGTTACTAAAACAGCTCAAGGCACTAATGGACGGTTATTTGGAGGGAATGAGACGACTTGAGGGAACGATTAGAAACTCGGATGAAAGCTGTCTGAGGAGTAAATTGGATTGGAATAGGAAAAGAGTTCATGGAAGATTGAAAACGGCGGAAAATGTGTTTCAATTCAGGCATGGGATATTTAACGGTAAGTTTAACGGTAAAATGATATAGACAAATTTGTTAAATGACTGGGTTAAGAATTTGGTTATTTTTTTACAGTGGTGGAGGAAATGAGTAAATTTCGACAAGATCTCAACTCCAAACTTATCAATAGTGGCCATAGTCAATCCACCAATTTGACAAATCAAATTTTAAAAACAGAACAAGTGTCCATTGAGCTCTGTGAGGATCCTGAGGTGAACTGGGACGATGATAATGACTATGGTGACGATAATGATCCTTTGGGTGACCTACGGGACATGAAAAGTCAATCAAAGGAAAATACAGAAACTGAAAGTGAAGATGATGAGGAGGTTGACGATAATGGCAGACCAAGAAGAAAGTCTTCCCAAAGAACGAAAAAGAAAATGAAACTTTATTTGGAAGTGAGTGACGGAGACGATTCTACGAAATACCAAGATGACGATTTTGAACCAGGTAGTGTGTCAAAAGAACCTCTGGAGGAATCTGAAGAAGGTGGCAAAGACGATGATGATCCCTTGACAATTTCAAAAGAACAGAAGAAATGGTCACCTAAGTCCCCTGCTAAGAGAAACTACCCAAAGACTAGGGCCCCACCCCAACAAATTTACAATTGTGTCGACTGTGGAAAAGAATTCAGAAAAATCAAGGCTTTAATATCCCACGCAGCTAGCCAACACAGCAATCTACGTCCCTTTCAATGTAGCCAATGTTCCAAATCTTTTAAAAGATTGGATCATTTAAGAGAACATGAGGAAACACACCGTAGCAGCAGGAGCAGGGACAATCCGCAATTTAAATGTCACCTATGTCCTAAAGCCTTTTGCGCCAAAAATAGTTTTGACAAACATATTAAAGCCCATGAAAATGGGGGATTTCCCTGTACAGATTGTGGAACCGTTTTGTGGTCCAAAGTTAGTTTAAAGTATCATTTGGCTTGGCACGAAAAAAGGAAGCAGATTAAGTGGCTAAAATGCGACAAGTGCGACTGTCAGTATGACACTCAAGAAAAGTTGGAAAAGCATAAGAAATTGCATGAAAAAGCGGTGGAACATCGGTGTGAACATTGCAATAAAATTTTTCAAACACCTGCGGTAAGAAAATTGGATAATTTTAAAATAATTTGTATGAAAATTTAAAATAAATTTGGATTTTTAATTGGTTTGCTATAGAGTTTACAAATGCATATTACTGCGGTGCATCTAAAAGTGAAATATCACATTTGTACTATTTGTGGGAAATGTAAGTGCACACAATTTTATAAATGGTTTTTATTAAAGCATTTTTATTAAGTGTTTTAGACTTAAAATGTTAAATATTTTTGTTTTATAGCCTTTGCAAGAGATTCTAATTTGAAGGAACACATGCTACGTATACATTATCCTGAGGAGTGGGCCGAATTGGAGAAGAAAAGACAGAGGAAAAAGGAAGGTGGTGGGGCTAAGGACGAGAAGGAACCGGAACCCGAAACTGTGCATTATCAGGATGATTTTTTGGTGGTTTATTCGTAACATAGAGAAAAGTGATTTTAAAATAGCTTTGATTAAATAATCAATTATTAGAAAAGTTGTTTGCTATTTGTGTAATTTTTTTAAAGTAAATTATTTGTTAGAATGCTGAGGAATGAGGATAGAAATGAGTTTTCGCATTTGAAATGATATTTTTGTAATGAACTACATAGTAATTAAAAGAGATTTTGGGTTACCACAGATTATTACAACTTACAAGAGACCATGAGATTACTAAAATATTTGTAGAAGTAATTTTGTTTCATTAATAACATTCACGTCATGTCAGCTCAGAGTCTGAACTTCAAACTACAAAATGGCTGAATCAGTCGAATTTAGCATGCCACCAGCACGCGTGTAATTTTTCCTAAAGACAAGTGAATACATTATCTGAGTAGGAACGCACGTTATTAATTGTTTTTTAAAGTCAAAGTCAAAAGTGAGTATAAAAAGTCTAAACTAATAAATAAATAAACTGCGAAGATATTTAAGCCACAATTCAATGTACCATGAATCATAAATAAATTAAATGTCATTCCGACCAGTTTCTAATTTTCTCATAAATCCCAACAGTTCCTGCTATATTTGCTAGTGGCTTGCATACATGCTGTTTTACATCTCTAAGATCTTTTAAAATTAAAGAAAATTTTTGTGAGGTCATACAGAGGCTAAACTACGCCCGTGAGAAACCGTGGAAAGGACGGGGGCCGGGGCATTAAAGCAGACCAAAGGGCCGGGGTAGCCGGCCGCTAGAATGTGAAGGTGAAAATTTAACAAATCCAAATGGAAAAATTCAGAATTTTGACAAAAGTTTCTGGCTCGCTACGCTCGCCAGTTTTACTTTTTTCATCTATTTCAAATTCAGTAAACTCATTTTTTCCGACTTGTTAAGTAATTTTTTTAAAATATGAATTTTTTGTTAGATCAGAGATTCAAACGAGCTTAGCTAAGAACTAATCAGCAAACGACATATTCTACAAAGTAAAAATGACTTGAAATGCACCAACGATTAGCGTAAGTAAACTTTAGTTGGCTAAACAAAACTAGAGAGAAAACACTTCCGGGCTCTTTGCAAGACCAGGTGAAAAAGTTTACTAAAAATTGTAAAAACATTATTGTGTTTTAGATATCTAGAGTCAATGACTGAGACTAAATTATTGCATTCCTAGAGTTTTGAGATTATTTTTCTGGCATTTTCATACTTTGTTTGCAATTTTACGTTACAAGTTATGAGAAAAAAGTATTGGTGCAAATAACCTTAGAGCTTTAAGTAGAAACAACAATTTAAGCACTCAAGTGAAAAATTTTGGTGCATGCCAAATGGCTGAAAATAAGGCTTGTAATAGATGGGTCAAGATAAGATTGACAGAAAACATTTAATATGGTTCTCTAAATATCTGAATGAATAAAAATATAAACTTAAGTTCATAAAAGCTGATGAGTTTATACACCAAATAACCAAATCCCTAAAAATAAAACACTAAATTTAGGACCAAATTTGTGCTAATTCCTTGGAACCCCGCAAGAAATACTTTGAATCTCATAAACTATTGTACCATTTGTTCCTTGAGTACCACCCTATCCATTGGAAAAATCGAAATTTGCTTCTTTAAAATGCTTACTACCATTTACTTTAAAGCCTCCATATACTTTAAGTATCAGTAATAGTTCACTGATGCAGCCCATACATCACATCATATGAAAATGTCCCACATATTTAATTTTCCAAGACCGTCTAATCGCTATCTAATTACTGTGTATATGCTTAAGAGCAAAAAAAGGCAAACAGTTCGAAGAATCAGTAAATTTTTTACAAGGTACTCTTGTATTATAAAAGATTCTAACTAAAATTGTGTGTTATTTTTTATATAACGCATATCATCTTGTATATTTTTCAGCAATATTACTATTACTTTATCTTCAAGCAAAATGATACGTACCTGGTAAGTAACATCAATACAGTCAAACAACTTCCTCCTTATTTTACGCAATTTTGGCTGACAACAGTAGCTGTCTTCTTATATTTAGATACTGTTTTGGTTTAGCCTATGGTTAATACGTTTCATTATTTCATCATTGCAATTATGTGCTGCTGAATATTTAAAAAAGTTATTTTTATTTGCGGTTACTATCGTTTAAAAATTGAACATATTTATCTAGTCGCTCTGGAGTTATTTATCTAATGTATTATTACCATATATGGTACCAATGGTGTGGAATCATTGCCGGCATACCGTCAGAAAAATGCAGCTATTTGCATTGCAACTGCTTTACTTGATTATGAAATAGGCCCGTTCAAAATTTAAAAAATATGAAAAAAATTTCACGGGGGCCGGGGCAGAGCTAGTTTAGCTACTGAGGTCATACATTCTCAGAAATATGAAAAGCTTCAATATTACGTTGATTCATGTTTTGAAATTTTACATGCTTTCCATTCTTTCCTGAATTTATTTTTAATCTCAAATTAGTATATAGATATTTATAGAATAGTTTAAAAGTCAAAAGTGTCACAATGCCTTACAATATCTTTACTCGGTTTACAGTTTACACTACATCATTTATCATTTCATTTCAGTCTTGGTTCGGCATGCGAACTTCCTTTCCCTCTGGCTTGGTTGCTATAGCTTGCTATAGGCAACTTTATCAGCTGCTGGGCTCTCGTCTTTCCCGTGTTTACTGTTTACAATACAAACTTTGCATTTTAGTCTTGTCTATCTCGTCGGCTTTTCAAGTTCGGTAATATTTTTAATTCCTCTGCAAATTATAATTCTAAACTTTAAAAATGGAGACAAGTGATCAATTCTCCCTGTGTATTTTATGCTGCTACTCTGTTCCCTTTAATTCCTTCCAAGAACAAAATAACCATCATTGTATTAACAAATTTATCCAACAAACCGTAATAAAAACTATACAATCTTCTAACGATTTATTGGAAGATGGGCAGTTATCCATTTGTGCAAACTGTTTATTTACAATTAATCAAGCGGTGGATAAAAGAGAGCAAGTTGAAGAGGTGGAAGTTCACGTGAGAAATCTCCAGGAGGAACTTTTACGGTTATTAAAACAGCTGAAGGCTCTGATGCACGGTTATTTGGAGGGAATGAGAGGACTTGAAGGGACGATTAGAAACTCGGATGAAAGCTGTTTAAGGTCAAAATTAGGTTGGAACAGGGAAATGGTGCATGGAGGATTGAGAAGGGTGGAAAATGTGTTTCAATTTAGATATAAAATAATTAACGGTAAGTTTAACGGTGAAATTGAATATAAAAAATCTGTGAAATAACTACACGGCATTAATTTGGCATATTTTTAAACAGTTGTGAAGGAACTTGGTAAATTTCAACAAGATTTAAACTCCAAAATTATCAATAATCTATCTACAAATTTGACCAATCAAATTGTAAAAACGGAACAACTCAACATTGAGCTCTGTGATGGTCCTGAGATCAAGTGGGAGGATGACAATGACCTTGGTGACGATGACAATGATCCTTTGGGTGACCTTAAGTTTCCAAGTCAATCTAGTGAACAAAATCAAAAGACTGATACCGACGATGACAACTCAAGGTCAACAAGAACAAGTTTCCAAAGAACTAAAAAGAAAATAAAACTTTATTTAGAAACAAGTGACCAGGAGGATTCTGGGAACGACGATGACGATTTTGAACCGGATAGCATTCCAGTAGAGCCTCAGGAAGAATCTGAAGAAGATAATGATGATCCTTTGACTTTGTCGGATTGTAATGAACAAAAGCAAAGGTCACCGAAATTTCGTAAATACAACAAACACTACAATTGTCCAGACTGCAACCAAGAATTTACCAGCGGCCCTTCATTAATAGCCCACGCCGCTTCCCAACACAGCAATCTACGCCCTTTTAAATGTAGCCAATGTTCCAAAACTTTTAAATCTCAGTCTATTCTATGGACTCATAAGGAAACGCACAAGGACAATAAAGACAATCCGCAATATAAATGTCGCTTGTGTCCCAAAGAATTTACTTCAAAAACTAGTATGAAAAGACACATAAAAGCGCATGAAAATGGGGGATATCCCTGTACAGAATGTGGAACCCTTTTGTGGTCAAAAGTAAGTTTAAAGAAACATTTAGGTTCACACGAAAAAAAGAAACAGATTGAGTGGATAAAATGCGACAAGTGCGAAAGTCAGTATGAAACAAAGGAAAAGTTGGAAAATCAACGGAAAGTGCATGAAAGAAAGAGGGAACATCGGTGTGAACATTGCAATCGCGCTTTTCGTAGCCCGGGGGTAAGAAATAGATTCTAGAAAAAATTAAGATAAATTTTAACGAAACTTTATATAGATTTTGTGGTTTATTTTGAAACAGTATTTACGGAAGCATATCAATGAGGTGCATTTTAAAGTGAAAACTAGTACGTGTACAATTTGTGGGAAATGTAAGTTATTTATTTATATTGGATTTTAAAGGATTTTGATTTTTAAGTATTTAAAACTTTAATTTGCTAAATATTTTGTTTTGCAGCTTTTTCGAAAAACTATGGTTTGAAGGAACACGTGCTACGAATACATTATCCTGAGAAGTGGGCGGTGATAGAGAAAAAATAGACAGAAGAAAAAGGAAGTTGATGGCCCATCCGCTGGGGCTCAGCAGGAACAAGACCAGAAAACTGTGCATTATCAGGACGATTTTTTGATGGTATATTCGTAAAATTGTAGGAAAATAATTTGTAAGAGAAGTTGTGTAAAATGTTTTGAAATAGATGTGGTTTTAAGCTGATTTGTTAAGGAGGGTGGGAGGGATACGGGTATTTTGGAGACACAATTTTTTGTTATTTTTGTAATCAACTTGTAATCCGTTAAAAATATACTGTGTTTTACCATTCAAGAGATTATTGTTATTATTGTTTGTTTTTACTATTAAGTAGTGTAGTTTTATATATAATTTTGTAATCAAATAAAGCCAGCCAAAAATGATTTTTGTGTTGTATTCGTAGAATAGAGAATGCTAATCTTAATCAATTGTTAGAAAAGTTGTAGATTTTTGAAATTTTTTAAAACTAATTATATGTAAGGATTCTGAGGATAGATACGAGTGTTTATAGACCTTTGGTAATTTTGTAATAAACTGGTAATTAATATAGATTAACTGTTAGCATACCAACGGATTATTACAAGGCATACCAATACAACTGCAACGAGGGTAGGGATTCCGAAATATTTTATTTGTGTTTTAATGTCATTGAAATTAAAATACTTGTGTTTAGTATTTGAAAAATGTTCAGACTTCCAAAAGTATTTTTTATTATAGAGGCTTTCATTTTAATAGTTAAAAAGGTTGATTTTATTTTAACAACTCAAATTTTTGCCAGTTTTTGTACTTGTAAAGTATTTAAGTACATGTTTTTGAAATACTAGTTCAAATTGCCTCAAGAATTGTGTATTTGAATTCAAATTATTTCAAATTTCAAAAGTATTTTGTATTTCAAGAACACGTTTAAAGTATTTTGGAACCAATACACAAACGGTATTAAAATATAGGCATATTTCAGTGTTTAAATTCTTTATTTCACTACTCACCTTTGTGTGTTTTTTTTAAATTCAATCAAAACAACACACTGATATGTAAAACAGCGTTAAAACACCAACGTCAACTGTACCACTCCAATTCACTCTAAAATTTCAACTTACATGAATGTTTCTAAAGTCAAAAGTGCCAACATTCTTGAATAGATACCAAATACTATATTTCATATCAAATCATATATATAACGTTTATATCATAAAAATTGGTCAAATCGTTCCTTTCCCTTTGGCTTGGTTGCTACTTGCTTTTTAGGCAACTTTGGCAACCTCCTTGCCAGCCGTCAGCTGCTGAGCTCGCATCTTTCCCGTGTTTACGTTTACATACCATTCATTCAGTCTTGTCCATTGTTCTGTGCTGCTTGCTTTTTGCTTTACATTTTTCAAGTTCAGCAATATTTTAAACTTCCTAATGCAATTTACTAATTAACTGTTTAAAATGGAGACAAGTGATAACTTCTCCTTGTGCGTTTTATGCTGTTACTCTGTTCCCTTTAATTCAATAACAGAGCAGAATAACCGTCAATGTATTAACAAATTTATCCAACAAACTGGAATAAAGACAATATCCTCTTCAAACGATTTATTAGAAGATGGACAGTTATCCATTTGTGAAAACTGTTTATTTACAATTAATCAAGCAGTGGATAAAAGACAGCAAGTGGAGGAGGTTGAGGTTCACGTGAGGAATGTTCAAGAAGAAATTTTACGGTTATTAAGAGAGCTCAAGGAATTAATCGACGGATATTTGGAGGATATGACCAGGCTTGAAAGGACGATTAGAAACTCGGATGAAAGCTGTTTAAGGTCTAAACTGGGCTGGAATAGGAATAGAGTTCAAAAAGGATTAAAAACGGCGGAAAATGTGTTTCATTTTAGGCACGGGATAATTAACGGTAAGTTTAGCGGTTAAACTAAAAAATAGAGAAATTTGTAATTAGCTCTGGTGTAATTTTGGTTTATTTTTTACAGTGGTTGATGAACTTGGTAGATTTCAAGAAGGTTTAAACTCTAAAATCGTTCATAATCCATCTACTGATTCAACGACGAGTTTAAAAATGGAACAAGTCAACTGTCTTGAGCTCTATGAGGATCCTGGGTCGAACGGGGAGGATGATCATGACCTTGATGACGATGGCAAAGATCCCTTGGGTGACCTTGATGAGTTTCCAAGTCAATCTAGTGAACAAAATGTAGGGATAGATAGTGACGATGACAAGTTAAGGTCAAGAAGAAGGAGTTTGCGAAGAACTAAAGAGAAAATGAAACTTTGTTTGGAAATGAGTGACGAAGAGGATTCTACGAATGACCAAGTTGACGATGATAACTTTGAACCGGGTAGCATTCCAGAAGAGTCTCAAGAGGAATCTGAAGACGATAATGGTGACGATGATCCTTTGACTTTGTCGGATTCTAATATACAGAAGCAGAGGTCACCGAAAATCTCAAAACCCAAAATTGGGTATTTCAAAAAACGCTACAATTGTCCAGACTGTGAGCGAGTGTTTGGCACCGGCCCTTTACTAATAGCCCACGCTGCTTCCCAACACAACAATTTACGACCCTTTAAATGTCCCCAATGTTCTAAAACTTTTAATTCTCTGTCTAATTTATGGACTCATAAGGAAACGCACCAGAACAATAAAGACAATCCGCAATATAAGTGTGGCTTGTGTCCCAAAGCATTTACGTCAAAAAGTAGTTTGAAAAAACACATTAAAGCGCATCAAGATGGGGGATATCCCTGTACAGAATGTGGAAACGTGTTGTGGTCAAAAGTAAGTTTAAAGAAACATTTAGCTTCACACGAAAAAAGGAAACAGATTGAGTGGCTAAAATGCGACAAGTGCGAAAGTCAGTACGAAACTGAGGAAAAGTTGGGAAAGCATAGGAAATTGCATGAAAGAAAGATGGAACATCGGTGTGAACATTGCAATCGCACTTTTCATAGCCCGGGGGTAAGAAATTGACTCGAAAAAATTTTTACTAGAATTTTAACAAAAGATGTACAAATTTTGTGGTTATTTTGGAACAGTATTTACAGCAACATATCAATGCGGTGCATTTAAAATTGAAAAACCGGATGTGTACAATTTGTGGAAAATGTAAGTTATTTATTTTTATTGGCTTTTAAAGGATTTTGATTTTTAAGCTTTAAATTTGGTAAATATTTTGGTTTGCAGCTTTTTCGAAAAACTATGGTTTGAAGGAACACATGCTACGAAAACATTATCCTGAGAAGTGGGCGGTGATAGAGAAAAATAGACAGAAGAAAAAGGAAGGTGGTGAGGCTAAGAAGGAGCAAGAACCGGAAACAGTGCATTATCAGGATGACTTTTTGATGGTTTATTCATAAAATTTGAAGGCAAGGGTAAATTTAATAATTGGTTAAAGAAGTTGTGTAAAATGGATTGAAAATTGAAATGTATGTTAATTTAAGGTGGATTATTTGGTAAAGATGATGATAAGGCAGGTGGGGATATTTTTGTTACTCAATTTGTTAGTATTAAGTTGTTAGTAGCTAACAATCATTTAAAATAAAATAGACTGTGTTTTATACAAATAAAAAAACTATTAAACTTGTCTTAGTATTATGTATAGTATTTTATATGATTTTTTTATTTAAATAAAGCCAGGACGAAATTACGTATTATAAAGTGTACCACAATGCTTGTTTTTTATGTAAGAGTGTACGTTTTGAAAAATGCTTAACGAAAAAAAAAACTAAAAATTGTTATCAAACTTTGAAATATTAATCATACTGAAAATGCACGCTGCAACGACATTACGATAATTAGACCTACAAAAGGCCACCAGTGTTCACCTCAAATGATTCTAAATGTTTGGGAGAGACAGAGAATCATATAATTTTCAAGTAAAATGCTAAACACCGTACTCCAATAGAATTTATCGATGAAACAAGCGGAAATACTGCACTATATCTTTAATAGCATTGTGCGCACTAGAAAGTGCGCTATAGCAATTCTCAATTCCGGAGAAAAGCAGAAATATAATTTATCTTGAAAGCTATTTTTTTTTTAAATTGAATATTTATTTTGATAAAAAATCATACATTCATAAAAATTAATTCTAATAATCAAATACAATCTCTTGTACTGTGCTATGCTCATTTCCATGGATATTGTACACTCTACAGCATCCTCAACAAAAAAAATTTTGATTCCAAAATATAAAACCAATTGAAGAATTCTTTTCCTATTTTAGGAATACACCACCAAAAAATCATCCTGATAGTGCACAGTTTCCGGTTGAGGTTCCTTCTCTTTGTTATCCCCTTCCTTTTTCTTTCGTTTCTTCCTCTCCAGCTCCGCCCACTCCTTGGGACAATGTATACGTGATAGCATGTGTTCCTTCAAACCACTTTTCGAAAAGCCTGTAAAACAAAATGTTTAAAAAACTTTAATTCAAAACGCAATTTTTAATGGAAAATATTACCTTTAAAATTTGAACCCACCTCTTCCACAAATTTTACAAATAAACGGTTTCACTTTCAAGTGCCTCGCATTAATATGCTCCTGTAAGTACTACATCAAACAATTAAAATATTACAAAATTTCATATTTCGTTAAAAATGTTTTAGAATTACAACCTATTTCTTACCCCAGGGCTATTAAAAGTCCAATTGCAATGTTCACACCGATGTTCCACATGTCTGTCATGCAATTCCTTATGCTTTTCCAACTTCTCCTTTGTTTCGTACTGATTTGCACACTTGTCGCATTTTAGCCACTCAATCTGTTTCTTTTTCTCGTGTGAAGCTAAATGTTTCTTTAAACTAACTTTTGACCACAAAAGGGTTTCACATTCTGTACAGGGATATCCCCCATTTTGATGCGCTTTAACCCTTTTGCATGGCAATTAAATACTACTATTTTTTAGTTAAAGTGGCGTTAAAATTATCTTGTTGTGAAAGCTCACATGGCAATTCAAATGGGGAAGCCAAGGTATCGACGTGGCATTTTCTTTAGAACAAGTATCAACTGGAATGGGAATTTCAAAATATGTTTCAGCCCTTGACGTGGTAATTGTTTGTAATACACCGGAAACGGACGTAATAATACGTTTTTCCACGGACACGGAAGTGCAAAGAACAGCGGATTAGTACGTTTTACCACTGCGCGGGAAAAGATCAGGCAACACAATATTACGTTTTACCATTTTCAAAAAAGTATTCGAAACTACGTAATAGTACGTTTTACCACAGCAACTCTATGAAGACAGAAACGTAATATTATGTTTTCCCGCGTTTGAGGATGCTTCCAAATAACGTATTAGTGCGTTTTTCGAAATGAAAGTGTTAATGTGTTTTTTCATAGCCTCTTTGTTCGTAAATGCTTTGGGACACAAGCCACATTTAAATTGCGGATTGTCTTTATTGTTCCGGTGCGTTTCCTGATGACTCCTTAAATTCGACAAAGTTTTAAAAGTTTTGGAACATTGGCTGCATTGGAAAGGTCTTAGGTTACTGTGTTGGCTGGCTGTGTGTGCTTTTAAGGAAACGCCGTTTGTAAACTCACGCTCACAGTCTGGACAATTGTAACGTTTTTTGGAACTGGAAATCCGGGATTTTGTCTTTGGGATTTTTGCTAATTTTTTATGCATTTGTTCATTAGAATCTGACAAAGGATCTTCTTCTTCGAAATCTTCTTTTGGAATGCTACCTGGTACAAAGTCGTCATCATGGTCATTAATACAATCTTCCCCGTCACTCATTTCCGAATAAATTTTCTTTTTAGCTTTTCGAAAACTTCTTCTTATTGGCTTTAAACTAGCATCGTTACTGTTATCAGTTGCTGGTTTTTGTTCTCTGGAATAACCTGGTAACTCTGTATGGTCACCCAACGGATCGCTTTCATTATCCTCACCAAGGTCATTAGCATCTTCCCAGTTGAGTTCAGTATACTCACAGAGCTCAATGTTGATTTGTTCCGTTTTCAAAATTTCACTTGTTAAATCTGCAGATGGATTATGTACCAGTTTGGAGTTAAAATCTTCTCGAAATCTACCAAGTTCATCAACCACTGTAAAAAATAAACCATAATATTAACAAAGCCAATTAACAAATTTATCTGTTTTATATTAACGTTAAACTTACCGTTAATTATTCCATGTCGAAACTGAAACACATTTTCCGCCGTTTTTAACCTTTCCCTGTTCCAACCTAATTTTGACCTCAAGCAACTTTCATCCGAGTTTTTAATCGTGCCCTCCAGACTCTTCATTCCCTCCAAATAACTGTCCAATAGTCCCTGAAGCTGTCTTAATAACCGTAAAATTTCCTCTTGAAGATTCCTAACCTGAACTTCAACCTCCTTCACTTGCCCACTTTTATCCACTGCTTGATTAATTGTAAATAAGCAGTTTTCACAAATGGATAACTGGCCATCTTCTAATAAATCGTAAGAAGAGGAAATTGTGTTTATTCCAGTTTGGTGGATAAATTTGTCAATAGATTGTCGGTTACTTTGCTCATGGAAGGAATTAAAGGGAACAGAGTAGCAGCATAAAATGCACAGTGAATAATTGTCACTGCTCTCCATTGTCAAAATTAATAGGTTAATGAGGGAATTGAAAATATTGCTGTATTTGTAAAAACGACCAGCAGCAAAGCAACAGCACAAGATTGTCAGAATCGATACAAACGAACAGCTGAGATGGTAATAGCAAGGAAGAATTGAAACTTGTAAAAGCTGAACCAAAACCAATGCGAAATGCTCAGCAGGAGGATTCACGTAAAGTCTTACATAATCCGATCCTTTCTAATAGTAAGCGTTTAACTTGTTTTATACCGTATTTAATACGGTTTTTTTATCAAATTGCAAAATTTTGATTAGGTATTAATGCAAGTATTATATGCTTTATCAAGGAAGGATAAAAATGAAAATTGACTAGTTCACGTAAATATTTTATCATAAAACTTGGAATCGGAAGTGGCAAGGCCATCAGTTATCAGTGTAAGTTTATTCAAAATGGAAAGGGAAAACTGCTTGAAGTAGAACTACAAAAACTCCTGATTTTTATGCAGGAATAATAAATTCAAAAGTTTAACTATAAACTGTTGTGAAGAAAATGGGAAGAAAATTAGAGTTCCTTGGATACTTGAAGCATATATAGTATCAAAATATTTTATTTAAAAATTATATAAAAAACAGGTCTAATTGATAATCTATTTATTTTTTAATCTTACATGCAATTTTTTTATTATCTCTTGGGCTCTTCAAGAGTTGCTCTTGTCATAATCTGTTGTTAACACACAATCTATTCTAGTTACAAATTTAATAAAAAGCTAACATTTAAAAAATATGAAATTGCATATATATATTCTCAGCATGCTTGAAAATGATAATTTACGTTAAAACCATTTCAAAATCCCACAACTTTTCTAATAACTGATTAAAATCAGCTTTCCTTATTGTTACGAATATACCACCAAAAAATCGTCTTGATAGTGAACAGTTTCCGGCTGCTGTTCTTCTTCCTTATTCCCACCATTCTCCGATTTCTTGCGCTTCTTCTTCTCCAAATCCGACCACTCCTTTGGAAGATGTGACAGCATGTGATCCTTTAAACCATTTTTTGAAAAACCTGTCATCATCAAACAAAATACTATTTAGAAAAAACTCTTACAGTTTTAATCTAGAAATCTTGTACAGAAAACTACTGCAAGATTTGTAATTACCTCTTCCACAAACTTTACAATTATACGGTCTCACTTTCAAGTGCGTAGCCTTAACATGATCCTGTAAATACTACATTAAACCAATTAAAAATTACAAATTTACTTAAATTTCTTTTTTTAAATTTAAAAAGTTTCCAATCTATTTCTTACCACATTGCTATGAAAAGTCCAATTGCAATGTTTACACCGATGTTCCACATGTCTTAAATGATATTTCTTATGCTTTTCCAACTTTTCCTCAGTTTGGTACTGATTTGCACACTTGTCGCATTTCAGCCACTCAATTTGCTTCTTTTTTTCGTGTGAAGCTAAATGTAGCTTTAAACTTACTTTTGACCACAAAACGGTTCCACATTCTGTACAGGGATATCCCCCATTTTCATGCGCTTTAATATGTTTGTCAAAACCATTTTTGGTGCAAAAGGCTTTGGGACACAAGTGACATTTAAATTGCGGCTCGGGGCTTTTGTCACGGTGTGTTTCAGAATGTCCTCTTAAATGATCCAATCTTTTAAAAGATTTGGAACATTGGCTACATTGAAAGGGTCTTGGATTGCTGTGTTGGCTAGCTGCGTGGGAGATGATAGCCTTGATATTTTTGAATTCTTGTCCACAGTCGACACAATTGTAACTTTGTTGTTTTGGGGCCCTAGTCTTTGGGTAGTTTTTCTTAGGAAAGGACTTAGGTGACCTATTCTTCTGTTCTTTTGAAATTGACAAGGGATCGTCATCCTCAACTTCTTCTTCAGATTCATCTTGAGGTTCTTTTGGAATGCTACCCGGTTCAAAATCGTCATCTTGGTCTTTCGTAGAATCTTCATGGTCATTCATTTCCACATAAAGCTTCAGTTTCTTTTTGGTTCTTCGGAAACTTCTTCTTCTTCTTGTCCTTGAGTTGTCATCCTCGTTGGCATCGTCACTTTCAGTAGCCGTATTTTCCTTCGATTGACCTCCCATCTCATCTAGTTCATACAATGGATCATCATCCTCATTATTATCCAAGTTAATTTCAGGATCCTCACAGAGTTCAATGGACAACTGTTCCGTTTTTAAAATTTGATTTGTTAAATCTGTAGATGAATTTTGCACAAGTTTGGAGTTCAGATCTTCCCGAAATCTACCGAGTTCCTCCACCACTATATAAAATACCCCAAACATTAACCAAAGCCAATTAACAATTTCCTCTACTAAGTAGAGTCTACTTAATTTTACCATTAAACTTACCATTAATTATCCCATGCCTAAAATGAAACACATTTTCACCCGTTTTTAATCCTCCATGCAATGTTTCCCTGCTCCAGCCCAGCTTTGACCTTAAACAACTTTCATCTGAGTTTGTAATCGTTTCTTCCAGTCTCCTCATTCCCTCCAAATAACCGTCCATCAGAGCCGTGAGCTGCTTCAATAACTGTAAAATTTCCTCTTGAAGATTCCTCACGTGAACTTCAACCTCCTTCACTTGCTCCCTTTTATCCAACGCTTGATTAATTGCAAATAAACAGTTTGCACAAATTGATAACTGTCCATCTTCTAATAAGTCGTTAGAAGAGGAAATTGTCTTTATTCCAGTTTGTTGTATAAATTTGTTAATACATTGACGGTTATTCTGCTCTTGGAATGGATTAAAGGGAACAGAGTAGCAGCATAAAATGCACAAGGAGAAGTTATCACTTGTCTCCATTCTAAACAGTTAAGTAGTAAATTTGCATTAGGAATTTTAAAATATTGCTGAACTTGAAAATGTAAAGCAAAAAACAAGCATGCAGCACAGAACAATGGACAAGACGGAATGAACGGTAAGTAAACGTAAACACGGCACAATTATGCGTCTATATACAAGAGATTTTCACTCATGCGATATTCTAGTATGTTGTAGGGCTTGGTAAAGGGAGTCGATTGATACCTCACTCGACCCCTCTAGCTTGAAGTATGTGGAAGTTATACCCGGGTAAATTTGACCTCCGGAAACTTCGAAACTTAATTAGGGTTTCAAAATGTTAGTTTTTTGACTAATTTAAAACACATACTAATAAAATCCATAAAAAATTCCAATTTCTAGAAAAAGAATTTTTTGAAAATCTCAAAAGGCTTGCGAGTTATTGCGTTTTTTTGCAAAAAATAGCCGATTTTCGAATTCAAACGTTTTGAAATTGGTGCACTTTCGGGTCGATTTGAAAGTGCTAAATCGTACTTTATAACGTACTTATTCATTAGGCTTTTGAAAATTTGAAAAAAAGTGTGGGGCACAGGAGATATGGCGGTTCCAAGTTGCTACCCGTTTTGATGACGTCATCGATCACCAGAGCTTGGTAGCCTACGAAGAAAACATGAATTTTTCATTTGAAATCGCACATAACTATAAAAATAAACCAAATTAAAGTTCTCCCAAGCAAATTTAAAAGTAAAGAAGTGTTTTAGTTTCAAATTGAGTAAGTTATGTGTGTTTTCAAATGAAAAATTCATGTTTTCTTCGTTGGCTACCAAGCTCTGGTGATCGATGACGTCATCAAAACGGGTAGCAACTTGGAACCGCTATATCTCCTGTGCCCCACACTTTTTTTCAAATTTTCAAAAGCCTAATGAATAAGTACGTTATAAAGTACGATTTAGCACTTTCAAATCGACCCGAAAGTGCACCAATTTCAAAACGTTTGAATTCGAAAATCGGCTATTTTTTTGCAAAAAAACGCAATAACTCGCAAGCCTTTTGAGATTTTCAAAAAATTCTTTTTCTAGAAATTGGAATTTTTTATGGATTTTATTAGTATGTGTTTTAAATTAGTCAAAAAACTAACATTTTGAAACCCTAATTAAGTTTCGAAATTTCCGGAGGTCAAATTTACCCGGGTATAACTTCCACATACTTCATGCTAGAGGGGTCGAGTGAGGTATCAATCGACTCCCTTTACCAAGCCCTACAACATACTAGAATATCGCATGAGTGAAAATCTCTTGTATATAGACGCATAATTGTGTGATGGTAGGCAAACAGGTTGCCAAATTGCCTAAAGCAAGTAGCAACCAAGCCAAAGGGAAAGGAAGCTTGTAAGCTGAACCAAACGATTTGAACAATATTGATGATATAAATGCGATAAGTATATTATGTGATATGATGATATGAAATATAGTATTTGGTTTCCATGCAAGAATGCTGACACTATTGATTTTGCAAACATTCATATAAATTGAAATTTTAGAGTTAATTTGGAGTGGTACAATTGAGGCTGTTGTTAATGTTGTTGTAAATCAGAATTGTATGCATTTGAGTGAGTTTGAAAAAAAAACACATAGATAAGAAGTGTAAATACAGAATTTAAACACTACATACATTATGATATCACTCGTATATTGGTTCCAAAATACTTTAAAGTTTAAACTTGTTTTTGAAATACAAAATACTTTTGAAATTTGAAATAATTTGAATTCAAATATGAAATTCTAAATGCAATAAATAGTAGTTCAAATGCATGTGCTCAAACTTTTCAAGTGTAAGTACAACAAACATGCTTTGATAAAATGTATTTCAAATACAAAATAAAAAATCGTTTGGCATTTGAAAGTATATCAAATACTAATTACAATTATTTGATTTTCTGTTTCAATTTTTAAATAATATTTTGGATTCCCTGAACTCGTTGCAGGTATATTGTCGAATTTGAGATTAGAAAGAAACACAAAGCAATGAAAAGTATTCAAGGATTTCGTATTGCTGAAAACTTATGTTTGTAGAATCAGTCTTCCTAAACTCATACATGCATTCAAATGCAAAATTCATTCTAAAGCTTTTAGTAATTCCTGGTCGCTTGTAATAAAATACGTTGGTCGGGTAACACATAACCTTTTTTAATTACAAGTTTATTACAAAAAATAACAAAAAAGTTTATGAGTACTCCCATCTATCCTCGGCATCCTTTTACAAATAATTTACTTTGAAATAATTTTGAAAGCCCAAAAATGTATTGAAATCAGCTCTCTGTATATTACGAATACACCACCAAAAAATCGTCTTGATAGTGAACAGTTTCCGGCTGCGATTCCACTTCTTCCTTATTCCCACCATGCTCCTGATAATGCACAGTTTTGGGTTCCAGTTCATTCGCTTTCTCAACTTCATCCCCTTCCTTTTTCTTCTCCAGCCCCTCCTTAGGATAATGTTTACGTAGCATGTGTTGCTTGAAACCAAAATCTCTGGAAAAATCTACAAAGCCAAAAAATATATATTTTACATTTAATTTCAAAACCTCAAATTCCTTAGAAAATCTTGAAAATAATTATCCACTTACCAATTCCACAAATTGTACAAGTAAACGGTTTCGCTCTCAAATGAACCTCACTAATATGCTTGCGTAAACTCTATATTTCAAACCAATTAAAAATCAAACTAAAATTTAAACTTTTCAAAAAGAATATCTTAAACAAATTCCTAATTTCTTACCGAAGGGCTTTCAAAAACCCTGTTGCAATGTTCACACCGATGTTCTCTTGCTTTTTTATGAACTTTTCTATGCTTTTCCAACTTTTCCTTTGTGTCGTACTCATTTGCGCACTTGTCGCATTTATGCCACTCAATCTGCTTCTTTTTTTCGTGCATAGCCAAATGCTTCCTTAGTCTACCTTTTACCACAAAAACGGCTCCACACTCTGTACAGGGATATCTTTCTTTATGTGCTTTTCTATGTTTATCCAAAGCATTTTTATTGCAAAAGAGTTTGGAACACAAGTCACATCTATATTGCTGCTCGGCATTCTTGTCACGGTGTGTTTCCTGATGTCCTCTTAAAGCATCCGGTTTATTAAAGGTTTTGGAACATTGGCTACATTGAAAAGGGCGTAAATTGCTGTGTTGGCTAGCTGCGTGGGATATGATAGCCTTGACCCTGTTGAATATTTGTCCACAGTCGACACAATTGTAACTTTTCCTTTCGGATCTTTTCTGCTGTTTTGAACTGGACAATGGGTCGTCTTCATCATCTTGAGACTCCTCCTGAGGTTCTTTTGGAATGCTACCCGGTTCAATATCATCATCCTGATCTTTGGAATCATATTCGTCACTCAGTTCCAAATAAAATTTCATTTTCTTTTTAGTCCTTTGGGAGGGTCTTCCGTTATCACCGTCAACCTCCTCATCACTCGCAGTTCCCGTATTTTCTCTAAGTTGACCTACCATCTTTTCCAGGTCACCCAAGGGATTATTATCGTCACCAAGGGGATCATCATCCTCATCATTATCCCAGTTAATCTCAGGATCCTCACAGAGCTCAATGTTGACTTGTTCAGTTTTTAAAATTTGATTTGTCAATTCTGTAGATGAATTATGAACCAGTTTAGAGTTCAGATCTTCTCGAAATTTGCTCAGATCCTCCACCACTGTAAAAAAATATACCAAAAATTATTAACCAAAAAATTAAGTTGCATATAAAAAATTTGTCTAAAAATTTAATTTTATCCTTAAACTTACCGTTTATTATACCGTGTCGAAAATGTAACACATTTTCCGCCGTTTTCAATTTTTCCCTGCTCCAGCCTAATTTTGACCTTAAACAGCTTTCATCCGAGTTTCTAATCGTGCCCTCCAGTCTACTCATTCCCTCCAAATAACCGTCCATCAATCCTTTTAGCTGTTTTAGTAACCGTAAAATCTCCTCCTGAAGATTTCTGACGTGAACTTCTACCTCATCCACTTGTTCCCGTTTATCCACCGCTTGATTAAATGTGAATAAACAGTTTGCACAAATTGATAACTGTCCATCTTCTAATAAATCGTTAGAAGAGGAAATGGTTTTTATTCCGGTTTGCTGAATAAATTTGTCAATAGATTGACGGTTATTCTGCTCTTGGAATGGATTAAAGGGAACAGAGTAGCAGCACAAAATGCACAGGGAATAGTTACCACTTGCTTCCATGTTTAGGAAAGTTAATAATTTAGTTTAAAGAACAATTGACATTCTAAACGAAGTTGTAAAACGGAGAAACAAAAACAAAATAGAAAAGTCGGATTGAATACTGATCGTAAATACAGAATGGATAAGAGCTCAGCAGCTGATGAGGACGGTTCACGGTAAAACAGAGATATTCCCTACCAACCCAGTAAGCAACCAAGCAAACGAAAAAATGAAACTGCAAGACTTGTAAGCCCAACACATGTATGGATGATGTACTCGAGCATTTTGTAAGCCGGCTTTGGTCTGAACTCAATGCATTGTTCATATATAGCTAGACATTTTTTATGCTGAGAAGGTGAAACGTGTATATATTTTTGTGGTTTTCTATTTTTATAAACAATTCAGAATGCTAAGTCCAGTGAATGTTTGTAAGGTAATAAACTTATATGTATTAAGTTTCACGATAAGTCATAATAATTCTTTTTCACAAAATTACTAAAAGGTCCAGTACATTATTGGCTTTACTACAAGCAAAAAGCAAAGAAAATACAAATTTTATGCTATGATATGTGTGCTTTTTTTGTATTTGTATTCAAAATATCGTAAGAAAAGCCACAAGTTAAATGTTTCAAAGCCTGCCAAAATGTTGTACTACGACAAATATATTCTATTTCTTATAAAATGTGTAAACCTTTTCGTATTTTTATGTACTTTATGTGATACAATGCTATTTTACTAACAAACTCTAACTTAATGCATTGTCAAGCACGTTCTTTAAAAAGTTAATTGTAGTGTCTTCGTCAAACGCTGCTGTAAAATAGTAAAATGCAATAGGTTGCGGAGCCTTTAAAGAACAAAATTTTATGTCGGCTAAGACTTTGAATAAGCAAGAAAAATAAAAGTTTTCATAAAAGAATAACACACACATGATTTATGTTGTCGTTACTTACATTCATTTTACCATGATAATTAATTCATCAACTTTAAAATTCTCATTTTGCAAAGCATAATACAAATTAGCAGTAGGTTAAATGCAAGAAAAATCTTGAATGTTATTTGATCATTTGCTTTTCATCTGTTATTGAAGAACAATTGGCTACTCGACCTTTGCAATCTGATACTGCACCGTTACAACATTGAGCATTGTAGACACAAAAGTCATTTGTTTCGTCGTTGTCATCTTTTATGCAACGATAACCCTCAAAGCAAATGGAGTATCCGCTACTATATACCATTCTAAAACTTTTTCATTTGCAGGATGTGAGAAGTTGTTACGCACATTTTGAAGCATATGTTAAATGCTTAGGTTTAAAAATTTAAATTTGAATTGATTGTCTAATAGTGAAGAGAAATATGCAATTTCCTACTCATATTCAGGTTAAGTCGCTTTGTGTTTCAAACAGTTTCTGTAAAATTGTATTTAAACCAAAACTAGAATAACCTTGTATTATAGTAAATGCAAGTTACATTGAATTTAGTTAATTTAGGTGGTATGATGAACATACGGAACCATAATTTAGAATCATTTTGGATTTACCATTAGCAAAGTTTTGAATTATTGTGGTCTATTAGCTATACGATACATCACATGTAATGATGTTAAATATCCTGCGCATGGACAAATAATGTTCTAATTTCTCGCTTAGGCCACGGTAGATAAACCATGAATTTGCAAAAAATATACGTTTTTCACCAACTTGATGATTACATGCCATTGAAATCCTAATGTAAAATAAACCATATACTATAATTATTCTAAAACGGTTAGCTCTTAAAAGTCAAATCCATTTACGTAAGCGCATTTAACAGGAACCACCGTTACAAGTCAGAAATTGTTCTTGTGCTGTTAGGTAGGCCCTCAAATACATTAAAATGCCGATATCGTTTCAAGCAATTTTTTACGCCAATCAACTGCACCAATATGTAGGATAGGTTTGGTTTCCAATTGCTATTAATTCGAATGGAAAACAATGCTAGTGGATTTTTATAGAAAAATTTACTGCAAGGTATTTAATAACAACCCTAGCGTTTAAAGCATGTGCGTTAATATGTTGCCTTGCTGCTATGATATACGGAATTGTCCTCCTAAATATCCTACTCAAGTTTCCCAAATGCATTTACTAGCACTTGTGCATCAAGGGTTCATTGTGGCAATGTTGCTTGGAGCAGATTTGCTAACCTCAGCTGAAGGTAGAGAATTAGTCTTATGCAGCAACTGGTGTTACATGAAAGTTAAATGGATTCAGCGATCTGGTAAGAATTAAATCAAAACACAGGTAACACGTACACATATCAATTGTATGTAAATATCCCGAAAATTCTGAATAGGTCGTAAAAGCTTCACTCAGATGTCGGTCATTGTTGGAGATGTGTTTGTGTTGATTACGGTTTCTGGAGGAGCCATAATTGCAGCCTTTTCTGTATTCGCAGATCTAGATCCATTCGTTATTATATTTAAATTGCTTGGCGTATACGTTTTAAATGGAAACTTGAGTCGTTTTCTTATTTGCTTGTACATATCACAAGTGGTTGCAATTAGCTTTCGCACCATTCTCATTACAGCAGTTGTTCAAGCGCTATATCGTATTGAGCTTTTAAGGCTACTAGTAAACCGTCAACCAAAACCAAAGTGCATTAGGCTTTACAGAGAAAATCAACTGATTGCAAAAATTATATTTTCTTTTGAACGTCAAGTTAGTAATGCTGGCTTGTCAGCAATTTTTATTGGATTTACTTTTGCAGTAAATAGTATAATGTAGGTAGCTCTAGAAAGCAAGTATTGTTAGTTATAGTTTTTGCAACAATTACGTTATTTCTTGTAATGGCGTTACACATATTGTTTGCATCAGGTTGTCTGTTCTTTCAAAATTCTACAAAGGTACTTTTAGTTTGGAAGAAGGAAGTAAATTTGATGTGCAAAAAGAATAAAAAAGCTTATGTTAAAAGGGTACTGAGAAGTTTACACACGGCTGAGCTACCTGAGGGAGACTTTGGAGTTATTGATAAAGATATCAAAACTAATTATACAGAAAAGTTATTAGTTTCGTTGTTAGATTCCATTCTTACACGACGCAGTCTAGTAAATTATTTTAAGCGTTAACCTTTTTAAGTAGGATTGCCATACGCTATCTTACATGGTTTTATCAGTAATTTGAACAATTTATAAGCAAAAAAGTAAAAGCTGGAAATGCTATTATGCCTTGTCATTAAGTTTGGAGTGTGTATGGAACTATGCAGTACATAGGTTATATTTATTAATACGTTTGTCTCGTGTATCATCGTTTTCACATAAAAACATCTAAACCTTGTCAAAAAAGAGAACATGACAACCAACATCATAATCTGTGCAATTAATTAAAAAACCTTGTAATTGCAAAATTCCAGACATGGTGTGCATAAGGCCAAACAATTGCGCTTTATTTTCCATTCTCCAACAATTTGAAATACCATGGAAGTAAAAGTGTAAAAAACCTTGAAATCAACGCGTGTAACGTAAAGCTTTAAAAGCAATGCCAATTTTCAAATTGTCATCTACCCAATGCCAAATATTTTGAAGTTTTATCTATTTATGGACACATAGACGATACAAAAAAATAGAAACCAAATTGCTAAAATGTTTATAACAGCTTAAACAGATATTCTAAATCAGTCTTGTAAAAATATAATGTGTCTAGTCCTTCAAACATAATTTCTTTTAGCTCGGATGACAAACTCTGACTTCAGTACTGAGGTAACTGCTAAGTAACTCTACGGAGGCAAAAGTTTGCTCGAATAACAAAAACAAAAACTACAATTCAAAATGGCAACCCCATTAGGATGGAAATCCTACCAATTTTTCTATCTCTTTTACGACAAATACCTATTCAAGCAGGTTGTATGGGTCGATGTAGCAAAAGAGCAATTCAAATTTGAACTAAATACTGGAGCACTTACTCCCTTCTATTTCTTGCTTGTTCTTACTTTGGCACATTTATTTTGCACAATATATGTTGTGATCCTTTACATTGCATACAAACCTGAGGACTTGCCTCTTGGCAACGTGTTGCAAATTGTACAACATGGATGCTTCCAATTCACAGCAATAATAGCCAAACTGATACTACTAGTTCACGGGAAACAACTTCTGGAGAGCTATATCAACAGATTGTTTGTAATTGACCGACAATCAAGAAATGACTCGAGGGTTCAAGGATACGCCACAAAAATTTCTTTGCTGAATTTACTTAAACAAGGTAGATATCTATATAACTTTTAAAACCAAATGATTTTTGGTCATATTTTTATTTATAATTTTAATTTAGAAATTTGTAAATTACGGACAAGTCAGAAACGTGGAACAATTGACTACACTGGATTGATGATGCTTTCAGTAGTCACCATACTTGCATTCTGTTGCATATTTTTTCCCATTGTGTTTATTTGTTTAAACCAGGACATACCATATTGCGTAATGAAACAAATTCACTATTTTGATAGTATTCGAGACGGTTGGTCTATGACCATTTGTCGATATATTATCTGCCAGCTGACAGTTCTGGATAACAGTAGAACCATAACGTTAATTGTTGTAGCGGCGTTAAATCTTTTAAAGATTTTTGTTACAATGCTGAAACAACTTAGTGGTTTATCATCACCCATTAAGCTTATTCAATTTTACATACAAATTCAATGCATTCACAGAATAGGTTTGTCCGTAACCAAAATTGCTTGTGGTTGTCTGGTGGCAATAGAGTTTCTTACAAGCGTTTTGGGTTTGTGGAATTTCTTTAACGGATGGAAATTTTTTCCAGTTCCGCTATACATTGGAATGGTAATGGCACTGGTAATCATTATAATACTTATAGTGGCAACAACACCCAATTTATGTTTTTCTCATCAATTTAGTTTGGAAATAATTCATAATGTACTTCCCCTAAAAATACTAAATTTTAAAAATGGATCTAGTAGTCAAGTGCATTGGTCCGGTATGTTTTCCATAAAAGCTTGGATACGAATTTTGAAAGCACAGCAACCAATATCATTTTACTATTTTATGGCTGCATTTGATGAAGAAACTACAATTAACTTCTTTCAGAATGTGCTTGATAACGCACTTAATTTAATTTTGTTAGTAAATTAAGACATTAACTAATCTTAAATGTAAATACGTTGAACGTGTACACGTTACCACGTGTAGAACTTAAAGTTCAAACACATAATTTCAAGGATTAGGAGTAAGGACACGTAATTTGTTTTATGCATACAGACTATGTAAGAAAACATGTAACAAATATTTTATTATAACTGCCTGTACATTTGGCGTCAGCCTAATGTCAATGCATATCATCGTCGATATTATTTCTTTGAGAAAATTACCAAGATTACAATTTTCAACAAACATTGCGTCATTTAGACACTTAAATATGTATTAGTCACACTCGTGTTGCCGGAATCTAGATTAAAGCAGATAATTGCACAACAGAACACTCATTCTACACCTGGATCAAATAATTGGATTTTATTAAGTCAATAGTTCAAAAATCGTGATCGATGCATTCAAATCTCAATTTAAACTGCAAGGTTGTCACAAACATGTCAATCACTTTCTGATGAATGGCTTTACCACACCATTTCAGATTAGAATGGAGGCGTGCACTTGCCAAGGTTTCTGCATTGAACTAAAGTGTTGAGTGCAAAAGGTACGCGATGACTAATTGCATCACGCCGAATGTGCACGTGCTCAGACAAAACAGATTACAACTTTCTCTCATGCGTCATTCTTATATCATATCCACACCGGCGTACGTGCACTTTACACTGCTGCATATATATTAAACCAGTAAAACTTTTCCGCTACTTGACAAAGCAAACAGCTTGAAATAATTGGTTAATTATAATTTTTATCGTAATTGAATATTACTTCAGATAAAGCTTCCGCGTGCAAAATACAAATGTGTCATATTAGGCCGGTATATAAAGCCGGCATTTTAAAGCCTTAGCATCACAGCCCACTCGTCTTTTGAAATAATTCATTACAATTATTAAAACTCAAAAATACCAACTCCATTTTCAAAATGAAATTCTTAGCTGTTTGTACCATTTTGGCAGCAGTTGCTACCTCGAGCTTTGCAAAACCAGGTAACATTTGATATTCATATTATACATTCTGTAACCAAATTTTATATCTAATTAAAAATATATATTGATATTTTCTGTAGCTGAGCATACTACTGGAAATGCTACAGACTGGGAAGCCGTGTCAGCTTTAATTGCACAGTTGGAGATCACAGTCCGTCTAGGAGGCCAAGAGGTTATCGAAACTGCCACAAGCAACAACGAGACAGTTGGCAATAGCATTGCGGACAAGGTCAGAGCCACTGGAGATAGAGTAACTTTGATTTTCCAACAACTCAATACTGCAGCTAGTGCTCAAACACTGACCGATGTTCAGGCTACGGATCTTTTGGGTCAGATTAGGGGAGAAATGGCCAGATTAATTGGAAGCATTGCTAACGAACTGCTTCTACTCTCGCCTTTAACCGAGATTAGAATTCGGGCTATTTTTACAGCAACTTTTGACAAGATAGAGGTGGACGGTGAGCTATTGATAGTTTTGTTGTTAGCTAATGCATAATGGCTTAGGATTTTAAAAACCCGTGTTTAAAATGTTTAAATAAAGGTTAATTTTTCAGTTTTGAGCTTTGTACCCTTAAATCGATTTTTGTACTACTCTTTTGTTAACAAAAGTGTCACCAAACCATGATATTCAAACATTGGTAATCTCCCAAGTACAAATATCATCTAACCCACAAATCAATTTACCATGTGTTGAATGCATACCAATTGTGTAACCTTAAAACCTATTTTTTGTCACGTATACATTTTAATACAGAATATTTCAGCAATATGTAATGCAAACAACATGCTTAACATTTTGTAAGTATTGACGACAACAACTATGAATCCAATCCCCTGATCCAATCCAATCAAAAACTGAGCGGCTGTTAGAAGAAAACTTTGACGAAAAATTTGTTAGCATTTGCAATAAAGCAGAACTTAATAAAATATATTTTGTCGTTATATCGCGTATTGAAATGTATTACAACGATAATACATAATAATAAGGCACGTGTATAATATATTTTTGTCGACGCTAATGTATGTCGAAGTCTTGCTGAACAGTTGCTGGGTGCTGGCTTTTCAGAAACTAATTTCCGGCGGTAGCGTTTTTTGATAAGTAAACGATATGTAGATATAGCACGCGACGCATTTCGTCATATAAAATGAGTTTCTGGATAAAGCAAAAATTGGATTTCAATAAAGTTTTACTTTAACGTGCTTAAAATTGAAATATCCGTGCTTTACTGCCGTGCTGCCGGGGGTATTATCAAAATTTTCGACTGCTCTCAACCAACAAAATGTTCTAAGCCTATTTTCAACCTATTATAAAAGTACTTCTCACCAACGTCGCTAGGAAAGGTATCTATTGACAAAATATTTTATTAATCACTAAATACAACGAAGATTTCTGGTTTGAAATCTGTGTTGCTGAAAAACTTCTAATCATAATTAGAATAAAATATTTACCCTAGCGGTATCTCATTTAATCCTACTGATACTCAAAATGAAAAAATCATTTAGTGTAGCCTTCTTACAAGTTTTCTTTTTACTTACATTCTTTTCTGCTGTGTTCACCAATAACTGGTTTTTTGCATTAAATTCCCCCAAAAACTTGGCAAAGTTACAAAGCACGAAAGAAAGCAAAGTAGTAACAGCATTTTTAAAACTTTCGACAATTACAAAAGCCTTACTTCAATCAATTGAAAATCTACAGAATGTTTTGCAACATCTGAATCATGGAAACTCGTTAATAGTTGTAACAAATCCTCAAATGATTGATATTAAGGAAACAAATTTTCCATTCATTATTCGAACATCCGTGCCTATTTTGGCATTCCAAAGAGACAACAGAGGCTATATAGTTCAAGGCAAGACCAGAATTGTTTGGGTACCTAAAAGTTCGAATTTGAAGTCTTGTGGAATGTACTGCAACGAAACCACTATACACGCAACATGTTCGTCGCCACACTTTATGGAAACCAGAATTCACCAAAATAAATATTATTTACATTCAAGTTACTGTTTTAGATTAAAATTCTTGCAGCTTTCAGTGAAAACAAAACCATGGAAAGGAGTAATACAAATTGGACTCTATGCACCAGATATTCTACTACTTCCACCTGTTAGTAAAAATATGCAAATATTTGACTACACGTTTAGCGCATACGAGAAGGAAAAGAGTGTGATTCGCTATATAAAACCTAGCTCAATACCTGAACTTAACGCAATTCTCTTGAGCAAATCGAACGTTACAAGGACCAACCTGTCACTTTTGTTTTGGATTTATCAAGCATACATACAACCTAACAACGGCTTACGGCAACCTGATACTTTCAACAAAATATTTTTGCAACTAATTATTCAAAACAATCACAAGTTTGTGTCAGGTATTCAAATAGTGAAACCATGTCTGTGCAAAACTCATGTTGACACGTTTCTACTTAACCTAAATGATACACCAACGACGTTTAGCAGAAAACTAATTGCTTATGGATATCCCGATTTACCATGGGGTTTTGACAATGATATATGGATGAGAGGAAGCACAGAGGGTTTTACGTCGGTCTTAAAAAAGTATATACATTTGTGTTCCGCTCGTAAAGTAAGGTACACTAAACTATACAAACCTTCACCAAAGTACAACCCAGACGCTAAATTTAACCAAGCAGTATCTATTTTAATTTTTGAAATAATGGGAAATGGAAGCTACTATTTACCTGAGAAAGAAATTATTGATTATTTGCCTGTAAACAAATTTGTTTGCACTAGCAGCGGCCAAGTTAGGCCAAATATTTGGGCAGAGTATATTACAATTGGTGTAGATTATGTAGAAAATATTAATGATCTTAATCCGTATATTAATATATATGTAGAAGCAAAAAACTCCCAGCGAGTTAAGTACAATGTTGCAATTGAAAACCCTTTAAATAGTTTAACTTTAGTTACTTGTGGGCAACGAGAAGAAACTTTATTTCCGTTTGAGGAGTTTTTAAACATTTACGATGAATTTATCTGGTCTTGTGTGTTATTTGGCGTGGTGCTTATTTCAATTGGCTCTTTACTACCTCACAATATACAGCTCACTTATACGGCAATGACCAGATTTAGAAAATATGGGAAACTGACAACTATTTCAAAAATGGGATTTTCCCTGTCAAAGGTTCTAATTGAGCAAGGAGATCCATTTCCAGTGTGCATAGAAAATTTGCATATATTCAGATGGGTTATGGCTGGATTCATGTTAAGTGGTTTAGTTTTAAGCAACGCGTATAAAAACAAGAATGTTTATAATATGATTATCTCTAGGGAGCCCATCTTATATAAAACGCTACAAGAAACGAAAACCGAAAATTTTTCAATTTACACAAGACTATCTTATATAACAATGAATGTTTTCGGTAGTCAAGAAATCCACTTTAGTACATTTCTTGAAGAACGTATGCTGGAACTGCCATGGAATGGTAACTATACTCATGCTGTACTCGGTGATATTACTGGTAGTATTTTTAATTTATGGAGTGAAGTTGAAATTGCTTTGAATCGTAATCACGACAAGAGAGAATTTCAAGAAATGTTAGGTTTAAGAGAAGCATCCAAAATGCATGCAAATTATACAAATATGTTGTCATCTTTAGCAAAACGTTTACTGCCTTTAGTGCGAATTGGAATAATAGAGAGTTTTGCCAAGTTTAAAATTGTATTGTTGTCTGCCTATTGGGACAGAGCAATGCAGTGGCACATAAATGAGCTTTTACTGTGCAACAAGACAGCATTTGTGTTACCTGATCATCTTAGTAATTCTTATGCAATACAAGCAGCCGCAAGAAATCAGCGGTATGTTTCGGTTGGATCTGAAGTTTATAGTAAAAGCATTTTCACTTTAATTCTAGCGAAAAATGTTAATCCTAAGGTTGGTCAGCGTGTGCAACGTCTTTGGACATCGGGGATTTTATCTTGGCTACCTAAGAGTTTTAGTAGGTTTGATAAATTTACAACAGATCCGAATCCTGAACCAGAAAGTGCTTCTTTAGAAGGTAATGTTACAATGATATTTTTGCTGTTGGGTTGTGGATGTTTGGTTGGTATAACTTTATTTTTTTTGGAGCTTGTATCGAGCATCCAAAGGTATATTGTGAGTTGTTTGTTGGGATGTTTTTCTAATTTGAACAAACAAACTACTTGTGCGTTAAGACGTATTAAGGATGTAATAAAAAAACCAAGTACAACCGTTGTTATTAGACTTAACAAATCTAAATCAACGCACTAACCCAATAAAAAATGATTTTAGCGCTAATACTTTTCATTCAAATCCCAAACTTTCCATATCGTTCTGTTATCTTCAAAACAAATGTGATTGTTAAGTCAAAATGTTTTGTTGCAAACTGGACAACTTGTTATATAGTACTAAAACATAGGGATTAAGATTATTTGATTGTTTACTAAATGTAGGATGGGCTTTTTCTAATAAATTATAAAATAAGTCTAGCAACGGTAAATTGACATGCCGCCATTTTGAGACAGACATGTTGATGTGTGACCAACGTGTCCCGTAAAAGTACCCAATACAAAAAATCCCCATTCAGTCGTCAAATTATTGATTAAGTAAAATTGTTTACCATTACATCGCAAACAAACATAGTATGTACTTTCTGATTTGGAAACAATATTGATTGGACAAGTGTAATGGGCGTGCTTAGTATCTAGATACATAATTTCAGGGTAATCAAAATGCTTGTATTTATAATATGTAAATTGTGAAATGTATGTAAAGAAGAAAAATTTACAATGAAATGTTGTATCGATGCATGGGCTACATTTTATTTAGGCATAATGTCACATCAGTACACTTTCAGTGTTATGACATAATTTAACACTTAACAGATCAGCATATTGTGCAGACACATAAAAATAATATTACTGAATAAAAAGAACCGGAATTTCAGTTTGGAAACTTTGTTTTATTTGTAAGCTATCTTTTTAATGTGTGATCGTACATGTCTTTGTTTCTAATTGTTTGTTTAAGAGAAATATTTGAGTTTCAAACTATTTCGAATGTTTAGAAGCCTTGCGAAGCCCAGTGACACCATTTGATGATTGACAATTATGATAAAAAATATAAACCCTACCTACGCTTATTAGCTCGCTGCGTCTGCGGGAGAGCTATTTAAGATGTCGTGTCCGTGAGTGTGTCCGTGTGTCCGCTTTATTTTCCATAGACTAGGGTAAATGGGCCTAAACCAGGGTAAATGGGCCTAAACCAGGGTAAATGGGCTCTAAACCAGGGTAAATGGACTCTAAACCAGGGTAAATGGGCTCTAATTAGCTCGCTGCGTCTGCAGGAGAGCTATTTAAGATGTCGTGTCCGTGAGTGTGTCCGTGTGTCCGTGTGTCCACTTTATTTTCCATAGACCAGGGTAAATGGGCCTAAACCAGGGTAAATGGGCCTAAACCAGGGTAAATGGGCTCTAAACGAGGGTAAATGGGCTCTAAACAAGGGTAAATGGGTCTAAACCAGGGTAAATGGGCCTAAACCAGGGTAAATGGGCCTAAACCAGGGTAAATGGGCCTAAACCTGGGTAAATGGGCTCTAATTAGCTCGCTGCGTCTTGATTTTAGCAACAAAACAATTTGCACTTTACATACACGTAGATAATAAAAAGAATGATGACCGAAATTCTTAGCACACACCAAAAGTAGCTGAAAGCACAGTTATGCACGAAATGTTGACTTTTTGTATTGTGTACCTCTCCTTGGTCGGATTAACGTGTGGTGTTATCCAATTGTAACTTGTATCCCAAGGGCTATGCACTGTTTGGTAAATTGTTGGGAGCAAACTTGCCTGGGAGTTAATGTCCTAGGGGGAAAATAGTTTGGGAGCAAATTGAACAGGGAGCAACATGGCATGGGAGCCAACTGGTCCGGGAGCTAGTGGTTATGGGTGAAAATTTACCTGGGAGCAAATGGCGCGGGGAGCAAATGTGTCTGGGAGCAAATGGAATGGGGAGCGAATTTGTCTGGGAGCAAGTGGGTCGGGGAGCTAACTGACCACCAGGAGCTAGTTGGTTTGGGAGCTAATAGCCTAGACCCTGCGTATCAGCGATCCGAAAATGCAACATAAGGTAACGCGTAGCTTAGTGTAAAATGTGTTTTGTTTCCGTCAAATATTTAAAATTAATTACAAATTTGTTATGGGAAAACTTACAGATTTCAACAACAATGCTTGCAAAAATGAGGAAAACGTTTACCGTGTTGCTATAAAATGGACGAACCGTTATGAAGCAATCAGTGTTATGAAATGTTTTTGTGGAAATAAAGCTAATAAAGCAAAACCATGCAAAATATCTTTTTGTTAGTCGAAAAACTAATTTTCCTGTTTTAAGTTTCATTACATTTTTGTGGCTATGGAAGGAAAATATATTTTGAATTTTAGACGATTGTTTATTTTTGAAATGCACTTTATTTGTCCTTTGTTTTACTTTAACACAGGTTTTAACATTTTACAGTAACAAATCCAATGTAGATTATATTATAAAGCAACTATTCCAAGCAAAAATTTTAAAGCAAATTCAAAACTCTCTACGAATTTGAGTTTATGAAAATTTGAATATGCTATAAATAGAGATAATCTTGAATTTACATTCGATCGATTGTGGATACTAGATATATACTCTATATTTTTCATAGTGTAACGGCAAGACGTCTTAAGAAAATAATGCATTAGCACTGGTCACTTATTCTACCAATGCTCCCTTTTCCAGCTTTATATCCCTGCAACCTGACCAAATAATCCACTTCACCATCAAATCGCTCATAATATTTGTCTAGATCCAAGTTTCTCAGAAATTCCACATCCTTCTTGTCAACGTCCAAATAAACCCCATCTCCCTCCAGTTCCAAATTAACCTTTCCTCTATATTTTCTCACCAAATCTCTAAATACCACTCCTCCACTTGCAGTCATATCATTCATCTGGAATGACCACCAAGTATACGGACTCATTAGATAATCAGCTCTGTCCTTCACCTTTGACTGATCCTCGTTTTGGCAAACCGGTTCCTTTCCCTGTTCTTCTTCTTTTTCAAAGCAATATCGATAAGTCTGATTAGCATCAGTCATAACATACTTTTGCCCCATAATTTCGTAAAACGAAACACCACTGTGAACCATTTTCATTTCAAAAGGCTTTAAATCTTCTTCCAATTCATTTTGCAAATTTGGGTCAACAGCTCTAAATGTCAGCTGAACGCTTTTATATTTTACAGCAGCCTTTCCCTCAAGCATTTTGCTAGTGCCAGGATCAAGTTTTGGATCTGCTTTCAAATGAACTTGTTTCCCAGCCAATAAGTTGGCAATAGAGTTTTGCCATTTGTCATTTGTCCAAACAAAGAATGGCTTTACAGCTACATGTCCTCCTATAAAGTGCATCAGTATCAAATCCTCATCTCCTTTGTCAGTAGTAGCATAGTACTTTTTCAACTGAACACTCAAATTTCTCAGTTTGCTCTTGTAAAATCCCACCATTTCATCCAGTGCCTTTGTCTGATTACTCTCTGCGGTTTTCATGACAATTCCATACTCAGCTTCACTCAATTCCTCATTAGTTTCCAAATAGTTTGCCGCAAAAGGAAATACCCATTGCTTAAATGCCGCTATAGCTCTTTTATAATCTTCAATGAACAGATTAGCACTTATGTCAAAATCCATTTTTGCAATTGCCCTTTTTAACTCGCCGTCCTTGATCTTAGCTCGTTCATCACTAGCCGAGTTAATATTGGCTATGTAGTCAGCCAACTCTTTACTCTCTTGGTATTTTTCTACGTGCTCATACAAGGTCATCATAAGTGAAATGGCTTGATCCATTTTATCAATGCAAATCTGAAACTCTTCTTGGACTTTCATTCCTTTCGTAAAATCATCCAAACTGCGTTTCATGTCTTGTAGCATTTTCTGCAAATGCCATCTTTTTACGCTTAACGCTACAAGCGAAAGTCCTTGAACATTCTGGCTTTCTTTTTGCAGGTCATTTTTCATTTCTTCGAGCATCGGTAGAAACTCTGTGAACATCTCCGTTTGCTTTGCCTCTACTAGTTTAACGTCTTGTGCTGCTTTTTCAACTAGTTTATTCAATCTCTGAATTTCACTGTCTTCAGCAACTAAACCTAGCAAAAAATTTATTCCCGCTGACACGCATTCCATGGTAACGTTTAAGTTATTTAGAACCGTTTCCTTCTTCTTCTTAGCATTTAGCGTGCCGCTACTATGGTCATGTTTTGACTTTGAAACTTTTTTATGGCTCTTATCTTTCATTTTCGTGACCATGTTTTCCAGCTCTTGGGTAAGCTTATCAATTGCCTTTATCCCGTCTAATAAATTGCTAAGAGTTGCTGATTCTTCAAACTTGGTTTTAATTTCCTGAAGCGCTAATCGAGTTTGATTTGCCTTTTCTGCCAATTCTGATAAATCATCGGAACAAAGTGTTCCTGCTTCTTCAGTCAAATTGATTTTTCTTTCAAGTTTTTCAATTTTGTCCTGAAACCAAACCCGCTTTTGTACCTCAAGCTGATTACCAAATCCCGGGGGTAGGTCAAACGTTCCTGGTTGGTCTGGACCAGGTTTTAACAAAAACGGTTCTGCTACGGATGTGGTTGCTGATATAGCGGCTCCTGCAATTTTACCTTGAGGTCCAAAGAACGCACAGGCTGCGCCAAGAAATTTCAAACCACCCAGCAAATAACGAAGTGGCAACGTACTTTCGAAGTTTTCTTTTATTTCTTCTTGCTTCTCCAGATTTTCTTCTGCTGCTTGCAAATAAGCGTTCATTTCTTGTATCATGTCGGAGTTTGCTTTTTCCAACATGTTTTCTGATGTTTCTAAAGTTGGAAGTGCTACGTTCTGAACAAACGTTTCCGCTTCGTAAATTCTTTTGTTTAATTTCTCCTGGTAGTTAGCACTTTCCTCGGATATTGCCACTTCTCTCTGTTTCTCATCTAGAGTCGTTTCTTCCTCTAAAATGGCATCGAAGTACGCTGTGGTGTTAATCACTTTGAGCATATTTCCATATTGTCTCAAAGCAATTGTTTTTCCCATAACTGCAGAGTATATATAGTTCAGGGCAACCTTGTCTCCTTCATTAGCCATGGTAACACTGGATATCATTGCATATTGTTTGAGCCTCTGTAGAAATTGGTTGTAAAACGTTATGTATTTTTCTTTGCTGTTGCCACCACTTATGTAGAAGGTTGTTTCAACAGCTTCCAATTCCTCAGCAAATGCAAGTGGAGTTAGAAGATTTATAATGTTTGAATTTTGGTCCATCGTTTCAATAAAATTACTACTAGACTTTGTGTCAAAAAACAATTTCTTGTAAATTGTGATCACTTTCCATTGCTCATTAGGCTTTGGAGAAGGCACAATTTCTGTAGTGTATTGCCCATCTTGGCCAACAGTCCCACTAGCTGCGTAGGACATCCTTCTAACTGAATAACAGCCATCCCACCAAAGCCAAAACAAAATGTTCATTTTACATGAAACACTTTTGCCTTCAATTCCTCCGTCATTTGGAGAGCCACCCTTTCCCGGAGTTCCCGGATTACCGGGGTTAGCACTTCTAGTTGCCGGAGTCATGCTACTGCTTGAAAGATCAACTAAGGATATGTATCCAGGACCACCAGGTGCACCTCCGTTGCCACCACGACCTCCGTTACCACCTCGGCCACCTGGCTCACATCGCAATGTCCACCAACATTTGAAGCCAGGAACACATACAACGAACCCATCTCCTGCAATGTTGCCATTTGAGTCCAAATATCCAACCTCAAATCCACACGAATCATCTTTTCGTTCCGTACTCCAAAGAACTGGAAATTTTGCGCTTGTAGCATCCTCACCAGGTTTCCCAACGTAGCCAATTCCGCCATTTTGCCCTTGACCCCCATTTCCACCATCCGCAATTATTTGCAAGTTAGTAGCGTTTTCCTGACGTAAATATATTCCAAGAAATGAGCCACCAGGAACACCAAGTTCTCCGTCTTTGCCATCGTGTCCGCTATCGCCGTAATTGCTGCCAGGAGCAGCATCTTCTTTATAATGATCTTGGACTGAGCAACCCAAATTAATGCTACGGTTTGTTCCAATTACCTCCCAAGTTGGAGCAAGTATAGACATTTGTAATGTTTTACAGTCCTCTATAATATTTGCATCCATAAAAACTTTGTCGCTTGCCAAAATACTCATTTCCTTGATATTAATATTTTCTCGACATGGTAGGGGCCATGAATTTGGTGACTTTACAAAGTCACTAAATATTATGTTTCTTCCAAAAACTTGTAAATGGTAATGGTCCTTACTGTGTGAAGATGCAGTGCAGGCGAATTTTGTGTTTGGTATTTGATCCTTAACAATCTTTGCCAAATACTGTTTATCAACAAGGCACAAATTTGTCTGCCAAATTATTTCAATTTCAGCCGGAATGCGTACCACATTATTGTCAATCAAGAAATTCAGCGTGTTGTCAGCCTGAAATTCTGTTGCGTTTGGTTTTGTTTTTAAAACGTTACTCAGGGTAACTTGCCTTGTGTACCCACCAAGCTTTATATCTAATGCATCACAAAAGTTATAAAATTTGTACAACTGATTAAATTTGCTGCTCATGTTTTGAAGCGGTACTATCCACGAAGTATCGGAAATAATGGTTTTGTGTCCTGACACAAACTCAAAAAATTTTAGTTGCTGCTCCATTTCAGCAATTGATGCTAATAAAGACTGAACTGAATCGATGGATATGCCAATACTTTTGTACAAATCAGTCAATCGCTCAGAAAAACTAGACGATACACTGGAATTCATTTGGCTTACTGAATACTCAAAGTTTTTGCTCAAAACTGCCAAAACGTTTGACGGTGTCTCGTACTTTCCAGTTTTCACGCGATAATCAAAATTTTTACGAAATAGCCGCCAAACACCAGTCGCACTTTGCACTACATTCTCTTTAATCTCTTGAATGGTTTGTGGAACAGTGCTCTCAATAATCATATTGATTGTCTCAAGGTTCAGCGTTACATGAAAGTATGACGGCGCGACTGAAGAATAGCTAAGCTTCTCTTCGCATAATTGTGTAACCATTTGCTTGTCAAACTTCATTACAGGAATTTCACTTAAAGGACCACATACTGGTGGAACACGCACAAATGCCACTTTGGTTTGATTCTTTCCATCTCCATAAAATATTTGTGCAAATTTGCGTCTCTTTTCCAATGCCACCCTAATAGGATCAGTTTTGTTGTAAAAAGCCTCTTGTGTCTGCATGTCATTAATGTAGGTTCCTAAAAACTCCAATATGTTGCTCAAAATCATTTCATCAGTTTGATATTGACCGCTGTCTTCATCAAAATTTGAAACTTTGTTAGCAACCAGTCCCACTGAATTTGTAACTTGGTCCAAATTTGGAATAAGTTGAGTAGCATGTTTTGCCAAATTATCAAAATCCGTTTTGTCATTTCCTGGTTTCACACTCGAGGCTAAAACCGTAAACAGAAATTTGGCTTGTGATCTGCTGTCTAAAGCTGTTTTTAGAAAGTACATAGCAGCAATATCAATATTCTTGTCTGCGCGATTATCATCAAATCCCGGACAATCCCAAAATCCTGTTTGTGTTTCCAAATTTACCAAAAACTCTGGAACTACTGTTTTTGACAAAGTTGTTGGAGGACTTATGCGGTTTTCATCATCAAATATTACCATTTTGCCTGTAGTTATTTGTGTTCGTGTGGCGTGTAGATGACTCAAATTTACGGTGAGAATTTCTGTCAATGTGGATTTTCCAGAACCAGTGTTTCCCATGATGAAAATGCCACGAAAGTCCTTTTTCAAATCAGGCTGCATTTGGGTTATTCCTGAAGTTAGCCTTATCGGAAGAGGAATATTGTGATCGTCAATGGGCTCAGGTTGTGGTGGAAAAGGCTTGCAATCCTGTTTTGCGGATGAGTTGGCATTTTGAAATATGATCTGTGCACTGACACAGTAACATTGCGACAAAAGAGAGAAAACCAAAAATATTTTCAGAGTCCATATTTCTGGTCCCATTTTCTCCATCGTGTCAAAACGTTTGGCACTGGCACACCGTATTGGTGTGCAGGGTTTTCAAAATTTTGCAATAAAATTTCTAAGTTAAAAAAACTGAATTAGTATTTCAAGAGCTTCAACATAAGACGTTGTTCCGTCTACAAAGCTTTCCTCGTTTTGCTTTAATAATTTAACTGCGTACTGAACTCACTTTTAAAGCGAAGTAAGTTCATCAGTTGCCACGCAGCGACAGTGACAGCTATTCAAGAAAAATGGTGATAAGGTCATGTTTGTCCAGAATTCAGAACCATACGTTTATAAACGTTTTCGTGAGAGATAGAAATGAAGAAGAAACTTGAGCAAAGGTCATTTATTAAACAGTTTTTAAAGCAAAATATAACGTGATAAATGAAATGGCTGCGTGATCACGACTGTCCTGAGTGTAGACTTTGAACTTATTTTTGACCATTTGAATGTTATCTATCAATGCTATTGCAAGTACTTCATTGAAACTCAATTACAGATCTTATGAAAAGATCGATTCAAGAATACACTTTCCAATATGTAATCAGTTATGGTTATTAAGTATCGCTTAAGATACTTGATAATATTGTGCTCCGGCCGTCTGGCCGTCTGGCCGTACGGCCGTATGCAATTTACTCAGTAACGGCTGAACCGATTACAACCAAACTTGGCACACAGATACTTTAGCACCTCGGGCACAACCCTATTGAATTTCAGGTCAATAGGTCAACTCTAAAGGTCAGAGGTCACCAACGGTACAATATTTTTACATAGAACCTTTACCATGCGACACATGATTTTAGGTCAGTTTTTTACCAGGACTTTGATGGTGCAGTTTGTTTTTCAAATTTCAGGCTCTAAGACCCTGATTCAGGCTCTAAGACCCTGATTCAGGCTCTAAGACCCTGATTCAGGCTCTAAGACCCTGATTCAGGCTCTAAGACCCTGATTCAGGCTCTAAGACCCTGATTCAGGCTCTTTTTGTTGCCTGACATAGCATTTTTGCGTTTTCTCTGTAACGGCTGAACCGATTACAACCAAACTTAGTATGCAGATACTATAGCACCTCAGCCATAACCCTATTGAACTTCAGGTCAATAGGTCAACTCTAGGTCAGAGGTCACAGCAATGTCACAACTTTTTACAATAGTACCTATAGCATGCGACACATGATTTTAGGTCAGGTTTTAACCAGCATTACGAATTTACAACCAGTTTGTTAAAATTCGTGCTTTAAGACCCTGATTCAGGACCTTAACGACCAGATACAGCAGTTTTACAGCTTACATGCTGTACGATACATAATTTTACAGCCAAACTTGGTGTACAGACACAATAGCACCTCAGTAACAACCATATTGAACTACAGGTCAATAGGTCAACTCTAGGTCAGAGGTCACAGCAATGTCACAACTTTTTACAATAGTACCTATAGCATGCGACACATGATTTTAGGTAAGTTTTTGACCAGCATTACAAATTTACAGTCGGTTTGTTAAAATTTGTGCTGTAAGGCCCGATTAAGACTTTTTTTAGCGATACTTAACTATGTGCTTTGCAATTTATTTTATTTTGGTTTTTATCAGCTTAGAACGCATTAAGGTTATTGTTGTTTTTAAGAAACCTAAATTTCATGAAACAAATATGAAGCCAATCATGCATCAACTCAATGGTGAGAAGGTTTTTAAAAGCTTTATTTATCTAGCTTCAATTTTAAGTGGTTTAAAACCACGGTTTACGTGGTTGGACGGAGTTACGTCTGATGTATACAACTGGTCGTTTGGACAATAATATCCAGATAGTGCCCTTAGGTTTGCGCATTCGGGATTTTCGACTTGATATTCGTAATCAGTCCTAAAAAGTGATCTAGAAAACACAAGCCATTTAAAAATTTGCGGGTTACCACTCCCTGCCTTTACTTGTAAGTTCCACTGATAAGACACACATGAATAATGTTTTTGATTTCATAAATTGAATAGCATTAAATGAAAACGTGACATCACTACCTCACAATATTTATTTAACATTCTTTATATAAAATTAAAGATATATGTGAAACGTGATAACGCCAAGATGAAACCATTTATTCAGCTTTCTTTATTCTGCTTTAAAAATTACCTACGTACTGGCCTCAATCTTGAAGCGAAGTGAATTTATCAATAGCCATGCAGCAACAGAGTGAGCTATTCATGGCAAATTGTGATAAGGTCATATTTGTCCAGAATACAGGACCATACGTTTACTAACGTTTTTGTGAAAGATGAAAATGAAGGAGAAACTTGAGCAAAGGCCATTTAATTAACCAATTTTTACAGTAAAATATATGATAAATGGGTCGGCTACGTGACTACAACTATCTGGAATGCAGACTTTGAACTTGTTATTGACCATTTTGAATGTTATCTATCGTTGCTATTGCATGTTTTACTGAATTACTTAACTCAATTACAGAGCTAAAGAAAAAATCTATTGAGGAACACAATTTCCAATTTATAATCAGTTATGGTGCTGGTGGCTTTAAAGAACATTGAAGTCCTTCAGGTTGTCAATATTACCACAAATGCATCTTACAAATGCATAAATGCTATGATGGGTAAATTCTGAATAACTTCATTACAACTTTGGTGGTTTGGTTTTTCACAAATTACGAATCTGGATAGCTATTCTGTAGGATTTACTCAAAAGTTACTTAACTTTAAGACTGGCTAAGCAATTTTTTAACAAGTCTTAAAGTGTATTCAGTAACTTTTTTGCTTTTTGCTTAGACATTCTTAAGTTTAAGCAAATTCTTAGAAAAACTCAATGCGACATGGGCATTATGAGAAGAGTGGCTGGACAAGCTGTTTGAATCCAGCAGAAGCGTTGTTGTTGTTGTGTTGTTTTATTCCATGTGATTTGGAACTCTCTGATAATAATTTCTTAATTGGTGTTGGGCTGGAAGGTTAATTACAAGCATATCTTATTGCGTATAAAATAGCGTATATACTAGTTTCCCGTGCGTGGACCGGTAAGGTGACAAACCCATTTGGAAAGCTATTGCCGTGATTGTGGAAATTGACTTGACTATAAGGTATAATTAATTAAATAAATAGAACTACTTTCTCTTGTCACCAATTGAAAATTATTATTACATTGTTCGGATAACTTGACAGATAAGGACGAACATATAACTTTAATGTAGGCCAATTGCGCAACTTTTAATAACTTTCGTTTTGATTTTAGTTATTTCCGTAGGACCCTCCACCGAGTGACCACCGTCCACAAGCCACTCATTTGGCCATGGCATTTCTGGTACGCTTTAATTTAAACGTAATTACGCTTAGAAATGATGATAACTGTGTTTTCATGCACCCAAATTGAATTTTTTACAGGAACAAACCATAAACTGGGCAAATTATGCGGACTCGTCAGACAAGATTGCTTTTCTTAAGGAATTCGTAAACTTTCTGGGAAATGATGAGCTCAACTGTGTCCGAGGCATATTAAACAGAAAAAGAAAGAAGCAGTTTACGGCTAAAAGTGACGCACCGGCGAGAACATGGAAAGGCCCACGACTTTTCACAGGATGTAACACTGCTTCCGTGAGAAACCCATCCACTGATGTGATAACTCCGGACGCCTATGCAAGCGTGAGAAATTCATCTTTTTTGGATGAATGAAATGAAAATTTGGATGTGGTACCTCCGGAAGCGGAGAAGGCTCAGGGTAAATGAATGAATACTCATAACGCAAGAGAATTAAAATATTAAACTTATTTAATCAAATAATAGTTACGAATATATTTTTATAGAACCACACTGGGCAAATGACATCCCAGCTGAGGAATTTGTTGCGTTTGATGTAGAGGCAGCGCAAAGGTACATCAAGTACTTGAATCCTAAGGACAACAAAATGCTCCGACCTTATGATCTTCCACCACCCAAAGGAGATATTATTAAGGAAGATGAACCAAGAATTCCAAAGGCGGCCTATGTTAGTGTTGTAGATGCGACCGGGAAAACTCTATTAAATAAAACAATTCAGCACCATCCTGGAACCTTTAGAGTAGATTATTTTTCGAAACATACAGCAAACATTACGTCCAGTTCACAATTAAAAAACGGAACGCCATTCGGGGAGGCCGTAGAGGAGTTTAAATCTTTGGTCAAAACTAAATACATTATAACATGTGGTGGAGGGAACGACTTCCGATACTTAGAAATCCCACCAATCGACTTTCGACAGTTTGATTTGCAAAGTTTTTACTTGCGGCCCTCAAAGGACAACCCAGAAAAATGGAACCAATGAGTTTATGGGACATTTACTTTTATCATTTCAAGGAGGACTTTCAAAGGGGCCCGCATGATGCTACTGTTGATGCTAAAGCAACCATGAAGCTATTTCGTGAAGGCTACTGCAAACTAAATCTCAACGAAGACTTTGACTTTTCGGCAGCTCCCAACTTAAAATCTCTCGCAAGGAAAGGCTTATATTATTGTGAACAAAAGAAAACTTTTATGTCCAAATGTAACTGTAATCCTTGTAACAATGTTAAGGTTTAGTAGAATAGTTTTATGCTGTGTGAAATCCCAAATGGTGATAACACCGGTATAACTAACTAAACAATAAAATACATTCCATTCTGTATTGACAAATGTAAATTAAGTTTAAATTCGTACATCAATTTTCTAGTACATGACCACAACTAAAAATAAATCAGAGGTTGTTGCAGCACCTTCGGAAAATTGCTTCCACTATTTAACAACGCGCAATTCTCTCCACTTATTCGGTCTTTGAAAAAACCTTGCCATTTTTTGTATCTGTCCCATCATTTCACATTGGAATGTGTGCATACACCCAAAGGTATTAAAAAATCGGTGTTAACACTTAAAATAGGTTGTCACACGATTTTAGTATTAAGATTACACTCTAAAATTGGCTATTTTTAATTTAAAATCGAAGAAAAACAAGCTAGTTTATAATGGATAATGTATTATCATGCATGATCAAGTGGTAGAGTTTTACTTAAGACACCTCTCGACCTGTCTTAAGTTTTAAGTAAAAAATTGTACTTAAGTAAAATCTATTTTTCGTTGTGAATTGGTGTATTCACGTTCTTCGACTTAAGTCAAAAAATTTAAGCAAATTCTTAAGAATTTACTTAAGAATTCGATCGTGAATAGCCATTGACTTAAGAATTGCTAAGAATTTGCTCAAGTGAGAACGAGAATAAGTCTCCTGATTACATTAGGAAATAAAATGTTATGCTCTTCCGACGCAATTCTATCTTGAATTAATTTAATTTGCCAAACAGTTAAGTTTCTTATATCTGTCTTGATAGTGCACAGTTTCTGGTTGAGATTCTTTATCTTCCTCTTCAGCCCCAACCTTTTTTCTTTTCTTCCTTTTCTTCCTCTCTAGTTTCGCCAATTTATGATTCATAAGTAATGCCTGGAAAAAATAATGACAATTTGGAAAGAAAGGACAAATTAGTGCAAAGCTTGAAATAAGAAATTAATTTAGGTACGCGCCAAAACTAAGTTTAAAATGCATTGAAATCTCAATTGTTTCTTGTCTACGCATACATAATAAGTTATGCTTGTGCATACATTAAAACTGATAGATAGCCAATTGGTTTTAAAAGCTTATGAATGTTCCACGTATCAGAATATCAGTTCCTTGCTCCTTCGGTCTTCATATTTTCCGAGCCAGAGGGTACATAGCAGATTATGCATAGCATCTCGAAAGAAAGCGATGCTAACTCGGGAAGTTGTATTTTATTGATTTAAAAAAAATCCAGTATCCTTGCGTCATTCGAAGAAACCCAGAGAGTTTGGTATAACAATTTGCTGATTTTTACCTTAAAACCCATTTTTATAAGAAAACTGCATGCATACCTATATGCAGCAGATTCACGCATGCTATTTTCGTTGAAAAGAAGTTAATAAATCTCACATAAAAATATATAATATTAAATCAGATAGTGAATTTATTAAGAGTTGTACACCAAACTGCTTGTCATGAATTTAAATATCAATTTTACCTTGGTTCTGTTGGGAACGCAAACAAAGGAAATTTTAATCACAGACAATTTGATAAACCAGTTTTAGCATGAAAATCAAGTGGTGTAGAATAAATAATAAAGAAAAGTTTACAAATTTTTGAGTGCATTTTATCTTTGCACTTGCTATCGATAATTTTAAATTCTATTTTTTATTTTTATACCAAACGTCTGACTGGTGACTGGATTTTAAAAACGAGTAATATCATAAGGTGCTTTGTTGAAATATGCATATTTCATTTTTTCATCATATTTACAGCAAAATTTTAAGGCACGCAGCAGCCAATCAAGTTTACATGTACCAGACAACCACGCTTATACGAAAAATATAAGTAGATTTGAGATTATGAAATTGGCATCCGGGTTTGGCATTTTACTGTACAACTTCCAAGCAAATCCGTTTTCATCCCATTTTGTCTCAACTCTCTATGGTAGCACGACCAATGTAGCATGCAGAATATCAGCAGCAGCAACTCAGCTTGAAAATTTTGTAGAATATTCAGCACTTTTAAAAATTAATTATCAAATATATTGTTTTGTTTTGTTTATTTCAATCAACGAAAACTACTACAATTTCAAAGTATCTAGAATGCTTGCATAATACAGGCTGAGTGAGTTCCAGCTTGGCCCAGTGACACTATATGAAAATTTCAATAAAAGATTATAAATCCTACCCAGGTTTCTCGTCTTCTGTCTTAAATTCAGCAACATATTATTATGTACTTGATATCCATGCACGTAAGTATTGAAAGGAATGATGAAGAAAATGCCTAGCACGTAAGAAGAAAACCCTTAAGGTATTGTTAGGTACGTAATGTTTGCTTTGGTTGTATTGTGTACTCTTGCCGGATCAGTGCAGTGTTGGGATACTTATTAAGTATCGGCCAAGATACTTGATAATATTGTGTTCCGGCCGGCCGTCCGTCCGTCCGTCCGTGAGTATGCGTTTTACTCAGTAACGGCTGGACCGATCACAACCAAACTTGGTACACAGATAGTACATGACCTCAGCCACAACCCTATTGATTTTCAGGTCAATAGGTCAACTCTAGGTCAGAGGTCACAGCAATTTCACAACTTTTCATAATAGAACCTATAGCATGCGACACATGATTTCAGGTCAGTTTTTAACCAGCATTACGAATTTACAACCAGTTTGTTAAAATTCGTGCGTTAAGGCCCTGATTCAGGACCTTAACTACCAGATACAGCAGTTTTACAGCGTACATGCTGTGCGACACGTAATTTAACAACCAAACTCGGTATACAGACACAATAGCACCTCAGCCACAACCCTATTGAACTTCAGGTCAATAGGTCAACTCTAGGTCAGAGGTCGCAGCAATTTCACAACTTTTCATTATAGAATCTATAGCATGCGACACATGATTTTAGGTCAGTTTTTGACAAGCATAACAGATTAACAACCAGTTTGTTAAAATTAGTGCATTAAGGGCCTGATTCAGGACCTTAATTGCAATGTATGGCAGTTTTACAGCGTACATGCTGTGCGACAAGTAATTTTAGGTCAGTTTTTGACCAGCATTAAAACTGGTTGTTAAAATTCGGATTTTACGGCCAGGACGATACTTAACTATTCTCTCTCTTAGAGCTTTATTTAACAACATTTATTATGTTGTAAAAAACGGGACAAGAGTCCCTTCTCCGTCCACATTATTACAGGAGAGGACACAAGAGAATTAATACTTATGGTTTAAAGGTTGATAACAGCCTCCGTACGATGTATAGGAACCTTGCTTCATACTTTTTTCAGTTCCTGCTTTTCTTGGCATTACAAGGGTACATCCTATTTTCTTCAAGACAGAAGGGATACGCAGTCTTCGATAAAGCTTTAAGGGCCTTGTAAAGGGCCAAAATTACATTTGTGTGAAAAAGTCTTAACAACAAAACACCTTAAAATTGTGCTCTCTCTCTATTACCAAATATTAACAAGTAATTTCCATAACTGTAGTTTTATTTAAAATGGAGTCAACAATTAGTGAAGTTGCTTTTCCATCCAACAGAAATTCGGATCCACTAACAAAGGCAATACAAAATGCATTGGTAAGAACACCGCAACAATTTTCTTTTATTTTAGCTACATTTCAAAAACCATAGTAAGTTTCATTGGTCAATTACAGATTTTGGACGAGATTTCAAAATATATCAGCATAGTTGATATGATAAACTGTCGCAGTGCAAACAACTTGTGGAACAATGAATGGACGCCTGTTATTCAAAAACGGTCAAAATTTCAGTTGTGTCTCACTGATAAAACAGACTTGTTTTTGAATGACACAAGAATTTGCCGTGGAGAGTCTCCAGATCTGGTTTCGGATATGGATGATGCTGAGACTAATATAAAGATGAATCTACTCATTAACTGGATTACCAAAAATGTGCACAACTTTCCCTGTTCAAAAAGTATAAGAGTTGGAACTCAAGCGTTCAAATCAGTAGATCGCAGAGTACAAGAAGACTTTTTTCGTGCAATTTCAAACCACGTTACTGAACTTTGTTTGGAAAACAGTTATACCGACCCTGAGTTTAATTTCGTAATTTTGGATAACCTTAAACTGGAGTTTACTAATTTAAAGGTACTTAAAATATACTGTTCCAACAAAGATATAAAGCACCTTAGTACTGCACTCAGATTTGTGCGAACGATTATACAGCTTGCCCCAAATTTGGATACGTTGAGATTCGTTGGTGGCCTTAGCAGGAACCATACACTTTTTACCGGCTGTATTAGCGCCATTATGAATCCAAGGCAACTAAAAACTCTGGAGATAGAGGGTATTTTTACACAGGATCTGTTGGAAAAACTTGCCGAGAAAAACTTCAGTTTGAAGGAATTTAGTGTGTGTATTGCAGCATATTCGGAGTATTCCGCCGAAAAGTTGAAGTCCTTTTTAAGCAGTCAAAGTAGCAGCTTGGAGAAGTTTTATTGCCTAAGTGCATCATTAAGAGGTGACAAAATGTCCATTCCACAAATGGCTATGGTGCACCAACTTAAAATAGAGTTTTTTGAAGGTCTTAATTTTTCTGGACTAAGTCTACAGCAAGCGTTTCCCAAACTGAAACATTTGAAAATGATTGGCGTTCCTGACTTCTGCGGCGTGATTGATGGTTCGGAACGATTTCGGCAACGCACCTTCGTACCCGCCACCATCCCACCAGCCGTACCTTCGGTGGAAGAATTAGACTTAAATCTTATTCACCCCGACGCAATTTTACTCGTGTGTTCAATGTTTCCAAACGTGAAAAAGCTACGCATTCCTTGTAGGAAGGAATATATGCTGGCAGTAAACGCTGATCCAATGAACTCACTTGAAGAGGTTACGCTGTGGTGTGAGTCGGAGTATTTTCAGAATGACATGAATGAAGCTCTTACGGGATTTTCTAAAGCGGAGTTGCGGGCAGCCGGCCGGAGAGGAATAAGGAGGGTGGTGCAAAAGCAACCTCTGGCATTTTTGTACAGTAAGTGGGGAAATGGGTAGTTTACATTTTTCAAGTATAAACACTTTTAAAACGTTCATGTAAAATAAATTATGTAGAGGTGAAGATTCTGCGACTGGAGAAAGCAGCCTTGACAGATCTTGTGTGCATCTTGGGGCCAATGAAATTACAGTCTTTGCGGTGTTTGGACTTGCGCATTAGCACTCCGGAAATGAAACATAAGGTAATTCGTATTTTATTTATGTATGCTTACTCATTGTGTCAAGTAGGTATAAATTAAAATATAATCTTTTGTGACATTTGCAGATTTCAGAAACAATGCTTGCAAATCTGAAAGAAAAGTTTACGGTTCTGCTGTAGGGATATTTGGGCCGTCTTGAAGCAATCAGAATTCTAATCCGTTTTGTGTAAATTGTTGCTACAAATTATAGATGAATGTCGTCCGTGGGAATTGCAAACACACGTTTGAGCAATTCTTTGAAAACTTTTACAAAATCATTAGAAAAATTAACTGCCAGCGTTAAAAAATATTGATAATGACAAGAGAAGTTGTATGATGATGTTGAAAGGTAAATGTTAGGTTAAAAATTCAAATACGGATGTGTATAAAATGAAATTTCGGTTTTACCCATAGTTTGTAGGTTGGTTGGTTTGATTTTTAGTAATAAATGGGAAAATAATTCGATTCAATAAATAACTCAGTTTGATTAAACCAATTAGGCGTTCGTAAAATCCAGATAAGTTTTTGTTTGAGTAGAAATTCTTATATTTTAATAACATACTTAGTTGTCTTGCAGTTTGTATTTAACTTTTGCAAATTACATAAGTTTATGGTACATGTTGCGATTACTAATTTTAAGTAATTTTTGAATTGCCAATTTGAATGTACCCAATCTGCAAGGTTTCATCAAAATCACGCAAAAGTGACACCGTTGATCCACTGTATTATGTGGCCGTTGAGATGGTAAAGGAAGAACCCACGGTAGAAATTGCGTTGATTTCACGTAGCATGAGCAACATTGAGGAAAAGTGAATTACACGTTGAAATTGCGTTGAATTTTCACTTCAGAATAACTTAGCTATATTGCCGCTGGTAATGTCAGCGAATTTAAATAATTAATTTTCAAATAGCAATTAGTTAATCATACATATCATTGCTACACAGGTCACAATGGTATGAGTATGTGCCTGTGAAGATTCCTGAAGACAAGTGTCTCAGGCTAAGTTAAACAACGCTAACGGACCTAAGGTGGGGTATGGCATTTATGGGTACAAGTCAGAAATGGCTACTCACTTTCCCGCTTAATATTCGTTCATATTGAAAGCATTTTCAATGCGTTTTCTATTCATAGTACATTAACACTCGTGGAAATGCTTAATATGCATTGAACATGCCACTATCTTTCAAAATTGTGAATAATTTTAAGAAAATAGTTTCTTCTTCTCAAATAAAGTGTTGAAAAAATGTGCCGTGGTTTTAACGCAAACTATGCAACATAATTTCAACCAAAATGGTATTGTTGATTTCATGCAAATATTACATGCAGATATTTATGCAGTAAAGTAAACATAAAAATTGTGTGAAATCAACATTGTTAAGACCTATGACTTTTGCGCAAGTCCTGTAACGCAAAATCCACAAACCTGCATAAACGTTGTTCGTCACTTTTGCGCAATTCCAACGAAGTATCATAAACAGTGCTTAATGACACATAAAATCTGCGTTGGTTCAAACTAAAGGAATTCCTGTCACGGTGGATTTTACGCAAGTTTTGTTGCGTGGTTTTGATTAACCCTTGCAGATTGGGTAGTTTGAATCATTTTGTATAAAATGTTTTAATGATTCTAAATATAAGAAATAATTTGTTAAATTTCATTAAATCAAATAAAGACTAGTTAAAAAGAATTTCTCGTTTAATTTGTCAAGTTAGTGTAAGTTCTTGAAATCATACGATTAGATATACGTTCAGAATTGTTGTTTTTTTTTCTTCGAAGTTCAGATTTTTATAAAGCGTGTATACGTAGTAAAAAAGTGAAATAAGCTGAAGTGTGCATAGGCCTGAGTATATCTTTTTATGTGCGAGTAAATGCTCCATGCTTTGGTGAGATTTATTGGCATGATAAGCACAATATATTTTACGTAAATTCTTTACATCGTTAAAACTTATTTCATGTAGTTTGTTGATTATTAATCTCCAAAGAAACAAGAATAAACCCTGGTAAGTTTGAAATAAGGTTCACGTATAGCTTAATTGGCTACCCTTGTTTACACTTGGATACCCTATCTTACATTTAAATTCCCTAATTGCTTGAGAATAACCTTAAATGCATAAGAATATTATCCAGTGAATGTGGATAAATTTATTTGCATGCGAGAATAATCAACAACCAAATATTATGCACTTCACATGCACGCAAACATTAAAAGGGACGATGACCAAAAATCCTAGCACGCCAGAAGAAGAAGCTTAAAGCACAGTTATGCACTAAATGCTGACTTTCATATTGTGAACCGTTCCTTTGACATGCGGTGTGAGAATACCTGGAATACAACATTTATTACACTGTGAAAATTAGGATACGAGTCCTTGCTCCATTTGCATTGTTACAGGCAAGGACACACGAAAAAGGATGCTTACACCTAAAAGGGTTATACACAAACGCAGAAGATTAATAAGCTATTATTGGGTACCTGCCCTTCACTTTCAAGACAAAACGTGAAGACTGCTGAGAACTGCAGAGAATAAAGGGTCTCGCAAAAGGAGAAAGTGAGGATGTGTGTGGAAAATCCCAACAACATAAAACCTATTAAACTGTGCTCTCTACACTGATAATTACAAATTTTAAGAAATAATTTTATTAGTGCAATTTATTTAAAATGGAGCCAACAATTTGTGAAGTTAGTTTCATATCCAACGAAAATCCTGTTGATTCGGACCCACTTACAAAAGCAATTCAAAATACACTGGTAAGTAAACCGCAACAATTTTGTTTGCTTTTCGCAACGTTTTTAAACTATTTTAAGTTTATGTGGAAAATTACAGATTCTAGATGAGATTTCAAAGTATATCAGCATAGTGGACATGATTAATTGTCGGAGTGCAAACAACCTGTGGAAAAATGAATGGACGCCTGTTGTTCAAAAACGCTCAAAGTTTCAGTTGTGTCTGATCGATCAAAAGGCTATGCTCATTAAAGACATGAAAATAGGTCTAAACGACACAAGTTTGGATTGGCACAAACGAGCCCAAACCTATTTTGACAGCATGGACAATAACGAAATTGATGCAAGAACTGGTTTGCTTATCCAGTGGCTGAGTAAGAGTATTTATAACTTTCCCTGCTCAAGGCTTAAAATTGGAGCTCGTGTATTCAGAACAATAGATCAATCCGTGCAGGGCAAATTCTTTCGTGCAATTTCATACATTGTTACTGAACTATGTTTGGAAAACTGTTTTGACTACCCGTATTTTCATTTTGAAAAATTGGAAAAATTTGAATTGGAGTTTTATAAGTTAAAAACGCTTGAAATGAAAATGTCATTTGCCAGTTTTTATCATCGGGACAGAGCAGTGCAATTTTTTGAAAACTTTTTACCACTTGCACCAAACTTGAATGCTTTGAGTCTAGTAAGGGAAGGTTGTAGTGGTAACAACCAATTTCTTACTAGGTGTATCACGGTTATCAATAATCCAGAACGAATAAAAACTCTAAAAATAAGTGGAAAAATTGCATATAAAGAGTTCAATCAACTTGTTAAAAAGAAGTTTAATTTGACGGAGTTTAGAGCATCCTTTGATATAGATGGAAACTTTCAATCAAAATCTTTTGAGACTTTTTTGAGCAGCCAAAGCAACAGCCTGAAGCAGTTGTTTTTAACATTTAAAAATAATTTAGAGTCACAAAACTATGCAATTACTTTTCCAAGATTGTCTGTATTGGAACAGCTGGATCTAGATTGTTTTGGAAACGTTGAATTTCCTGGCATAAATATACAGAAAGTGTTTCCTAGCCTAAAATATATGAAAATAAATGGTGGCCATGAGCACGGAGACGCACTTTTGAACTCAAATTCACAACCTGTACAAACGTTAGAGGAGTTAGATATAAGGATGCTTGGCCCATACCCAACTGCAGTTTCAGAGGCATGTAGAAAATTTCCAAATATGAAAAGGATAAGCATTCTTTGTTTCATACCCAACGTGGAGTCACTGAACGCTGCGGCAATGAGCTCCCTTGAGGAAGTTACGTTGTGGTGTCATATAGCGAGCATTCAGGATCACATGATCCAAGTTCTAACGGGATTTTCCAAGATAGAATTGGAGGAAGCAGAGCAGAATGGAGTACTGGTGGAGATGGGAAGAGAACCCCTGGCATTCCTTCACAGTAAGTACTGAAATACGAAATATAGTTGAAAATTTTAAATTGTAAAATAGAGTCTATCTATTGGTTCAAACAATTTTGACTATTTATTGTTCAAGGAGTGAAGATTCTGCGACTGGAGAATGCAGCCTTGACTGATTTGATGTGCATTTTGGGACCGATGAAATTACAGTCTTTGCAGTGTTTAGACTTGCGCATCAGCAGTCCGGAAATCAAACATGGGGTAAATTTATATTTTATTTTTGTACATGTACTACCTGTGTCGAGTATGTATACATTATTATAAGTTTTTATTATGACAATTACAGATTTCAGAAGCAATGCTTGCAGAAATGAGGGAAAAGTTTACAGTGCTGCTGTAGGATATTTGTGTTGTCTTGAAGCCGTTAAAATTACTGAGTGTCCTGTTTAAATTGTTGCTACTAATTATAGCTGAGTGTGGGAAACGGAAAGGTCACGAACAAAAATTGTACTTTGGACTCCTTTGTAAAGCTGTTTAAAATTATCAGAAAGATATTATACATTGGGCATTTGAAAAAATCTACGCATGAAAGGTATATTGGTAAACAATGACAAGAGAAATTTATGATGTGTGAAATGGGTTTAGATAAAAATAACATGCAAAAATGTACGTTCCAAAATGTTTTGTAAATCTGTTATAAAGATAAGATTATAAAACTTGCACTTAGGCTTTTATAGTGGTGAAATTATTATTTGAGCAAACGGTAGTACAACGTTGGTAGAAATGAATGTGAATATAATTGTTTGATGATATTCATAATTCGTTAAGGCTAAATGTATTTGTGTTTTGAAGACAATTCTCATTTCTTAAAAAAGGGGTGGTTAGGGGTGTTGTTTCGCAATTTAGGACTATTTTGTATAAATTTAAAAATTGAAGTAGATATTGTGTAAGATTGTTGCGTTACATATTTTTAGTTACAGATGTTTTGCAATTTGAATCATCTTATTCTATAGTGTAGTAATATTGAATAAAAGAAAATTTTGGCATTATTCATTTTTTAAAAGAGCTTAGATACACTTTACACTATCGGAATTAATATTTTTATCAACAAAATTCTAGATTCTCATAAAACGTCTGAATAAAAACATTTTAAATAAAAACATAGCAAAGTTAATAACAAAATAACACGGAAACACACGTTTAGACCTTGCAATATCTCTGCTTTGAGTACGTGTAAGTGCTGCATTTTTATTAATTGAGTTTAGTTTGTTGGACTTAACATATTGTTCTATAGATAAATTGGATACATTGTGGTAAGTTGCTTCATTGTTTTTATTGATGTACAATGCTAGTGCAAACCAAAAAGCATTATTTCATATGGAACAATAGGTGTGCAGGACAGCAATAATAAATGTACGCATATGTACCAGTAAAACGCCTAACTCGAACAGAAAACTCAATTTAACATTATGATAATATGAATGCGCATACCCAAGAAGTTTGTTGTTCTGTGTTTTGCTCTATTTTTGCCAAACAAACGTGCAGCTTCAGAAAATTTTGAAAAAAATTCTTGGGCTCCAATAACAGGATTACGTACTTCAGGTCCATTGGCATTACAACAGGACAGGATTAGAGAACTACATGCACACACAGGTGTCTAGGAAAAACGCATTGTGTAAAAGGTAAAGAGTTTTCATACACCTTTTAATGTACATTTTAATATCTCACTAAATTATAAAATCATGTGGTGAAGGATCGTGGGTCTTGCAAGGAAAACTACAACAGACAGGACAAGCATTTCAACAAGGAAGGAACTATCCAGATGGATTCCGCTGAAAAATAAAAACTCTAAGCAACTTTATTGGTTCATTTCTATCTGCTGCAGGGATGAACATCCCACTTGTGGATCCACTGAAGTGGAGCATCCACTCGTCCACTTCCCACAATCCACACGGGGTGCGGAGTGGAGTGGAAATGGGAAGAAATTTTCACTTAGAGTAGTGGAGGTGTGGATGGTGGAGTAAAATTTTTGAAGTGTAGACGGTGGATGGTGGAGTAAAATTGGAAATTGAGAAACTAAAAAGGGAATTTTTACTAGCAATTTAATTCGCACAATGCTTCAGAATTAAATCCATAAACTTTGCGTTAAAATTATTATATTTTGTTCGTATTTTTCTACAATATCTCTCAAACTGAACGTTTCAGGTCATAAGTAATGGACGGTGTGGGTGCATTTCACGTAAAGTTTAGCTGCTCGTAATCCTGCGTTTATGCTCTAAGATCAACTAAGATAATTCTTTCTCATAGTTTATGCTATTTAAAATCAAAGTTTATATAACAATTCTAACTTTATATTAAAACACAACAATTTTCATATAATGAAAGTCTGTAATTTACTTTTGGTTCATCACTGCCACTGCCAATCAGGACATATTGACATGTTTTACTGCAAGTATTTATATAGACCACAGAACCCTTAAACTAAATGTTAAGATCAAAGATCAATCTTGTACTGTAATTTCTCATACTCGAGACTTCATGTAGCTAGAACATCAGGTAGAACAATCTAACGATTTAAATTCGTAAGTGTGGAAGCCAGTGGGGGTGGAGTGGAAATAAAATCGGGTGGAGTGGAGTGGATGTGGGTAGGAAATTTGGTAAGTAAATTGTGGACGGTGGATGTGGGGGGTGAGTTCCACCGAGTGGAGTGGGGTAAGTGGATTGTGGGGATGTGTGATGCTCATCCCTGATCTGCTGGTAAATACGACCAGCACAATGGAGTCTGTAAACTTTGATAGTGTAAATGTGAGCTCCACGCCCAGAGTTTATCCAGATGACCTGCACCCACTTTTAAAGGCGATTCAAAATCCACTTGTAAGTAAACTACACAAAACAATGTTGTTTATTTGCCATCCCTTGAAATAATTTTTGTTTCAAAAACTTTTGTAAGACAAAATAGTTTTCTTTTAAACGTTACAGATTTTAGACGGGGTTGCAAAGTATGTCAGCCTCGCGGACATGATTAGTTTTCGAACAACAAATAGTTGGTGTAAAAACCAATGGAATTCTGTTATTCAAAAGCGCTCAAAATTTCAGTTGTGTCTCGCCGAGAAAACAGGCCTGCTTATGAAAGACGCAAGAATTTTTCATGGAGAGTCTCCAAACCTGGTTTTAGGATTGTCTAGTGCAGAAACTAATTTCAGACTTAATCTACTTTGTGGTTGGATAAGTAAAAATTTCCACAACTTTCCCTGTTCAAAATCAATAAAGATTGGAACTGACGTATTCAAGTCAGTAGATCAAGGTTTACAAGAAAACTTTTTTCGCGCAATTTCAAACACCGTTACTGAGTTATGTGTAGAAGGCAGTTTTCTCGACCCTGCCTTTAATTTTGTATTGTTGGATAAATTGGAACTGGAGTTCACTAATTTGAAAGCACTTGAAGTAAAATGTTTTGACACTATGTTAGAAAAGTACATAGGTGCGGCACTTAGATTTGTAGGAATGGTTATACAACTTGCCCCAAAATTGGATACGTTGAGATTAGTTAGCCTTACCGGCAATGACAAACTTTTGGTTGGCTGTCTTAACGCTATTAGAAAGCCAGAACAATTAAAAGCTCTGCAGATTCACGGTTTTATTATGGATAATCTGTTAGAAAAGCTTGCCGCAAAAAAGTTAAGTTTAAAGGAGTTAAACGTGGATTTTATGACAATTTCCAACTTTTCCTCTGAAAACTTTGGGTCCTTTCTAAACATTCAAAGTAGGAGCTTGGAGAAACTTTCTTTTAAAAGTAAATCACTACAACGTAGAAACTTAAGAATGTCTATTCCGCAAATGCCTATGGTGCACCAACTAGAAATAGATTTTTTCGAGGGTCGGACTTTTTCTAGAAGTTTTCAACAAGCATTTCCCAAACTCAAGCATTTAGAAATGAGTGGCGTACCCGACTTCTGCGGCCGGATTCGATATTTGGATCAACTTATGCAGTACACTTTCGAACCCGCCAGCCCACCAGCCGTACCTTCGGTCGAGGAATTGGATTTTAGGTTTAGCCGGATACCCTATATTGCGTTTTTGCACGTGTATAAAATGTTTCCAAATGTGAAACGGCTAGTGATTCCTTGCACAATGGAGTATCTGGTGAGAGTGAACACTGCATCAATGAAATCTCTTGAAGAGGTTACGCTGTGTCAATTGACTGTAATGGACCCACAGGATGAGATGAATGAAGTTCTTACGGGATATTCCCAAGCGGAGCTGCTAGCAGCCGACCAGAGTGGAAATATGGGAGAGGTGCAAAAGCAACCCTTGGAATTTTTTCATAGTAAGTGGTGATATGGAGAATATAATATGTATTTTTCAATTATAAGTAAGTCTAAAACGATTTTGTCAAATCACATATTGTAGGAGTGAAGATTCTCCGACTGGAAAATGTAGCCTTGACAGACTTGCTGTGCACCTTGGGTCCAATGAAGTTACAATCTTTGCGGTGTTTGGACTTGCGGATCAGCTATTTCAAAGTGAAACATCAGGTAATTTATATTTTACATATTTTTTGTTTATATTTACTCTTGGTGTCAGGTACGCCTAAACTAATATAAGTATTTTATGTTTAAATTACAGATTTCGGAACCAATGCTTGCAAAAATGAAAGAAAAGTTTACGGTGTTGCTGTAGGATAGTTGTGTCGCTATAACGCAAATACAGCTGTAAAACCTCCTGCGAATATTGTTACTAATACAAATAGCTGGGTAGCCTTGATCTGTAGTAACAAATATAAATGTAATTCTTTGAAATTCAGACAGGCGTATAGAAAAAACAAATCAAAGTTTGTATCAAAACATTTTTTTGTTAAATCTATATATGTAGTTAAATGCTTTTGACTTGTAATGTCGTTTATGTTTACCTTGCATAGAATATATAGTTGAAAGCGAAAATTCGATAAATTGTTACAAGGTTTGAATTGCAGAGTAAAACAAATAATGTTAAACTGCTTAACTTTAAAGACAATTGCAGACCAAAACCACACACAAAAGTATTCAAACTACAGTTATTATGTTTTATATTCATGTAACGCAGTGTACAATAAATAGTTTCTATGCTAAGATAAGTGTTTATTAGAGATTAAGTTGTTATCGGCATATTTGGAAAAACGGCCGGATTTTAAGTAGCTGTTTTTTGGTAAAACTTGTAAATTTTTTATACGAAATATTTACCAATCCTTCTAAGAGAATGAATGAACTGTAACATATTATCATCAAACAGCAAACCTGACAAAAAGTTGTTTTATAGTGTAAAATGTATGCAGGTATTAGGAAAACAAATGCAAGTATGAATGTGTGTAAATATGTTATGCAATTTCTTTGCGAAAACGTAAATTTAAACTTTGATAGTTATAAAATTATTATTGTTAGCAAAGCTTTGTGGTAATAAGTAATTCTTTCATGTCTTCAATGAAACTCAAATGTATGATTGCAAAATTCAAAACATATTTTTGAAAGTGGTGGTTTAAGTTCACTACCAAATGAATTTGAATGAGTTGGCTGGCATGGAATTTATTTGCTTTTGTATAAAATACAAAAGTTGAATGAGAAATTTATTTTAATTACTAGTTTGCATCTTAGAATCTACATATATTATATTTCAGTTGTGTGGATTAAATATAGTTTGCCAATGTTGAATTAAAGAAATTGTATTATAAGCTTCATAACACTTCTACATTTTTGTATATATTCAATTTGTTACTAAACAATAATCAAATACAATTTAATTGCAATGAAATATTCTAATAATTCTGGAATATCATTATTTCTTGTACGACTAAAGAAACATTGTTTAATGTTATTTCCTTGACGATTACAATGTTTTCAGGAATGCAGTGGAAGAAGCAGATAAAATAAGTGTGGCACTTATTTGCTTGTTTCAAATTGTATTGATTGTTTCATGACGACGTATTAATCCTACAGCAGCACCGCAAACTTTCCCCTCATTTTTTCCAACATTGCATCAGAAATCTGCAAAGTAGACAGGTTTTATTTACTTATAATTATTGTAAGTAGATATTAGAATATATTTATAAAAAACTGCAAATTACCTGATGCTTGATTTTCGGATTAGTGATGCGCAAGTCCAAACACTGCAAAGATTGTAATTTCGTTGGGCCCAGCTTGCACACCAAGTCAGTCAATACTCCATTAAAAGATTTATGTGAAGGAATCTAACGGAGACTTAGGCAATTTTAACTACGGTTGAATTTAGTGTAGCTAGATATATTTTTACGGTGGTATACGTATATCTGTTCCGTTAGTATTATGAATGGACGGAATAGAGAAGACAACTACATTCACATTCACAGATAAATATTATACAGAAAAAAAATTATATGCAAAGGAATGGAATTCTCACATTTTAAAGCACATTATGATGCTCCCTTTCTACCCTTAAAACCAAACAATCAAAAACAAAGCAATGTAATATATTCTGGGATACTGAAGGAGGCATAGGAATCCCAGTTGCATTGAGATCGCGTTTAGGTAGTAAAGGATTAAGTAGCGACATTTATACACGTTCTTTTAGACAGCAGGAGGTTTTTCTTTCTCAGGAAAATACAATGTTTAAAGGGTGTTAAATTTACACGTCGTATTAGGTATTTTACCGTGGAATAGTTGTACGACATTTTCTTCGTCAATAAGAATACCTTTTCTTTTTTGTATTCAAAATTTAGCATTGTAGAGATATGCTTTACGCAACAGGCATCAATGGTATTATAGAGACACAAAACCAGAGGTGTGAGTGCAAGCAATAGAACAACAACTTAATTTCCAATTCCAGTTCTCTCCGTACTGAGTAAAACAGGAGTTATTTTGGCTAGTATAATTTTATTTTTGAATTTAATTTAAAATGGAGTCTGCAGAAACTCAAGTTCACACAGGCAACCCACCAGCTGGAAATCCAGATCCACCGGATCCACTTTCTTCAGCAATTCAAAATTACCTTGTAAGCAAACTACAATAAAAATAAAACCTTTGCTACAAAAGCATTCGTACGACCAAATATATTTTATTTTTATTACAGATTTTAAAGGAGATTTCAAAATATATCAGCCTTGTTGACATGCTAAATTGCAGGAGTGCAAACAAGTTCTGGGAAAACGAATGGACGCCGTTCATTCAAAAGCGTTCAATCTTTCAGCTGTGCCTTACTGATAAAAGCAATATGCTTGCTAAGGACTTAGGAATAGAACTAAACAAGTCACTAAATTCGAAATGGGAAGAAACGATAGAGGAATATTTCGACTCCATGGGGGCAAAGGACGTTAATACACAAGCAGCACAGCTTGTTCAGTGGATAACCAAAAACATTCGTTACTTTCCTTGCTCAAAAATCACAATTGAAACTCAAATTTTAAAGTTGGTCCAGGAATCTGCGCAAACCAAATTTTTTCGCGGAATTTCAAAGTTTGTTACTGAATTGGTTATAAATGTTGGTTATGAAAGCCGTCCTTTTTGTTTCCAACGTTTAGAAAATTTTGAGCTAGAGTTTTTCAGGCTCAAAACGTTTGAAATTCTGTATTGCGGCAATGGCAAAGAGCACCTAGCCGTAATAGTGAGAGTTCTTGGAAAGGTTTTGCAGCGTGCACAAAACCTGAACACACTCAAACTTGTTAGTCATTTTTTTTATCGTGACGGATTTTTTACAAGTTGCTTTAGTGCTATAAACAATCCTAAACAGATAAAATCTCTGCACCTCAGTGGAGATGGAGTTTCTGACGAAAATCAGCTGCGTCAACTTGAGGGAACGAAATTGGGCTTGACTGAGCTGGGGATTGTTTTTCAATACCGTCAGAATTTTCCCTCAGAAGCGTTCTGGAGTTTATTGAACAGTCAGAGCAACAGCTTGAAGCGCTTGTATGTTAACTGTAATGGTTGTGGTAATAGTGCAGTTACTTTTCCACGAATGACTATTTTAGAACAACTGGAATTAAATTGTTCATGGGAGACTGTCTTTGCGGAACTAAATCTACAGCAAACCTTTCCCAAACTAAGGCATTTGAAAATAGTTGGTGATTTGATATTTAGGACATTCTTGAATTCACAACTGAATCAAAGTGTACAAACGTTAGAGGAGTTACATTTAAATATCTTCCCAGTACATTACAATCAAGAAAACCAGAATCCTTTTTTAGAGGCGAGCAGAATATTTCCAAACCTGAAAAAGCTGCGCGTTTCTTGCTACGAAGCTAATATGCAAGCTTTGAACGCTGCCACGTGGAGTTTTCTTCAGGAAGTTACACTGTGCAAAGATTGGGAGTTTTTGCTAGGTTCGATGAATGAAACTCTTACAGGATTTTCTAAAATGGAGCTGGCATTAGCTGAGCAAACTGGAATAGTGGAGGATATGGAAAGGGGGCCATATCCATTTCTTCAAAGTAAGTTTGAATTTTTTATAAATTCCAAATTCTAAAAGTTTGAAATTCTAACTATTTTACAAAACCAACTTTGTAGGAGTAAAGATTTTACGACTGGAAAAAGCTGCCTTGACAGACTTGGTGTGCATTTTGGGGCCTATGAAGTTGCAATCTTTGCAGTGCTTGGACTTGCGCATTCATCATCCAGACGAAAAACATAAGGTAACAATCAAATATGCACTGGGGTATATATAAATAGTGCTTAACGGGAATATACATGAATAAGTAATTTTTCTTTGTGGTGGTGAATTACAGATATCGGAAGCTATGCTCGAAAGCATGAGAAAAAAGTTTTCAGTTCTGATATAGGATGAATACTTCGTGAAAACTCAGGAAATCTTGTGAGAAATCTTGCAAAATTCACGGTTCTTATGGGGACATGGCGTCCACCCATAAATTTGAAAACATGACAGTGAGGTTGTTCCTTGTAGAACAATTAAATTTTACATTGTTGATTTAATTTAATTTATGTATAATATATAGTTATAGACTATTATTTATATAATTTGGTGATGGAACGCCGTGTCTATTACTTCATGCTTATATTTACATAAGTTTTTATTAGTGTGTAGGTTGTTGATTTAAATATTCTGCAAACATTGCTGGTTTTAAGTAGGTATTTGCTAACGCACCGTTTTCAAAATTTGCTTGTTAGAATCTCTCGCTACTTTTATGTTCACGGTTTTTGGGCAACATGCAAGTTTTGTATACGAATCACGAACTACATAATATTTAGGCGTTTTCGACAATCTTAGTATAATAGTTAATGAAGGCATCTAGACATAAAAAACTTCTTAGCAAAAAAGTACGTTTAAATCATACATTTAAACATTAAAATGTACAAGGATGCTTTGTTAGCAAACTTTGTTTTAATATGTAAAAATGTAGGTTATTGTATAATGATGAATTAGGTAACTGAAATGAGTGATTGCGAAAGCCATAGCATGTGTTAAGCAGTTGGGTTTAGTTTGAATTTCCAATTTCAGATGAGATTGAAACGGTTAGCATGGAATGTACGCGCTTTCATATAAAATTCAAATGTATAAAGCGACATTGGTGTATTTAATAGTTTCCATCTTTTAATTATAGATATTTTAATTTCCGCCTTGTGGTGTAGATGTAGTTTAACGAAAAAATTACATTAATTTTAAAATGTTGCACAATATTTTCTATATGTTACTAAACACTGAACACTAAACAACAAATATGATTTAAATGACAATGAACTGTTTTTATCATCACGCAGTGTCATTGTTTTGTGTACAAAACTGTACGCTGTATTCTCCCTGATTATTACCGAGTTTTTAAAGATGCAATGAGGGAAGCAGAGAAAACTAGATTCGTACCTATTTGCTCGCTTTAAAATATATCGACTGTTTTCTGACGACATATTTATCCTACAGCAGCACCGTAAATTTTTCCCTCATTTTTTCAAGCACTGCATTTGAAATCTGCAAACAGGACGTATAATATTGTTCAGTTATAAATTTAGTAACTAAATATTAGTGCACATTTATTGAAAATATAAAAACCACCTGATGTTTCATTTTTGGATTGGTGATTTGCAAGTCCAAACACTGCAAAGATTGTAATTTCATCGGACCAAATATGCACACCAAGTCAGTTAAAACTCCTTTAACCAGTCGTAAAGTCTTTATTTCTACAGATTTAATGTGTTAAAAATCATTGTTGCATTTTCAATTGTATTTTTGAATCTAAAGGTTTAGAATAGTCTTTCCAAACTTACTCTGCAGAAATGGATAGGGTTCCCCTTGCATCTCTACTATTCCTCCGCTCTTCTCGGCTGCTGCCAATTCACGTTTCCAAAGTCCAGTAAGAATTTCATTCATGTCACCCTGCATGTATTCGCAATTACTCCGCAGCGTGATTTCTTCAAGAAAGTTCAGTGTAATAGACCTCAACTCAAACACATATGATTTGTAGCAGGTAATGCTCAGCCTTCTAATGTTTGGAAATATTCTACACGCCTCCCTCACTGTCCAACTGCCGCTCAGAGCATTTATATCTAACTCGTCTAGACTTTGGACGGGCTGCATATTTGAATCTAAAAATGAAGCTAAACTGTTTTCATCATTCAGTATTTTCAACTTCCTTATCCTGGGAAACGATTGCTGCAGATTTAATTCCGGAAATCTAAAGCCGACATGGCTAAAATCTATTTCCAGCACTTCTAGCATAGTCATCCGAGGAAAAGTGATTACTACAATATGTTGTTTTATTAATGTACATTTTAAATACAACTCTTTCAAGCTGTCGCACTGACTGCTCAAGAATGACTTAAAAGTTTCAGAGGAAAACTTTGAAAAATATTCAAAGGACACTCGAAGCTCCCTTAGACATAAATTCATTTTTGCAAGCTTTTGGAGCTCGTTATCCGTTAAGGTTACACTTATGTGCAGCGTTTTTATTTGCTTCGGATTAGGAAGGGCGGCAACACAACTGGTGAGAAATCTGTCTAAACTGCTACGGTATACCAGGCTTAACGTGTCCAACTTAGGCGAATGTTTTATAACGTTTCCAAAAAATCTCAATGCCATGTCAAGTTGCTCAACGTCATTCGCATTGTAGCCATAATGTATTTCAAGCGCTTTCAGATTGATGTACTCTAGTTCTAAATTTCCTAAACTTTTAAATTGATAGTCGCCAAAACTGAATTCTAAAACAAGTTCATTCACAAAAGCTGAAATTGCACGAAAAAAGTTGCTTCGCATATTCTTATTAACCAACTTGATTGATTGAGTTCCAACTTTAACTTTTGAGCATGGAAAGTTTTGAATGTTTTCACTTATCCATTTTATAATTGATTTTGCTTTTGTATCAGCGTCCTTTCTTTCCATAGAGCAGAAATATTCTCGTGCTCTATTTTCCCAGTCCGAGTTCGGTACCTCCTTAAGTCCAATTTGTAACTCCTTAACAAGCATGCCTATTTTATCTGTCAGACACAACTGAAGCTTCGAGTGTTTTTGAATGACAGGCGTCCATTGAGTTTTCCACAGGTTATTTACACTCCGACAATTGATCATGTCGTTTATGCTGGTATACTTTGAAACTTGATCTAGAATCTGCAATTTGCAAAAAAAATACTTAGGTTTACAAAATTTATCTAAACCGACATGTGACGGTTGTGGTTTACTTACGAGTGCATTTTGAATTGCCTTTGAAACCGGGTCTAGTTGAACTGGATTTGTACTGGATATGGAACTCATAATGGCAGATTTTATTTTTTTATAAATCCAATGATTCCGGACAATACCTTTTCTAAACATTTATCACTGGCTTTGGAATTGAGTGAGTATTTGTAGAAACAAAATTTTTACTTGCAAGGGTTTAAGAACTGCAAGGTATATTGAGTGTTCAATTTTGAATTTGCAAGTTCACAGTTCAGTTTAGTTTACTTAATTTTGCAATATCCTGCAATTATTCAATATCTGGTCCAAAATTTTCCTAACACATCAAAATGAAATTCCAGACAGCCGTCACTACATTGAGTTAATAAATATCTATTGATATGCTGAAGAAAGAAATTTTCCAATTTTAGTCTTGATGTAAAAAATGGTTTGTGTATTGTGTAATTTTCTAAATCTTTAAAAATTAATAAATATTTATTTATTTCAAAATTAGGCTCCAGTCTGTATTGTGCTCAGCTGATTTTCTTTCTTTCTGTATGCTTTTGTAAAACATGTGGCAAGAAAACCAACTTGTATAGCGAGTACACTAAAAGTGGATGCTTGGTGTTGTGAGTAGTAAACAATGCGGTAAAAAAACAGGTTTTAGGAAAAACACTTGCTTGATATGCAGCAACTAAAGCAGGTGGCTAGAACTCCAAAACATAGATGAGCAAGCGTATATGAAATGGATATTAGCCATGAAAACTCCCATAATGAGAATACAAAATAGGTGCTGTTATGATAAATATTATTGCTTTGAAAGTGAGCCTTTAAACAATGCAGAGCAAGATGACGAAAACCGGACTTGTGTGTTTTAGGTACCTATCACTTAGCTATTTCTTTTTCGATTCTCTCTGAAAATAGTCTCTTGGAATGGCTTGGCAAAGATATTATGCAATGGTTCAGCACAAGAATAAGTTGGAAGCTGCAATAATTACGTCACTTATTCAATGCTCGTGTTTATCAGTAGACCATAATTAACATAACACATAAATCCATTTCCAATTAATTATACGTACGTTATAACCTGAAGTAATCCAAACTCAAAATTTTTTATTTAAAATTTAATTTTTATAAAATTAATATTAAAAAAGTTGGTTATACTGCCAAGTCAAAGAGTTAAAATCTAACATTCGTATCTATGTTATCAAAAAACATTTTGGTTTTAAAAATATATCTTTTAAATTAAGTTGTTAAAATTGACAGCTAGTAATTTTTAAAATCCAACCTTTTATATTCAGTTCACATAATACTAACTCGTGCTAATAGAAAAAATTCTCATTAGTATATTCCTGTACTATTATCATCAGAATTCGATTTGCTTACACATGGCAAATCACCCACTTTCATAGATACAATAATCATTATATTCTGACAATTTTTTGTCCTGCACTGAATTGAACATTGTAACAGTGATACACATTTAAACAAACTCATCAGAATATTATGGCTTGAATAACATTGCAAGAGGACTAAACCTACATAAAAATTATCAATTCAAAAAAAGTATTGACAACCTGAAAATGGCAAGCCGAGTAAATTGTTATGGGTTATGTTTAGGAACTTTATTCAGAAATCAATTTGCAAGGCGTCGTGTACCCAAAACACACCATTTCCGTTTTATTAATCCTGTACCTCGCATTTCAAAAAGGCTCCATATCAACGATAGTTGTAAGCTAAAAGCTAAGGCCGAAACAAAAGGATTATGCATACGGTCCAGCTTTAACGCGCGAAGGGAAGTTTTTAAGCGGATTTACTTTCTCCTTGTAGAGCAGACAGCGAGAAGGCTTAGCTTTCAATGCAGATCAGCATAAGCATTTTACAGCAGTTTTCCTTATAGGATCGATTGGGTAGCGAAAAAGGAACTAAGCTTTTCATTAGCTCATTTACATATATGCTCTCGCTGTCGTTTTTGGCTGACGAGCTGAGGTAGGAGGCATAGACCTTTCCTGGCTGCGCGCATATTTGGGTAAAACTGCGTTTGGTGCATAACTTTTGGTTTTCCACTACGTGTCGGATCCTGAGAGGAAAAACTGCTTCGATGCGAAGCAAATTGCTGTATGTACACGCAACTGTATTACCTAAGATAAATTGCCTTTTGCCTATGATGAACATATAAGTTCCTTTACTGTTATGGTGCTAATAAGGCATTGTTTTGTTAAAAAAAAACGAACTAATTGAATTGTTCCTATTTGTTAAGGAAACAGTAGGGCAACTGTAGAATTGGGCGTTAATAAAAATATCTTTGTCGCAACATCTATTTCCGAAATCTCCCGTAACTTTAAATAACAAACCCTGTAAAACGTTATAAAGGAATTGAGGCCTTTGGTGCTTTCTCCAGAGATCCTGCATAAGATCTGATGGCTGTAAAGGAACTTGTAAAAATTGGCAAGTTACAATAAGTGTTCTCAAGTAGAATTTACCAAACAAATTGCACAAAATTCAATAAATGCCTATCCTAAATCCTCTTTCATAAGGGTAACAAGGTGGTTAATTTGGGCATTTCTCTGCGTCTTCCGTGAGTAAACGCCAAATCGGGATAAGTGGTCTTACATCAAGCTTAAATGTAGATTTTATACAAATACTTCTAAATTAAAACTTGTACAGTTGGATGGTTGAAAACAGTGCATTATTCAGTATACTTTTTATCAATAATTTGTGAACAGCAAAATGCTAGGTAAGCATCTTTGAGTGTCAGAAAAATGATAAGATTCATATTATACGCGACACTGAAATTTATTTTAAAATTTTAAAGGCTTCAAAGGCAACTCTCAAATTCAATAAATTTTTTAGAAGCTTCAGAAGCAATCCTAAAATTCAATATAAATTGCTAGGAGTTTTTAAGCCACTCAACGATTCCGTAACATTTTTACAAGAATACAAAATAAGTGCTGTTATGATAAATATTATTGCGGCTTGAGCTTTTACGAGTGTACATATACAAGTATTTAAACTATTCTTTCCAAAGACAAATCGCATTAAAATTTGATTTTGATACATGTGCAATGTGATTTCTAGAATTTAGTCAACAAAAAATGATTTTTAAATATTTTGTATTCACATTTTATTTGAACTTCAAATCATAGACAGGACAGTAATTGACACGTTTTGGAATAATGTTCGTATTTTTGAAGAATACAAACACCAGTTCGATTGACCCTACAAATGGCAGCACAGAACACATACATTATGCCTAAAATGCATGCACAAAGTTGCAAATGAATATATGTCTTATTTTACAATCTCGCGTATTTCTCGGCTGCAGAGCCCAGCTATCTCTTGACAACAGTCAGGCACGTACTCCCTTCAGCTTTGGAAATTTATGCATACACACGGCAAGGAACAAAGGGTCTCGAAAAAAGTTAAAACAACAGCTGAGCGGACAGAAAACTCAGCAGCAAAACAATAATACTATCATTGTGCTACCCCCTGCTTCTGTATTGATAAGAAGAAAAAATCCAACTCTACAAATTAAAAATGGAGTCAGAAAAAGTTAAAGCTTTTACTACAAATATCCCTCCATCTTCCAATCAAGTTCAACAGGATCCACTTTCTAACGCAATTCAAAATGCTCTTGTAAGTAAACTTCAACAAACACCAAATTTATCTTTTTCGCAACATTTGTAAACCTGAGCAAATTTTATTCGATAAATTTCAGATTGTCGAAGCAATTTCTGAATATGTTACCATAACCGACATGATAAATTGTCGGAGCGCAAACAACTTGTGGAAAAATGAATGGACACCAGTTATTCAAAAGCGGTCAAAATTTTGTTTGTGTCTGACTGATAAAATAACTATGCTAGTGAAAGATTTAAGAATTGGTCTAATGGAGCTCCCAAACTCGGATATGGACAAAAAGGGTCAAAGATATTTTTCCAGAATGTATAAAAACGAGATTAATTTGAGGTTCAGTATACTTCTTCAGTGGATAAGTAGAAATGTCCAGAACTTTCCCTGCTCAAAAATTAGGATTGCAACACAAGTATTTAATTCAGTAGATCAGTGTGTGAAGGACCAGTTTTTCTGTGGAATTTCAAACATTGTTACTGAGCTGTATTTGGAAAACAGTTTTGCGGATAGTGACTTTCATTTCAGTGGTTTTGAAAATTTAGATTTAGAGTTTTGTAATTTGAAAGCACTTGAAATGAAAATGTGGCGCCTTGATAACCCACACTATAACATGGCAGTAAAATTTCTCGGAAAAATGACACAACTTGCATCAAAGTTAGACACATTGAGACTAATAAGCATTAGCCATTTTGATGACAGATTTCTGAGTAGTTGTATTCCCGCTATTAATCATCCAGAACAAATAAAAACTCTGCACTTGAGCGGAGCTATAATTGATAATATGTTGGAAAAGCTTGCTGAAAAGGGATTAAATTTAAAGGAGTTAGACGTGTATTTTGGACCACAGTCAAATTTTTCCTCCAAATTGTTTGAATCTTTCATGAACAGTCAAAAACACAGCTTGAAAATTTTGTGTTTAAAAACCGGTTTAATAAACCGTACAAACTTGAGAATTTCTATTCCTCAAATGACAAGGGTGCACCTACTGGATATAGGATTTTTTGAGGGTGTTAACTTTACTGGACTAAATCTGCAGCAAGCCTTTCCTAAGCTCAAGCTTTTAAAAATGTATGGCGAAGGAAACGTGATTACAGATTCCAATCCAATAATGAAGCCCGTACAAACTGTAGACGAATTGGATTTAAGATCTTTAGGAATCGCCCATAATGCAGTTTTGCACGCGTGTACAATGTTTCCAAACGTGAAAAAGCTAAGTGTTCCTTGCCTTGGTGATATGCAAGCACTAAACTCTGCGTCTTTGAACTCTCTACAAGAACTAACGCTTTGGAGTAAACTGGATTTATGGATGTTAGATCATATGAACGAAGCTCTTACGGGATATTCTAAAAGTGAGCTGATAACTACGCAGCAGTTGTGGGAGGAAACAGGAACCCTGGAGGAGTTGCCGTGGGAACCTTTAGCACTGCTTCAAAGTAAGCGTTGAATAGTACTACTAACATTTTAGAATAGTTTTTAAAATGTTAAATTTGAAGTATTTCACGGATATTTTATAAAAAGAATTTGCTAAACTTTTGTGTAGGAGTGAAGACTCTACGATTGGAATATGCAAATATGACTGATTTGCTATGCATCCTGGGACCGCTGAAGTTACAATCTTTGAGGTGTTTGGACATACGTGTCACCAAAGAGGGAAACGAACATAGGGTAAGTTAAATTACATTTAAAATTATAAATATTGTGGATTGTGTAAAGTCATTCTTTGCTAATACGTTTATAGATTTCAAATTCAGTACTTGAGAAAATGAGACAAAAGTTTGCAGTCTTGCTAAACGACGACCATTAAACAACCAAAAGGTTTAAGAAATATTTTAAAATGCTGTGTAATAGTCATATTTGTCTGTTAAATGCCGTTCATAGATGGTAACCTTAAAGGGTATTTTGCTTATACACACGACAGAGTTTTTATTAACCCTTTACCCGTGTGTGTGTGTGTGTAGTTGGTTTGAGTTTGGACTTTGTAATTTCTTTTTCTTTGCTTAGAAACTATTTTAGTAATGGTAATATTGGTAAAAATTGAGTACATTATTGTGTTACAAAAAACATAAGATGCAACTGTTGGAGTAAAATTGTCAAGTGCGCAAAGCGTTAAATTTTTAATATGCCGGGGTTGGACGATTAATAATCAATTGATATGGTCATATAAATGTTTGTATAGTTAGAATTTACGATTACAATGGAAGTGTGATTACTAATATATTTGAACAATTTGTGTTAATTATGTAGGCACTTACAAAATTCTAATGTAAAAATGTTTTTTCACAAATTTAAATAGGCAATGCAATGTGAACATAAAAGTAAAAACTAACATTTAAAACAACGACTTATAGATACAGAAACAAAATTTTCAGTGATTTACAATAACAAATCATAAAAGCTACAGATTTGTGTTTTTTTCGTTATACCAAATAATTTTGCTCGTAATATTGAGACAAAGATTTCGTAAAACTCAAATCTTTTCGTAAATCTTTTGATCCCTTTCCGGGATCGTTTTCAAATATGTATAGAAAAAACTATTGTCTTGCAAACATGAATCAAAACTATTTGATAAAATTCACGGTATTGGTGACTACATACATAACAGATAGGGAATATTTCAGTCGACCCTCAAAAAAACATTTGATCACCCTCATTTTATCATACCTCATCCTTTCGTGTCAAAATATTAATCATCATTGGCCCTTTAATGATTTTTTGAGGATAAAGTATTATTTTTGTCAATTTCTTCAAAAAATTACGATGCAACATTATATTTTATTCTTCTTCAAGACTTTCATTCAAACCTTGTAGCAGGCTTTGGTGGCAACTCTAACTTGTTCTGATGTACTGCTATAACAATAATGCGATAGCAAAATAAATGTTTAGGATCAGTTCCAAAAACATTTTTAAAATCTTTGGTTATAGCATCAGCATTTTACAATAAGACTGTGTGGTTCGTATTTTGTTCTTCTGTCAGCATAATAGTAACTTGTCACTTCACTATTTTAAGACTGAATATCTTTCCTTTTCTCCACTCTCTCTTAACTTTTTCCTCGGAAAATGAAACTTTGCACCATAATTGCCGTTTCATCAGAAAAAGAACTACACGCTCTTGTTTTGATTCCGAGTCACTGCTGCTGCTCAGACTGGTCTTTGCGCTGATATTTTATGCAAAAACGGATTACAAGATTTTAAAAAGTGTGCTTAGTATGGAGACATACCAATGCAAAACTCCATTTCCGGATTATTTTACGACGAAGACACAGACAGGGGCCCTTACACAACAAATTTCTGTGTAATTATGTTACTGTACTTCTGTAATAAAATCTTTTTAAAAAATCTGACCAATGGTCAACTATGTATAGATCCTAGTAAGCAATGGTCAAGGTCATACAATGGTCATACATGCTTTGCATATCTATACATAACTGAAAAACCCTGACGTACATGCATTTTATACGTTTGAGCACTAAATAATTGTTTATCCTAAAAAAAGCATTTAAGGGCAAATGATGATTAATATTTTGACACGAGAGGATGAAGCATGATAATTGATGCTTTAATGGTTATTTAAGGATAAAAAATTACATGCCTAACAGATATAACAAATGTGGGCTTGGTTTATAGATAAATGCTATTCGTACCGACAATTCTAAACTAGTGGCCAATATCTAAAATATATTATTTGTATTTTATAAACATCAGAGCAAAACTTTGCAAAGATTTTTCACAAAATAGTTTTAAAATGTTGAATGTTTTTTTGTGTTTTCCTTAACGATTTGTTTTTTTCTATAGCAATACTTTGAATTTCTCTCTCATTGTTTCAAGCATCGTTTCTGAAATCTGTAAATGTGACAATAACAATATCATTACCTCCAATAATCCATAAATATTTTACATTCATAGTATGTGTTTATGACCACAAAAAATATATATTACCTGATGTTCAGTTTTCGGATTGGGAATGCGCAAGTCCAAACACTGTAAAGAGGATAATTTCATCGGCCCCAAATTGCACACTAAATCAGTCAAAACTGCTTCAATTGAAAACCTTGCAACAATTTTACTTAAAAACTTACTCTGAAGAAATGACAAGGGTCTCGTTTCCGTCTCAATAATTATTCCTTCCTGGTCGGCTGCCGACAACTCCGTTTTGGAATATCCCGTAAGAACTTCATTCAAATCATCCCACGTATTCTCCAAATCACACCGCAGCGTAACTTTATCAAGATACTTCATGGCCTTTTCATTCAGCACCAACACATTACTTTTTGTGCAAGGGATAGCTAATCGTTTAAGGTTTGGAAATATCCTACATACTTGAAAAACGTGAATTGGTTGCACTTGTATGATCCTTAAACCTAAGCCCTCTAACCTTTCTAATGGCTCCCTACCTAGAATAAATACCCTCTTTCCATTTTCGCCCATCAACTTCAAATGCTTTAGTTTGGGAAACGATTGCTTAAAAGAGATTCCAGGAAAATAAAAGTCCAAATTTATTTCCAGTAGTTCCAAATTATTCATCAAAGGAAAAATAATCATATTTATATTTCGATTCGTGCATTCAAGGAATACTTTACTTGTTCTTATGTACAACTGTTTCAAACTACTTGCTTGACTTTTTAAGAAGGATTCAAAGCTTTTGTAGGAAAACGATGTAAGTAATTTAAAACGCAAACCAAACTCCTTCAAAACTAAGTTCTTGTTAGCAAGATTTTTCAACAGACTGTTTGTAATAGTTCCGTCCATTTGCAGTATGCTTATTAGGCAAAGTTTACTTTGACTACTAGTTTTTTCTTGGGGCTTCCGTCCGTCCGTCCGTCTGTCTGTCTGTCACACTTTAACATACAAAAACCACTCTAGTCGCCTCAGCTGCAGCTTTTGCGTCCAATCATACATAGTGAGAACGTACAGAGTACAGACCAAGCACAAGACACGCTCGATATCCATCCACACGTATGTTTGAGAAGAGAGAGAGACAGAGAACTGTCCTATCTTACACAAGTACTTGGCTCTTTGGCTGGGTAAACGAGCTAAGCTGGTGTACTCCCCTTGTGTTCTCGCGAGCTGGTGTACTTGGTCTGGGTTACAGTAGCTACACTCAGCCGGACCCATTATAGGCTAGTGGCTAGAGCGCTTGACACGCCACGATGGCTGTGAGCATGCAACTTGGGGTCGGGGTATCGATTCCCTGAGCTGATACTCTTTTTGCATTTTAACTTGAATTTAGATTAAGGCAAAACATCTAATCTAGCACACACACACAACGTCCCAATCAGACACAAAAATTTTGCAACCTTTAGGTACAGTGGTGCCTACAGGTGCCAAACAGCAAATAAGGGCATGAACGTACATTAAGGACTTTCTACGTGGATGGAGTTCCATCAACGATAGATTTACATTATATTATATAAAAAATTTACAATAAAATGGACAATCTTACATTCTTACAAGAATTTCATTAATCAATTAAAACATACCGAAACTTTGCCTAGACTATACTCTTACAAGGGTTTATTTGTTTTGAATTATTTATTGCGTTAATGCATACAGTGAAAAACCTGTTATACCCGCTTTGGCTAGAAAGCCTTAAGGTGTCTGCTGTGTAACCTTTTCAACAAACCTTAGAGCCATGCCAAGTTGTGGATTTACAAAATGTGAATTTCAAGTACTTTAAGATTACGGAACTCCAAATGTAGATTTTCCAATTTATTAAAAGGAAAGACAGGGTCTCTACAATTATTTGTTACAATTGTTTGTAGTTTTGTGACGATGAATGAAATTGCACAGAAAAATGTGTCTTGTACGAGCTGATCCACAAGGTTGAATGCTTGAGTTCCAATACTAATTTTTGAACATGAAAAGTTTTTAATCTCGCTTTCGTGCATGGTGTAGAAATAGCTTCGAGCAATTTTGTTCCTTTCTGGAGTCGGGGACACTTTAAGGCCAATGTGCAGATCTTTAACAAGCATATCTAGTTTATTAGATACGGACAACTGAAATTTTGAGCGCTTTTGAATCACAGGCGTCCACTCATTTTTCCACAAATTGTTTGCACTCCGACAATTCATCATATCCAGTATGCTAATATACCTTGAAAGCTCGTCCAAAATCTGCAAATAATCATATAAAATTTGTTGTGGTATTTTAAACGCTGATAAACGAAAAATTAGGCTTTGGTAAAATTTTGCTTACCAGTGCATTTTGAAGTGCTTTCATAAGTGGGTCCTGTTGAATCCGGTTTGCACTCAGAGGAGAATTTGCACTAACAATTTCCGTTATTTTGGACTCCATTTTTAAATATAATTATACTAACAAAAATTGTTTGCTATAATTTCTGCTATTTCTCAGTAAAACAAACAAATATTTAATATCAGTGTTTTGTTCCTGAGACTGCTTCAAACCCAGCTGTGGTTTTGTCTTACTGTGCGACCCTTTATCCGGTCAACGTAAATTCATATAACTTGGCAGCCGACTATTAGTAACCTTCTGATGCTCCCAAAAACGTCGGAGCTTCTCAGCAGTAAATTACAATGCAAGAGTTGAAAGGGTTTTACACATTTTATTCCTTTAATTGCATATTAGTATCGTTTTTCTATACTGTCCTGTTTTGTTGTAAAGACAACAAGAGGGTATCGCATCCAAACTGCTATGCTCCGAAACTGCAGACTAACCCTTTGTCAAGTGAATGAAGAAAATACATGACTGAACTGCACGGTTTGGGAAAAATTTGTAGACAAAGAACAATTTAGGATAGAAGAGAAGCATTTTGGGCTATCTTTGGAAATCCTACATCAACTCTTTGATTTCTTTTTCAAGCACAAAACTGGTTTTTCCAACTTTGCTTCGTGCTGTATCTTTTTCTTCGACACAATATTGTTTAACTGTTTGTACATTTCCAAATACCAGTCTCACAAGATTAAATAAAGCATATCACGCATTTGAAACAAATCATGTTTAGGTTACATTGGCGGGGATCAATGGGGATCATATCTTCCCAACTATAGTTAACATGTTTTTAAATTTGAGAAAATTAGAATTCGTGGAAAAACGAATAGGGTTGAAATTAGCTGCTTAGTTTAGAAAAGTACCTGAAATGGTGCGTATTCTTATTTGTGCAAAAATATCAGCTTGAATATATTGTGATTTTGTTTGATGTAGTGAAAGTTTCAGCAGTTTTTGGATTTGCAAACATATTAAAGTTTACCGTGATCAAAATGAGAACACTGTTAACGAAACCGAATATTATGTACGACAGAACAGGAATGGTATTTGTATTTTTTAAATTATTAACAATTTATTTCTGGTTACTTATTGTTAGTTTTACAGAAATAATCTAAATGTAATATATGAACATATTGTTCTGTTAACCACAGAACCAATTTAAAAAAGGTTTTCCCAAATGGCCAATGAGTTCAATAAAATAAAAATGGCTTTAGAGGCATTAGGATTTCATCAAGCACTATCTAAATGTCCACAAACTTGCATGGTTTCTATTATACTACTTGACAAATTTGTAAATAACCTAGTACTGCTAAAAATAAAATATTTGTCTACGGAAAATGAACAATTGCAAAAATGTTTAAATCAGAGATACTGTTACAAAATGCTTACTTATTTATATTAGTGAAATGTTAGTGTTATAATCGGTACTACTAAACCACTGCCGTTTCACCTTTTATCCATGAGCTTTTTTTTACCAAACTGTTACTTGAACTAGAATGCATTGACCTTTCTTGTGAAGTGACAATTTTTTACATATGTTTTACAATTTCTCACATTTGTTGCGTCGCTATAACAGCGTTGTATCCAAGTACACACTAGAACATTCAAAATTCTTACATCAAGTTTCGTAAGTTGCTTAAAATTTTAAGCAAATAGCATTACGGATAACTCACCCATGTAGCTTTGGTCTTACCATTTCTAGTTTTGGACAAATCTGAAGAAAGCACACCTACATAAATATTAGCATATTTTTAGTAAATGGTATAAATATTTTATACACATACCTAAATAGAGAAAACGCTTTTGGAAGAAAATAACAAACGTTGTTGTGTATCTTTTTGTACAAAAAATGCATTTTTGGCACTTCCTGAAAACTCATAACACATACTTGTAATGTATCCTTTATAACATTCCAATCTACTTAAATTAGTAAACATTTTATATTCTAGCAATACTGAATATTTTAAGGAGCTATATACCCATATACATTTCAAACAAAAGAAATAGCTGTTAGTACATGCACGCGAGTCTCCTAGAAATACAACTGCCAAGTCTAATACAAATTTAAACTGCCCCCTCAAGTCTTTAACTTATACACTTAACCAGAAAAAACGATTTGACAAATTAAAATGAAAGTCCCAGTTTTGCTGTGGAACAATCTAACAAGACCATAATATATTAAAACCCGGCCCACTGCAGATTCCAGGTTTTACTGGATGTTAAAACTTGATCTGATTCAAGTTTAAATTCAACATCGTGTTTTGTAAATTAATTTAACCATGCTAAAAGCAAATAAAAATCCTTTGACTTTGTTGATTCAATAATTAAAAATTTCCAAATTGGGTCCCATTTTAGGCTTCAGTGATTCACGCATTTCATCAGGAATCTGTATATATTCATAAAATACACAATTTTCATTCATATTGTTCCTTATAAGCTTTCATTCATAAAACAGTTAGTTTATAAAATATCATACTATTGTAATGTACCTTAAACCTTCCATTAAAACGCAAAATTCTGAGTTCCGGCATTCTGAAAAATGCATTGAAAAAGGGAATCTCTGAAATGAGGCTCTCACCGTGCTCGGGGTCAGTACTTTCTCCTTTAAACAGGGATAGGGACATCAGGTCTGAAAAATTTAGAAACAAATAGATGTAATGGAACTGCTTCGAATCAATACACAAAAGATTAAGGTAAACGTACTTGTAAGACATCTGATTGATGACATGTTTGAATTTTCCAAAATTGCTGGATTTTGCTGATCTTCCAAGTTTATTTTCGTCATGAGTTCCTCAATAGTTTCTATGGTGGTTCCAATTAATAAGGCATCCCAAACATTGGAAGTTTTGATTGTTTCAGTCCCGTGAACAAATAAATTCAATTTTGTAAGCTGAATCATTTCCTTGAAAACGTGTTGAAGTACAGAAGTTTCATTTCCTTCAATGTGTATAGTTAGTGATGTGACAACTGGGAAAGCCAAGCTGGTTAGCTGAATGTTTTGCAAATTCACTGGAACATGCTTCAATTGTTGGTTTTCAGAAAGGTTAATGTGCAAAGTTTCCACAGACCAAAAAACAGACTTAGCGCACCACTGCTGAAAAGCGGACTCCGTTAGCCGCAACTTTAAACATTTCAAACCGGGAAAACAAAATTCCAAGCCATCGTCTCTCTGGCTTAGCTCAAAATCATTAATCCCACTGGAACCAAAAGTTAATGTATCCAGTTTCTCCATAAATGGAAAACGCATTTTTACGGGATTTATGCACTGCCGCTCAAAAAAATGCAGACACAATGTTATCAAAGATTCACACCAGTTACTTAACATATTGTACATGAAATCCTCTGGAACTTGTGTATTCTGAATACTCAATGAAATAGAGGAAAGTTTTAGCAGTGAATTTTTTGCGAGGATTTCCAAGTCTTTGATACTCCATACAAGAGCCGCCAATTTTATTAAGGATGCAGGAAGTATAATGTTGTCAAGTTCATAAGTATCCAATCCAACTGGATTTTGGAATGTTAGCTCTTCTAGAGAACTGCTGCCCTCCAACAAATTCTGCATTAACATTCGAATGTTAGGAAGGCATGATTCTTCTTTCTTCTTGTAGGATTATATTTTCTTTTGAACGTCAAGTTAGTAATGCTGGCTTGTCAGCAATTTTTATTGGATTTATTTTTGCAGTAAATAGTATAATGGTAGGTAGCTCTAGAAAGCAAGTATTGTTAGTTATAGTTTTTGCAACAATTACGTTATTTCTTGTAATGGCGTTACACATACTGTTTGCATCAGGTTGTCTGTTCTTTCAAAATTCTACAAAGGTACTTTTAGTTTGGAAGAAGGAAGTAAATTTGATGTGCAAAAAGAATAAAAAAGCTTATGTTAAAAGGGTACTGAGAAGTTTACACACGGCTGAGCTACCTGAGGGAGACTTTGGAGTTATTGATAAAGATATCAAAACTAATTATACAGAAAAGTTATTAGTTTCGTTGTTAGATTCCATTCTTACACGACGCAGTCTAGTAAATTATTTTAAGCGTTAACCTTTTTAAGTTGGATTGCCATACGCTATCTTACATGGTTTTATCAGTAATTTGAACAATTTATAAGCAAAAAAGTAAAAGCTGGAAATGCTATTATGCCTTGTCATTAAGTTTGGAGTGTGTATGGAACTATGCAGTACATAGGTTATATTTATTAATACGTTTGTCTCGTGTATCATCGTTGTCACATAAAAACATCTAAACCTTGTCAAAAAAGAGAACACGACAACGAACAACATAATCCTTGCAATTATGTATAGAGCCTTGTAATTATAAATACCAGACATAGTGTGCATAAGGCCAAACGAGTGCGCTTTATTTTCAATTCTACAAAAAGTTGAAATACCATGGAAGAGAAGGTGTTTACATACCTTGAAAACAACGCGTGTAGCGTAAAACTTTAAAAGCAATGCCAATCATCCAATTGTCATCTACCCATTGCCAAATATTTTGAAGTTTCATCTATTTATAGACACATATACAATACATTGAATAGGAACCAAATTGCAAAAATGTTTATAACAGCTTAAACAGATATTCTAAATCTGTCTTGTAAACAAATAAAATGTCTAGACCTTCAAACATAATTTTTATAGCTTGGATGACAAACCCTGACTTCAGTACTCAGGTAACCGCTAAGTAACTCTACGGAGGCAAAAGTTTGCTCGAATAACAAAAACAAAAACTACAATTCAAAATGGCAACCCCACTAGCATGGAAATCCTACCAATTTTTCTATCTCTTTTACGACAAATACCTATTCAAGCAGGTTGTATGGGTGGATGTAGCAAAAGAGCAATTTAAATTTGAGCTAAATACTGGAGCACTTACTCCCTTCTATATCTTGCTTGTACTTACCTTGGCACATTTATTTTGCACAATATATGTTGTGATCCTGTACATTGAATACAAACCAGAGGACTTGCCTCTTGGCAACGTGTTGCAAATTGTACAACATGGATGCTTCCAATTCACAGCAATAATAGCCAAACTGATACTACTAGTTCACGGGAAACAACTTCTGGAGAGCTATATAAACAGATTGTTTGTAATTGACCGACAATCAAGAAATGACACACGAGCTAAAGGATACGTGACGAATATTTCTTTGCTGAATTTACTTAAACAAGGTAGATATCTATATAACTTTTAAAACCAAATGATTTTTGGTCATATTTTTATGGAAATATTTCATTCGACCCTCAAAAAAGCATTTGTTCACCCTCATTTTATCATACCTAATCCTCTCGTGTCAAAGTATTAATCATCATTGGCCGTTTAATGATTTTTTTAGGATAAAGTATTATTTTTGTCAAATTATTCAAAAAATCTAAGGTGTTGCCTTACATTTTATTTTTCTTCAAGGCTTTTATTCAAACGTTTTAGCAGGCTTCGGTGGCGACTCTTATATGCCCTGAAGTACTGATATCCCAATAATGCGATAGCAAAATAAACGTTTAGGATCAGTTCCAAAACATTATAAATCCTGTGGTTATAGCATCAGCACAGTCTGCTATAAGACAGTGTGCCACACTGAGTGTAGTTTGTATTTTCTTCCTCCGTCAGCACTTAGTAACTTTTCACTTCACTATTTTAAGATTGAGAATTTTTCTTATTCTCCAGTCTCTCTTAACTTTTTCCTCGGAAAACGAAACTATGCACCATAATAGCCGTTTTTTCCGAATAAGACCTACTCTTGTTTTAATTCTGAGTCACTGCTGCTGAGGCTGGTCATTGTGCAAGTTTTTGTCCAAAAACTGATTACAAAATTTATAAAAGTGTGCTTGGTATCGAGATCTACCAAAGCAAGTAAAATCCCATTTCCGGATTATTTTGCGATATGGAGACACCGTCAGGGGTTCTAGCACAGCAAATTTCTGTGTATTTATGTTACTGTACTTCTGTAATGAAATCTTAAAAAAATCTGTCCAATAGTCAATCTACGTGTGGATTCTCGTAAGCAATGGTCAAGCATACATAATTTCGATGCTTATACAAACCTAAGAAACGCGGACGTACATGGATTTTATACGTTTGAGCACTAAACAATTGTTTATCCTCAAAAAATCATTTATGGGCAAATAATGATTAATATTTTGACACGAAAGGATGAGGCATGATAATTAGAGGATGCTTTAATGATTATTTAAGGGTAAAAAATTACATGCCTATTTTTATTTATAATTTGAATTTAGAAATTTGTAAATTACGGACAAGTCAGAAACAAGGAACAATTGACTACACTGGATTGATGATGCTTTCAGTAGTCACCATACTTGCATTCTGTTGCATATTTTTTCCCATTGTGTTTATTTGTTTAAACCAGGACATACCATATTGCGTAATGAAACAAATTCACTATTTTGATAGTATTCGAGACGGTTGGTCTATGACCATTTGTCGATATATTATCTGCCAGCTGACAGTTCTGGATAACAGTAGAACCATAACGTTAATTGTTGTAGCGGCGTTAAATCTTTTAAAGATTTTTGTTACAATGCTGAAACAACTTAGTAGTTTATCGTCACCCATTAGGCTTATTCAATTTTACATACAAATTCAATGCATTCACAGAATGGGTTTGTCCGTAACCAAAATTGCTTGTGGTTGTCTGGTGGCAATAGAGTTTCTTACAAGCGTTTTGGGTTTGTGGAATTTCTTTAACGGATGGAAATTTTTTCCAGTTCCGCTATACATTGGAATGGTAATGGCACTGGTAATCATTATAATACTTATAGTGGCAACAACACCCAATTTATGTTTTTCTCATCAATTTAGTTTGGAAATAATTCATAATGTACTTCCCCTAAAAATACTAGATTTTAAAAATGGTTCTAGTGGTCAAGAGCATTGGTCCGGTATGTTTTCCATAAAAGTTTGGATACGAATTTTGAAAGCACAGCAACCAATTTCATTTTACTATTTTATGGCTGCGTTTGATGAAGAAACTACAATTAACTTTTTCCAGAATGTACTTGATAACGCCCTTAATTTAATATTGTTAGTAAACTGAGATCTATATGTATCATTATTAGAGCGACTAACTATGCAATTTTAACTTGTAAAATTTGTATTCTAGATAAACAAGACATATTATATATCGACAATAAACATGAACACTTGAAGATATTGAAAATGGTCTGCACACAAATGTACTTAACCTTTAGCTCAATGCCGATAAGCCTAATACCTGAATTGCCGGGTTTCAATATGCAAGAAAATATTTTTCGCATCACATAAATAATGCGTTGTACCTTCACCCATAGTAATCGTCAAAGTATAGAATACTGTTAAAATTCTTGACGTGAACGTGATTAAAAACAAATGAATACAGCAGTTGCAAAAAATGAAACAAAATAAACGATAAATGAATCAAGCTTAATGTTACACATTTTATAATTTTTATTGCAACAAAAAACTACTACTATTATTCCTACTTGACTACAACTTTTTTATAATAGAGAAAACTAAACGCTGATAAAAATCAAACTTTTGAAAGTCTGCTGGCGTGTTCGTTCTGTTCCAGACTACAACGACTGTGATGAGAGCACGTCTTTAAGATTCACAGTGATCTTCACTTTCACCTGCACAAACATAAAAGAAAGTATCAATTTTGAAAATTATTGTGTCTAGTGAAACAAAGGTTATCTATGTCACTTTATTCTTGTTTTAGCTGTGTACATCAAAATTAAACGTTCTGAGTCATACAATAAGGCTCAAATACATACCCAATACATCTTTGTCTTTTCAGGATATTTAACAACTGCAGGTTTTATCACGGCCTACAATTACCAGTTAAAATATTTTTTAATAAATTACTAAGATTACATTTTAAAAAACATTGCGTCATTTAGACACTCCAACATGCATTAGTCACTCTCGTGTTGCCGGAATCTAGATTAAAGCAGATAACTGCACAACAGAACACTCATTCTGCACCTGGATCAAATAATTGGGTTTTATTAAGTCAATAGTTCAAAAATCGTGATCGATGCATTCAAACCTCAATTTAAACTGCAAGGTTGTCACAAACATGTCAATCACTTTTTGATGAATGGTTTCACCACAACATTTCAGATTAGAATGGAGGCGTGCACTTGCCAAGGTTTCTGCATTGGATTAAAGTGTTGAGTGCAAAAGGTACGCGATGACTAATTGCATCACGCCGAATGTGCACGTGCTCAGGCAAAAAAGATTACAACTTTCTCTCATGCGTCATTCTTATATCATATCCACACGTACGTGCACTTTACACTGCTGCAAATATATTACACCAGTAAAACTTTTCCGCTACTTGACAATGCAAACAGCTTGAAATAATTGGTTAATTATAATTTTTATCGTAATTGAATATTATTTTAGATAAAGCTTCCGCGTGCAAAATACAAATGTGTCATATTAGGCCGGTATATAAAGCCGGCGTTTTAAAGCTTTAGTATCACAGCTCACTTGTCTTTTGAAATATATTGTAACAACCATTCAAACTCAAAAATATCATTTTAATTTTCAAAATGAAATTCTTAGCCGTTTGTACCATTTTGGCAGCCGTTGCTACCTTGAGCTTTGCAAAACCAGGTAACATTTTAAATTTCAAATATTCTTATTTTCTGTAACCAAATTTTTTAGCAATTAAAAAATATAAATTAACTTTTTTCTACAGCTCATCATACTACTGGAAATGCCACAGACTGGGAAGTGGTGTCAGTTTTAATTGCACAGCTGGAGATCACAGTCCGTCTAGGGGGTCAGGAGGTTATTGAAACAGCCACAAGCAACAATGAGACAGTTGGCAATAGCATTGCGGACAAGGTCAGGGCCACAGGAGATAGAGTGACTTTGATCTTCCAACAACTCAATACTGCCGCTAGTGCTCAAACACTGACCGATGTTCAGGCTACAGATCTTTTGGGTCAGATTAGAGGAGAAATGGCCAGATTAATTGGAAGCATTGCTAACGAACTGCTTCTACTCTCGCCTTTAACCGAGATTAGAATTCGCGCTATTTTTACAGCCACTTTTGACAAGATAGAGGTGGACGGTGAGCTATTGATCGTTTTGTTGTTAGCTAATGCATAATGGCTTAGGATTTTAAAAACCCGTGTTTAAATTGTTTAAATAAAGGTTAATTTTTCAGTTTTGAGCTTTGTACCCTTAAATCGATTTTTGTACTACTCTTTTGTTAACAAAAGTGTCACCAAACCATGATATTCAAACATTGGTAATCTCCCAAGTACAAATATCATCTAACCCACAAATCAATTTACCATGTGTTGAATGCATACCAATTGTGTAACCTTAAAACCTATTTTTTGTCACGTATACATTTTAATACAGAATATTTCAGCAATATGTAATGCAAACAGCATGCTTAACATTTTGTAAGTATTGACGACAACAACTATGAATCCAATCCCCTGATCCAATCCAATCAAAAACTGAGCGGCTGTTAGAAGAAAACTTTGACGAAAAATTTGTTAGCATTTGCAATAAAGCAGAACTTAATAAAATATATTTTGTCGTTATATCGCGTATTGAAATGTATTACAACGATAATACATAATAATAAGGCACGTGTATAATATATTTTTGTCGACGCTAATGTATGTCGAAGTCTTGCTGAACAGTTGCTGGGTGCTGGCTTTTCAGAAACTAATTTCCGGCGGTAGCGTTTTTTGATAAGTAAACGATATGTAGATATAGCACGCGACGCATTTCGTCATATAAAATGAGTTTCTGGATAAAGCAAAAATTGGATTTCAATAAAGTTTTACTTTAACGTGCTTAAAATTGAAATATCCGTGCTTTACTGCCGTGCTGCCGGGGGTATTATCAAAATTTTCGACTGCTCTCAACCAACAAAATGTTCTAAGCCTATTTTCAACCTATTATAAAAGTACTTCTCACCAACGTCGCTAGGAAAGGTATCTATTGACAAAATATTTTATTAATCACATGATAAAAAGAGGACTTCTTGTTTGAAATCTGTGTTGCTGAAAAACTTCAAATCATAATTAGAATAAAATATTTAACCATACGGTATCTCATTTAATCCTACTCAAAATGAAAAAATCATTTAGTGTAGCCTTGTTACAAGTTTTCTTTTTACTTACATTCATTTCCTCTGTGTTTACCAATAACTGGTTTTTTGCATTAAATACCCCGGAAAACTTGGCAAAGTTACAAAGCACGAAAGAAAGCAAAGTAGTAACAGAATTTTTGAAACTTTCGACAATTACAAAAGCCTTACTTCAATCAATTGAAAATCTACAGAATGTTTTGCAACATCTGGATCATGGAAACTCGTTAATAGTTGTAACAAATCCTCAAATGATTGATATTAAGGAAACAAATTTTCCATTCATTATTCGAACATCCGTGCCTATTTTGGCATTCCAAAGAGACAACAGAGGCTATATAGTTCAAGGCAAGACCAGAATTGTTTGGGTACCTAAAAGTTCGAATTTGAAGTCTTGTGGAATGTACTGCAACGAAACCACTATACACGCAACATGTTCGTCGCCACACTTTATGGAAACCAGAATTCACCAAACTAAATATTATTTACATTCAAGTTACTGTTTTAGATTAAAATTCTTGCAGCTTTCAGTGAAAACAAAACCATGGAAAGGAGTAATACAAATTGGACTCTATGCACCAGATATTCTACTACTTCCACCTGTTAGTAAAAATATGCAAATATTTGACTACACGTTTAGCGCATACGAGAAGGAAAAGAGTGTGATTCGCTATATAAAACCTAGCTCAATACCTGAACTTAACGCAATTCTCTTGAGCAAATCGAACGTTACAAGGACCAACCTGTCACTTTTGTTTTGGATTTATCAAGCATACATACAACCTAACAACGGCTTACGGCAACCTGATACTTTCAACAAAATATTTTTGCAACTAATTATTCAAAACAATCACAAGTTTGTGTCAGGTATTCAAATAGTGAAACCATGTCTGTGCAAAACTCATGTTGACACGTTTCTACTTAACCTAAATGATACACCAACGACGTTTAGCAGAAAACTAATTGCTTATGGATATCCCGATTTACCATGGGGTTTTGACAATGATATATGGATGAGAGGAAGCACAGAAGGTTTTACGTCGGTCTTAAAAAAGTATATACATTTGTGTTCCGCTCGTAAAGTAAGGTACACTAAACTATACAAACCTTCACCAAAGTACAACCCAGACGCTAAATTTAACCAAGCAGTATCTATTTTAATTTTTGAAATAATGGGAAATGGAAGCTACTATTTACCTGAGAAAGGAATTACTGATTATTTGCCTGTAAACAAATTTGTTTGCACTAGCAGCGGCCAAGTTAGGCCAAATATTTGGACAGAGTATATTACAATTGGTGTAGATTATGTAGAAAATATTAATGATCTTAATCCGTATATTAATATATATGCAGAAGCAAAAAACTCCCAGCGAGTTAAGTACGATGTTGCAATTGAAAACCCTTTAAATAGTTTAACTTTAGTTACTTGTGGGCAACGAGAAGAAACTTTATTTCCGTTTGAGGAGTTTTTAAACATTTACGATGAATTTATCTGGTCTTGTGTGTTATTTGGCGTGGTGCTTATTTCAATTGGCTCTTTACTACCTCACTATATACAGCTCACTTATACGGCAATGACCAGATTTAGAAAATATGGGAAACTGACAACTATTTCAAAAATGGGATTTTCCCTGTCAAAGGTTCTAATTGAGCAAGGAGATCCATTTCCAGTGTGCATAGAAAATTTGCATATATTCAGATGGGTTATGGCTGGATTCATGTTAAGTGGTTTAGTTTTAAGCAACGCGTATAAAAACAAGAATGTTTATAATATGATTATCTCTAGGGAGCCCATCTTATATAAAACGCTACAAGAAATGAAAACCGAAAATTTTTCAATTTACACAAGACTATCTTATATAACAATGAATGTTTTCGATAGTCAGGAAATCCACTTTAGTACATTTCTTAAAGAACGTATGCTGGAACTGCCATGGAATGGTAACTACACTCATGCTGTACCCGGTGGTAGTACTGGTAGTATTTTTAATTTATGGAGTGAAGTTGAAATTGCTTTGAATCGTAATCACGACGAGAGAGAATTTCAAGAAATGTTAGGTTTAAGAACAGCATCCAAAATGCATGCAAATTATACAAATTTGTTGTCATCTTTAGCAAAAAGTTTACTGCCTTTAAATCGGGTAGGAATTATATATAGTTTTGCCAAGTTTAAAAATGTATTGTTGTCTGCCTATTGGGACAGGACAATGCAGTGGCATATAAATGAGCTTTTACTGTGCAACAAGACAGCATTTGTGTTACCTGATCATCTTAGTAATTCTTATGCAATACAAGCAGCCGCAAAAAATCAGCGGTATGTCTCGGTTGGATCTGAAGTTTATGGTGAAAGCGTTTTCACTTTAATTCTAGCGAAAAATGTTAATCCTAAGGTTGGTCAGCGTGTACAACGTCTTTGGAGTTCAGGGGTTTTATCTTGGCTCCCTAAAAGTTTTAGTAGATTCGATAAATTCAGCACAGATCCTAATCCTGAACCTGAAAGTGCATCTTTAGAAGGTAATGTTACAATGATATTTGTACTGTTGTGTAGTGGATGTTTGGCTGGGATTACTATATTTGCAATTGAACTTTTTTGTGGCAATCAAAGGCATATAGTTATTGGTTTATTCAGATGTATGTCTGTAATGAGAAAAGGGATGGCTTGTGCGTCTGGAGTTTTTAAAAAGTTTATTAGAGGACCAAGTAAAACTGTTTTTACTAAGCTTAAAAAATCTAGAATTATGCCAACGTTATATTAAATCTCTATAGGCATATTACTAGCGCATCCAACTTAAAACACTGATAATTAGCTTGTACATATAATACATTGAATTAATAAATTGATTGGACAAGTGTAATGGTCGTGCTTAGTATCTATAGATATATAATTTCAGGATAATCGAAATGCTTGTATTTATAATATGTAAATTGTAAAAAGTGTGTAAAGAAGAAACATAAACAATGAAACGTTTTGTCGATGCATGGGCTATATTTTATTTAGGCATAATGTCACATCAGTACACTTTCAGCGTTATGACATAATTTAACACTTAACAGATCAGCATATTATGCAGACAAATAAAAAATAATAGTACTGAATAAAAAGAACCGGACTTTCAGTTTGGAAACTTTGTTGAATTTGTAAGCTATCTTTTTAATGTGTAATCGTACATGTCTTTGTTTCTAATTTTTTGTTTAATAGAAATATTTCAGTTTCCAACTATTTCGAATGTTTAGAAGCCTTGCGAAGCCCAGTGACACTATTTGATGATTGACAATTATGATAAAAAAATATAAACCCTACCTACGCGTATTGAGTCCTGATTTTAGCAACAATACATTGTTCACTTTACATACACGTAGATAATAAAAAGAATGATGACCGAAATTCTTAGCACACACTAAAAGTAGCTGAAAGCACAGTTATGCACGAAATGATGACTTATTGCATTGTGTACCTTTCCTTGGCCGGATTAACGTGTAGTGTTTGGATATTTACATACAAAGTTTAATGTGTTATGAAAAAACGGGATACGAGTCCCTGTTTAATTAACATTATTACAGGAGAGGACACGGAAGGGAAACGATGCTTACACTTAAAAGGTTTATGCACAGAACGTAAAAGGTACATAATATTGTACAATTCATTATCGCAGCTCACACTTTTCTTGGTATTCATAGAATACCTACCCTTTGCTTTCAAGACAAAAAGGATACACAGTCCACTGCAGAAAATAAAGTGTCTTGAAAGAGGACAAAATTACGGCTGTGTGAATAAAAGCCAGAACGACAAAACACCTGTTAAAGTGTGCTACTTCCGTTGATAATAACAAATAATAGAAATAATTTTATTACTGTAGTTTATTTAAAATGGAGCCAACAATTAGTGGAATTACTTTTCCATCCAACATAAATCCAGTTGATTCGGACCCACTTACAAAAGCAATTCAAAATGCATTGGTAAGAAAACCGTAACAATTTTCTTATTTTTAGCAACGTTTCTAAAACCATATTAATTTATATGGAAAATTGCAGATTTTAGATGAGATTTCGAAATATATCAGCACGTCCGACATGATTAACTGTAGAAGAGTAAATTACATGTGGAAAAATGAATGGACGCCTGTTGCTCAAAAACGCTCAACGTTTCAGTTATGCCTGACTGATAAAAAAGCTTTGCTTATTAAAGACATGAAAATTGGTCTTAAAGAATCCACAATTTCGGATTGGCATCAAAGAGCTCAAACCTATTTTGACAGCATAGATGATAGCGAAATTGATACAAGAATTAGTGTGCTTATCAAGTGGCTAAGTAAAAATATTTATAACTTTCCGTGCTCAAGGTTTAGAATTGAATCATCATGAGGTATTCAAACCGATAGATCAGTGCGTACAGGGCAAATTCTTCCGTGCAATTTCATACACTGTTACTGAATTACGTGTTGAAAACATTTACTACCCGTACTTTCATTTTAAAAAAATGAAAAAGTTGGAATTGGAGTTTTGCAACTTAAAAACACTTGAAATTGCAACGTCGATTTTCGATATTTATCATCGTGACAAGGCAGAGGAATTTTACAAAAAATTTATACAACTTGCATCAAACTTAAATACGTTAAGCCTGGTACGGAGCAATCACATTAGTTATGACAAATTTTTTACTGTGTGTATCAGGGCAATAAATAATCCAAAACAAATAAAAACTCTAAAACTAAGTGGAAAATTTACAGACATTCTGTTAAATCAACTTGTAAAAAGGAAGTTTAGTTTGACCGAGTTCAGAGCGTCCTTCAATATAGACGATGCCGATTTTCCATCAGAAACTTTTGAGACCTTTTTAAGCAGCCAGAGCAACAGCCTGAAGCAGTTATATTTAACCATCAAATATTATACAGGGTTACAAAGCCAGGCAATTACTTTTCCAAGGTTACCCATCTTGGAACTACTGGAACTCGACTGTTTTGGGAACTTCGGATTACCTGGCATAAATCTACAGAAAGTGTTTCCTAGGCTAAAAACTTTGAAAATAAAAGGTACCAATGAACATGTGAACTCAGTTTTGAATCCAACTTCACAACCCGTACTTTCGTTGGAGAAGTTTGACCTAAGGATCCTTGGCGTACACCGAACTGCAGCTTCAGAGGCATGTAGAATATTTCCAAATATGAAAAGGATAACCATTCCTTGTGACATGACTCATATGCTGGCACTAAACGCCGCGTCAATGAACTTTCTTGAAGAAGTTACCCTGTGGTGTTATTTGGAGTTTATGCAGGATCACATGATCCGAGCTCTTACGGGAGTTTCCAAAACGAAGTTGGTAGAAGCCGAGCAGACTGGAGTTCTGGTGGAGATGGGAAGAGAACCCTTGGCATTCCTTCACAGTAAGCGCTGAAATAGGAATTATAGTTTAAAGCTTTTAAGCGTAAAATAGAATACGAATATTGCATCTAACAATTTTTTCAATTTATTGTTGAAGAAGTGAATATTCTTCGACTGGAGAATGCAGCCTTGACTGACTTGGTGTGCATTTTGGGGCCGATGAAATTACAACTTTTGCAGTGTCTAGACTTGCGTATCAGCGATCCGAAAATGCAACATAAGGTAACGCGTTGCATAGTGTAAAATTTGTTTTGTTTCCGTCAAATATTTAAATTTAATTATAAACTTTTTATGGAAAAACTTAAAGATTTCAACAACAATGCTTGCAAAAATGAGGAAAAAGTTTACCGTGTTGCTATAAAATGGACGAACCGTTATGAAGCAATCAGTGTTATCAAATGTTTTTGTGAAAACAAAGCTAATATAAAGCAAAACGATGCAAAATATCTTTTTGTTAGTCGAAAAACTAATTTTCCTGTTTTAAGTTTCATTACATCTTTGTGGCTATGGAATGCAAATATACTTTGAATTTTAGACGATTGTTTATTTTTGAAATGCACTTTATTTGTCTTTTGTTTTATTTTAACACAGGTTTTAATATTTTACAGTAACAAATCCAATGTAGATTATATGATAAAGCAACTATTCCAAGCAAAAATTTTAAAGCAAATTCGAAACTCTACGAATTTCGGTTTATGAAAATTTGAATATGCTACAAATAGAGATAATCTTGAATTTACATTCGATCGATTGTGGATACTAGATATATAATCTATATTTTTCATAGTGTAACGGCAAGACATCATAAGAAAATAATGCATTAGCACTGGTAATTTATTCTACCAATGCTCCCTTTTCCAGCTTTATATCCCTGCAACCTGTCCAAATAATCCACTTCACCATCAAAACGCTTATAATATTTGTCTAGATCCAAGTTTCTCAGAAACTCCACATCCTTCTTGTCAACGTCCAAATAAACCCCATCTCCCTCCAGTTCCAAATTAACCTTTCCTCTATATTTTCTCACCAAATCTCTAAATACTACTCCTCCACTTGCAGTCATATCATTCATCTGGAATGTCCACCAAGTATACGGACTCATTAGATAATCAGCTCTGTCCTTAACCTTTGACTGATCCTCGTTTTGGCAAACCGGTTCCTTTCCCTGTTCTTCTTTTTCAAAGCAATATCGATAAGTCTGATTAGCATCAGTCATAACATACTTTTGTCCCATAATTTCATAAAATGAAACTCCACTATGAACCATTTTCATTTCAAAAGGCTTTAGACCTTCTTCCAATTCTTTTTGCAAATTTGGGTCAAGGGCTCTAAGTGTCAGCTGAACACTTTTATATTTTACAGCAGCCTTTCCTTCTAACATTTTGCTAGTGCTCGGATCAAGTTTAGGATCTGCTTTTAAATGAATCTGCTTCCCAGCCAGTAAATCTGCAATAGAATTTTGCCACTTGTCATTTGTCCAAACGAAGAATGGTTTCACTGCTACATGTCCTCCCAAAAAGTGCATCAGTATCAAATCCTCATCTCCTTTTTCCGTAGTAGCATAGTATTTTTTCAATTGAATACTCAAATTTCTCAATTTGCTTCTGTAAAACCCTACCATTTCATCTAGTGCCTTTGTCTGATTACTTTCTGCGGTTTTCATGACAATTCCATATTCATTTTCACTCAATTCCTCATTAGTTTCCAGATAGTTTGCCGCGAAAGGAAAAACCCATTGCTTGAAAGCGGCTATAGCTCTTTTATAATCTTCAATGAACAGGTTAGCACTTATATCAAAATCCATTTTTGCAATTGCCCTTTTCAACTCGCCGTCCTTGATCTTAGCTCTTTCATCACTAGCCGAGTTGATATTGGCTATGTAATCAGCCAACTCTTTGCTCTCTTGATATTTTTCTACGTGCTCATACAAGGTCATCATAAGTGAAATGGCTTGATCCATTTTATCAATGCAAATCTGAAACTCTTCTTGGACTTTCATTCCTTTGGTAAAATCATCCAAACTGCGTTTCATGTCTTGTAGCATTTTCTGCAAATGCCATCTTTTTACGCTTAACGCTACAAGCGAAAGTCCTTGAACATTCTGGCTTTCTTTTTGCAGGTCATTTTTCATTTCTTCGAGCATCGGTAGAAACTCTGTGAACATCTCCGTTTGCTTTGCCTCTACTAGTTTAACGTCTTGTGCTGCTTTTTCAACTAGTTTATTCAATCTCTGAATTTCACTGTCTTCAGCAACTAAACCTAGCAAAAAATTTATTCCCGCTGACACGCATTCCATGGTAACGTTTAAGTTATTTAGAACCGTTTCCTTCTTCTTCTTAGCATTTAGCGTGCCGCTACTATGGTCATGTTTTGACTTTGAAACTTTTTTATGGCTCTTATCTTTCATTTTCCTGACCATGTTTTCCAGCTCTTGGGTAAGCTTATCAATTGCCTTTATACCGTCTAACAAATTGCTAACTGTTGCCAATTCTTGGAACTTGGTTTTAATTTCTTGAAGCGCTAATCGAGTTTGTTTTGCTTTTTCTGCCAATTCTGATAAGTCATCCACACATAGTTTTACTGCTTCTTCAGTCAGATTGATTTTTCTCTCAAGCTTTTCAATTTTGTCTTGAAGCCAAACCCGCTTTTGTACCTCAAGCTGATTACCAAATCCCGGGGGTAGGTCAAACGTTCCTGGTTGGTCTTGACCAGGTTTTAGCAAAAACGGCTCTGCTACGGCTGTGGTTGCACATATAGCAGCTCCTACAATTTTACCTTGAGGTCCAAAGAACGCACAAGCTGCACCAAGAAATTTTAAACCACCCAGCAAACAACGTAATGGCAACGTGTTTTCAAATTGCTGCTTTATTTGCTCTTGCTTTTCCAGATTTTCTTCTGCTGCTTGCAAATAAGCGTTCATTTCTTGTATCATGTCAGTATTTGCTTTTTCCAGCATATTTTCTGATGTTTCTAAAGCTGGAAGTGCTACGTTCTGAACAAACGTTTCCGCTTCGTCAATTCTTTTGTTTAATTTCTCCTGGTAGTTAGCACTTTCCTCGGATATTGCCACCTCTCTCTGTTTCTCATTTAGAGTTGTTTCTTCCTCTAAAATGGCATCAAAGTACGCTGTGGTGTTAATTATTTTGAGCACATTCCCATATTGTCTCATTCCAATTGTTTTTCCCCTAACTGCAGAGTACACATAGTTCAGGGCAACCTTGTCTCCTTCATTAGCCATGGTAACACTGGATATCATTGCATATTGTTTGAGCCTCCGTAGAAATTGGTTGTAGAACATTATGTATTTTTCTTTGCTGTTGCCGCCACTTCTGTAGAAGGTTGTTTCAACAGCTTCCAATTCTTCAGCAAATGCTAGTGGAGTTAGAAGGTTTATAATGTTTGGATTTTTCTCCATCGTTTCAATAAAATTACGACTAGACTTTGTGTCAAAACACAATTTTTTGTACATTGTGATCACTTTCCATTGCTCATTAGGCTTTGGAGAAGGCACAATTTCTGTAGTGTATTGCCCATCTTGGCCAGCAGTCCCAGTAGCTGCGTAGGACATCCTTCTAACTGAATAGCAGCCAACCCAATAAAAAAAAGGAACTTGAAATGAAAGATTACATGAAACACTTTTGCCTTCAATTCCTCCAGAATTTGGAGAGCCACCCTTTCCCGGAATTCCGGGATTACCCGGGATAGCACTTATAGTTGCCGGAGTCATGCTACTGCTTGAAAGACTAAGTAGGGATATGTATCCAGGACCACCAGGTGTACCTCCGTTGCCACCACGACCTCCGCTACCACCTCGGCTGCCTGGCTCACCTCGCAATGTCCACCAACATGTGTTGTAAAAAATAGCAAAAATGCACACAGATCCAACAATGTTACCATTTGAATCCAAGTATCCCTCTTCCAATCCAAACGTATTGTTTGGTTTAATAGAAGAAGCATTTTTAAAATTTATAGATAAAGCATCATCGCCAGCTTTTCCAGCACCTCCAATTCCGCCATTTTGCCCTTGACCCCCATTTCCACCATCCGCAATTATTTGCAAGTTAGTAGCGTTTTGCTGCCGTAAATATATTCCAAAAAATGAGCCACCAGGAGCACCAAGTTTTCCGTCTTTGCCATCCTGTCCGCTATCGCCGTAGTTACTACCAGGAGCAGCATCTTCATTATAATGATCTTGGACTGAGCAACCCAAATTAATGCTACGGTTTGTTCCAATTACCTCCCAAGTTGGAGCAAGTATTGACATTTGTAATGTTCTGCAGTCCTCTATAATATTTGCATCCATAAAAACTTTGTCGCTTGCCAAAATACTCATTTCCTTGATATTAATATTTCCTCGACAGGGTAGGGGCCATGAGTTTGGTGACTTTACAAAATCACTAAAAATTATGTTCCTTCCAAAAGCTTGTAAATGGTAATGGTCCTTACTGTGTGAAGATGCAGTGCAGGCGAATTTTGTGTTTGGTATTTGATCCTTAACAATCTTTGCCAAATACTGTTTATCAGCAATGCACAAGCTTGTCTGCCAAATAATTTCAATTTCAGCCGGAATTCGCACCACATTATTATCAATCAAGAAATTCAGCGTGTTGTCATCTTGAAATTTGGTTGCATTTGGTTTTGTTTTCAAAACGTTACTCAGGGTAACTTGCCTTGTATACCCACCAAGCTTTATATCTAATGCATCACAAAAGTTATAAAATTTGTACAATTGGGCAATTTTGCTGCTCATGGTTTGAAGTGGTTCTATCCACGAAACATCGGGAATAATGGTTTTGTGTCCTGACACAAACTCAAAAAATTTGAGCTGCTGTTCCATTTCAGCAATTGATGCTAATAATGGCTGGATTGGGTCGATAGATGTAGTAACAAGTTTATACAAGTCCGTCAATTTGTCAGAAAAACTAGTCGTTTCATTGGAATTCATCTGGCCAACAGAATATTCAAAGTTCTTGCTAAGCAGTGCCAAAACTTTTGATGGTGTCTCGTACTTTCCAGTTTTCACCCGATAATCAAAATTTTGACGAAATAGCCGCCAAACACCAGTCGCACTTTGCACCACATTTTCTTTAATCTCTTGAATTGTTTGTGGAACAGTGCTCTCAATAATCAAATTGATTGTCTCAAGATTTAACGTTACGTGGAAGTATGATGGCTTGACTGAAGAATAGCTAAGCTTTTCTTCGCACAATTGTGTAACCATTTGTTTGTCATATTGCATTACAGGAATTTCACTTAAAGGACCGCATACTGGTGGAACACGCACAAATGCCACTTTGGTTTGATTCATTCCATCTCCATAAAATATTTGTGCAAATTTGCGTCTCTTTTCCAATGCCACCCTAATAGGATCCGTTTTGTTGTAAAAACCCTCTTGTGTCTGCATGTCATTTATGTATGTTCCTAAAAACTCCAATATGTTGCTCAAAATCATTTCATCAGTCTGATACTGACCGCTGTCTTCATCAAAATTTGAAACTTTGTTAGCAACCAGTCCCACTGAATTTGCAACTTGGTCCAAATTTGGAATAAGTTGAGTCGCATGTTTTGCCAGATTATCAAAATCCGTTTTGTCATTGCCTGGCTTCACACTCGAAGCTAAAACCGTAAACAGAAATTTGGCTTGTGATCTGCTGTCTAAAGCGGTTTTTAGAAAGTACATGGCAGCAATGTCAATATTCTTGTCTGCGCGATTATCATCAAATCCCGGACAATCCCAAAATCCGGTTTGTGTTTCCGAATTTACCAAAAACTCTGGAACCACTGTTTTTGACAAAGTTATTGGAGGACTGATACGGTTATCATCGTCAAATATTACCATTTTGCCTGTTGTTATTTGTGTTCTTGTGGCGTGTAGATGACTCAAATTTACGGTGAGAATTTCAGTCAATGTAGATTTTCCGGAACCTGTGTTTCCCATGATGAAAATGCCACGAAAGTCCTTTTTCAAATCAGGCTGCATTTGGGTTATTCCTGAAGTTAGCCTTATCGGAAGAGGAACATTGTGATCGTCAATGGGCTCAGGTTGTGGTGGAAAAGGCTTGCAATCCTGTTTTGCGGATGAGTTGGCATTTTGAAATACGATCTGTGCACTTACACTGTAACAATGCGAGAGAAGAGAGATAACCAAATATATTTTCAGAATCCCTATTTCGGGCCCCATTTTGTCCATCGTGTCAACACGTTTGGCACTGGCACACCGTATTGGTGTGCAGGGTTTTCAAAATTTTGCAATAAAATTTCCAAGTTAAAAAAACTGAATTAATATTTCAAGAGCTTCAACGTAAGATGTTGTTCCGTCTACAAAGCTTTCCTCGTTTTGCTTTGAAAATTTAACTGCGTACTGAACTCACTTTTAAAGCGAAGTAAGTACATCAGTTCCCACGCAGCAACAGAGTGAGTCATTCATGAAAAATGTTGATAAGGTCATATTTGTTCAGAATACAGAACCATACGTTTACTAACGTTTTTTATGAAAGATAAAAATGAAGGAGAAATAAGAGCACAGTCCATCTATTAAACCAGTTTTTACAGAAAAACATGATGTGATAGGCTACAGCTACGCCAACTCAAGATCCACATATTTCGAAATCACCAAAAACAATAATTTGTATTTATGTGTTGATAGCTAATGTGAAGCTGATTCTAACACAAAACATTTGGTGCGAAATAAATCTAATGTAAGAAAATTATAGGCGTTTGAAGTATAACTGCTTTGAGAACATTTAGTGCTGTAAAAGTGCAATTTGGATGAAATAAAAATGTCGGCTATCTTCAAATGAAATAAAGGTAGCCGAACAATTTCTGACCAAAAAATCTCAAAAAGTCAATTATAATTTTAATTGCCCTGTTAACTTTAACCGCAATTATCTTCTTTCCGCCTCCAGCCTCCTCCTCCTATACCAACCCAATCAATTCGCAAAGGTAGCCGAGTTTTAATGTTTAAATCCCAAATGACACAAAACTGACATAATTTTTCAGACTAAAATTTTGAATGTTATAGTGAATTTCTAAAACAAATTCTTCAAATTCAATTTTAAGTGGTTTAGAACCACGGTTTAGGTGGTTAGACGGAGATACGTCTGATGCATACAACAGGTCGTTTGAACATTAATATCCAGATAGTGCCCTTAGGCTTGCGCATTCGGGATTTCCGACATGATATTCGTAATCAGTCCTAAAAAGTGATCTAGAAAACACAAGCCATTTAAAAATTTGCGGGTTACCACTCCCTGCCTTTACTTGTAAGTTCCACTGATAAGACACACATGAATAATGTTTTTGATTTCATAAATTGAATAGCATTCAATGAAAACGTGACATCACTACCTCACAATATTTATTTAACCTTCTTTATATAAAATTAAAGATATATGTGAAATGTGATAACGCCAAGATGAAACCATTCATTCAGCTTTCTTTATTCTGCTTTAAAAATTACCTACGTACTGGCCTCAATCTTGAAGCGAAGTGAATTTATCAATAGCCATGCAGCAACAGAGTGAGCTATTCATGGCAAATTGTGATCAGGTCATATTTGTCCAGAATACAGAACCATACGTTTACTAACGTTTTTGTGAAAGATAAAAATGAAGGAGAAACTTGAGCAAAGGCCATTTATTAGCTCGCTGCGTCAGCAGGTGAGCTTATTAACGGATAGTGTGTCCGTGTGTCCGTCTACTTTATTTTTGGGGTCTAGACCAGCCTAAATCGGCTCTAAACCAGCATAAATGGGTTTTAAACCAGCAAAATGGGCTCTAAACCAGCATAAATCGGCTCTAAACTAGCATAAATCGGCTCTAAACTAGCATAAATCGGCTCTAAACCAGCATAAATCGGCTCTAGACCACCCTAAATCGGTTCTAGACCAGCCTAAATCGGCTCTAGACCAACATAAATCGGCCCTAGACCAGCCTAAATCGGTTCTAGACCAGCCAAATCGGCTCTAGACCAGCATAAATCGGCTCTAGACCAGCATAAATCGGTTCTAGACCAGCCTAAATCGGCTCTAAACCAGCATAAATGGGCTCTAAAGCAGCATAAATGGGTTTTAAACCAGCAAAATGGGCTCTAGACCAGCCTAAATCGGCTGTAGACCAGCATAAATCCATTATTATCTATTATGGAGATGTTTTACCTATTTTAGATGGACTAAATCCAGGTTAAATGGGGTCTAAACCCCAGATCTTTCGCAGCGAGCATTTTTAATGGTTTACCATTCTCTGGTTAACCAGTTTGTACAGTAACACATGATGTGAAAAATGGGTAGGTTACGTGGTCATGACTGTCTTGAGTGCAGACTTTGAACTTGTTTTGGACCATTTTGAACGTTATCTATTGTTGCTATTGCATGTGTTTTACTGAATTACTTAACTCAATTACAAAGCTAATGAAAAAATCTATTGAGGAACACACTTTCCAATTTTTAATCAGCTATGGTGCTGGTGGCTTTAAAGAACATTGAAGTTTTTCAGGTTGTCAATATTACCACAAATGCATCTTACAAATGCATAAATGCTATGATGGGTAAAATTCTGAATAACTTCATCACAACTTTGGTGGTTTTTAACAATTTAGGAATCTGATCACAATATGAAATAAAATGTTATGCTCTTGTGACGCAATTCTATCTCGAAATATTTTAATTTGTCAAACAGTTAAGTTTCTTATATCTGTCCTGATAGTTCACAGTTTCTGGTTGAGGTTCCTTATCTTCCTCCTTAGCCCCAACCCTTTCCTTTTTCCTCAGTTTCTTCTTCTCTATCTTCGCCCACTTATGATTCATAAGTAATGCCTGGAAAAAATAAATGACAATTTGGAAAGAAAGGACAAATTAGTGCAAAGCTTGAAATAAGAAATTAATTTAGGCACGTGACAAAACTAACTTTAAAATGCATTGAAATCTCAATTGTTTCTTTTCTACGCATACATAATAAGTTATGCTGGTGCATACAATAAAACTGATAGATAGCCAGTTGGTTTTAAAAGCTTATGAATGCTCCACGAATCAGAATACCGACTTTCTTGTGCGGTCTTCATATTTTCAGAGCCAGAGTGTACACAGCAGTTTATGCATAGCAGCTCAGAAGAAAACGCTGCTAACTCGGGAAGTTGTACTTTATTGAATAATATTTTTGAAGTTCAATGTCCTTGCGTCATTCAAAGAAACCCAGAGAGTTTTGGTATAACAATTTGCTTGATTTTTACCTTGAAACCTATTTTTCGAAGCAACCTGCATCCATACCCATATGCCGCAAATTCACACTTGCCGTTTTTGTTGAAAAGAAGCTAATGAATCTCCCATGAAAATAGATAACATTATATCAGATAGTGAATGTATTCAGAGTTGTACACCAAACTGCTTGTCGTGAATTTAAATATCAATTTTACCTTGGTTCTATTGGGAACACAAACAAAGGAAATTTTAATCACAGACAATTTGATAAACCAGTTTTTGCATGAAAATCAAGTGATGTAAAATAAAGAATAAAGAAGAGTTTACAAGTTTTTGAGTGCATTTTATCTTCTTTGCATCTATGTCAAACTTTGCACTTGCTATAGATAATTTTAAATTCTATTTTTCATTTTATACCAAACCTTTAACTGGTGACTGGATTTTAATAACGAGTAATGCCATAGGATGCTTTGTTGAAATATGTATATTTCATTGTGTCATCATATTTACAGCAAACTTTTTAAAGCACGCAACAGCCAATCAATTTTACATGTAGCAGACAACCACGTTTAAACGAAAAATATAAGTAGATTTGAAATTATGAAATTGGCATTCGGGTTTGGCATTTTACTGTACAACTTCCAAGCAAATCTGTTTTCATGTTGTCATGCTATTCTGTCTCAACTCTTTATGATAGCACGACCAATATAACATGCAGAACATCAGCAGCAGCAACTCAGCTTGGAAATTTAGCAGAATTTTAAGAACTTTTGCAAGTAATTATGAAATAAATATATTGTTTTGTCTTGTTTATTTCAATCAACGAAACTTTTACAATTTCAAAGTATGTAGAATGCTCGCAATAATACAGACTGAGTTCTAGTATGGCCCGGTGACTGTACATGAAAATTTACAATTTCGGGAAAAGATTAAAAGTCCTACCCACTCTACTTCTCTTCTGTCTTAAATGCGACAACAAAGTATTTAGTTGATATGCATGCGCGTAAGTATTTAAAGAGTGACGAAGAAAATGTTTAGCGCGTAAGAAGAAAACGCTTAAGGTATTGCTAGGTACTTAATGTTTACTTTAGTTGTATTGTGTACCCTTGCCGGATCAGAGCACTGTTGGGATACTTATTTAACAGCATTTATTATGTTGTGAAAAAACGGGGCACGAGCCCCTTCTCCACATTATTGCAGGAGAGGACACAAGGGAAACAATACTTACCTGCTTCATACTTATTTCAGTTCCTACTTTTCTTGACATTACAAAAGTACATTCCTTTTTCTTCAAGACAGAAAGGATACGCAGTCTACAATAAAGCATCAAGGGTCTTGCAAAGGGCCAAAATTACATCTGTGTGAAAAAGTCTTGTGAACAACAAAACACCTAAATATTTGTGCTCTCTCTTTTACTAAATAGTAAGAAGTAATTTACATAACTGTAGTTTTATTTAAAATGGAGTCAACAATTAGTGAAGTTGCTTTTCCATCTAACGGAAATTCTAATCCACTGACAAAGGCAATACAAAATGCATTGGTAAGAACCCCGCAGCAATTTTCTTTTATTTTAGCCATATTTCTATAACCATAATAATTTTTTTTGGTAAATTACAGATTTTGGACGAGATTTCAAAATACATCAGCATAGTCGACATGATTAATTGTCGGAGTGCAAACAAGTTGTGCAAAAATGAATGGACGCCTGTTATTCAAAAGCGCTCAAAATTTCAGTTGTGTCTCACTGATAAAATATCTTTGCTTATGAAACACGCAAAAATTTGCCGTGGGGAGTGCCCAGATTTGGTTTTGGGTTTGGATGATACCGAGACTAATACGCGCCTCAATCTACTTATTTGCTGGATAACCAAAAATGTCCACAACTTTCCCTGTTCAAAATGTATAAAAGTTGGAACTCATGCGTTCCAGTCAGTAACTCACAGTGTACAGGAAGACTTTTTTCGTGCAATTTCAAACCACGTCACTGAACTATGTTTAGAAAACAGTTATACCGACCCTGACTTTAATTTCGTAATGTTGGATGAATTAGAAGTGGAGTTTAGTAATTTAAACGCACTTGTAGTACAATGTTGGGACATGGATCAAGAGCACCTTAGTACTACTCTTAGATTTGTGGAAATGGTAATAAAGCGTGCCCCAAATCTGGATACGTTGAAATTGGTTAGCCTTGGTGTTAATGACGCACTTCTTACCGGATGTATAAACGCTATTACTAATCCAAAGCAAATAATAGCTCTGCAGATAAACGGTATTTTTGCAGATAATCTCCTAGAAAAGCTTGTTGAAAAAACCTTTAGCTTAAAGGAGTTGAATGTGCATTTTGGAGCACCTTCTAAATTTTCTTCCGAAAAGTTTAAGGTCTTCCTAAAAAGTCAAAGTAGGAGTTTGGAGAGATTCTATTGCAAAACTGTATCACTAACACGTAGCAACTCAACAATATCTATTCCACTAATGCCTATGGTACATCTACTGGAAATAGACTTTTTCAGGGGTCTTAATTTGTCTGGACTAAGTTTCCAAGAAGCGTTTCCCAAACTGAAGCATTTGAAAATGAGTGGCGTTCCTGACTTCTGCGGCGTGATTGATGCTTCGCAACCTATTCTGACGGCCGAGTTCGTACCCGCCACCACCAGCCCACCAGTTGTACCATCGGTAGAGGAATTAGATTTAAGTTCTACCTGGCAATATAAAACAGTTTTACACGTGTGCAAAATGTTTCCAAACGTGAAAAGGCTACGCATTCCTTGCATAAAGCATGATGTGTTGGCAGTGAATGCTTCTCCAATGAACTCTCTTGAAGAGGTGACGTTGTGCCAATTGAAGTATTTTGAGGATGACATGAATGAAGCTCTTACGGGATTTTCTTAAGCGGAGTTGCTGGTAGCCGATCAGAGTGGAATAAGGGGAGAAATGCAAAGACAACCCTTGGCATTCTTGCACAGTAAGTGATGAATTGGAAAGTATAGTTTAGAATTTCCAATTATAAAATATTTATAAACGATTATGCCAAATGAATTCCGTAGGAGTGAAAATTCTGCGACTGGAAGAAGCAGCCTTGACAGACTTGGTGTGCAGTTTTGGGCCAATGAAATTAAAATCTTTGCGGTGTTTGGACTTACGTATTAGCAATCCGATAATGAAACATCAGGTAATTTATATTTCATGTTTGTATTTTTACTCATTTTGTCAAGCTCGTATAACTTATAATATAATTGTATGGTGACACTTGCAGATTTCAGAAACCATGCTTGCAAATATGAAGGAGAAGTTTACGGTGCTGCTGTAGGATTTTTGTGTCGTGTATTTTTGCAACCGTGCAATTTTTTGTAACATACGTAGTTGTCTTGCAGTTTGTGTTTAACTTATATAAATTAATTAAATAAGTTCATCGTAAATGTTTTTTTCAGTAATTTTTAAATTGCAGAGTTGGATTTAGTTTGAATCTTTTTGTTGTAAAAGGATTTTGAGGAGTCTGAATATAAGAAACTATTTGTTAATTTTCATTTAAAAGCAAATGAAGGCTTGACAGACTTGGTGGGCAATTTTAGACTAATGAAATTACAATCTTTGCTGTGTTTGAATTTACATCAGTCCTAAAATTAAACATTAGGCACATTAAATTTTACTTAAATAAATTTTACTATTGCTCGCCAAAATGATTGTAAAGTTTACCTTTGAGCTGTAGGGTATTTGTATCGTTTTGGAGCGACTAAAGCTGCAAAACCTGGACCGTAGTAACAAATATAAAACCAATTGTTTCAAATTAGTAAATAACAAATTAACGTTTGTCTCTGAGACACTTTTCTGTATAACAAACATGTGCAGTTATATTTATTGGCTTGCAATCTATGTTTACTTTGTATATAATATAAACCTAAAAGAGAAATTTTTAAAAATAGTTACAAACTCAGAAATAAAGATTAACTTGTATTTTGAATCTTTTTGTAAAAACTATAAAAAGTTTTGGTAACAACCAATATAAAAAATATTTTGGTTTTTGCTTAATAAAAATTTTGCATTCTGAAGAAACTCAACAACAGGTTTAGTTGGGGCAGAATTGTCGTTTGCTCATTTGGTTAATTCAAAAAGTATTTACTCTGCTTTAAAATAAACGTTTCAGGAATGAGAAGGTGGGATAAAGTGTTTTTCCCATTTCCCGGTTTTTACCGGTAAAATACGGTATTATACACTTGACGTTGGTGGTAAATACCACCCTACCCTATTCAAGTGTCCAAAAGTCCAAAAGAGGCATAATGAGAAGGACACTGTTATATTTAAAGAAGCGATAATAAAACTCAAATAAAGGCTAAAGAAATAAAGGAGAATGGCATCAAAAAATAATAAATTAGTTAGCATACAAAACATCAGTAGACACCGGGAAATCTGTGCCAGTGCCAGACAAATCTGTGTTCTTTTGCCGGAGGAGTCTGTGTCAGAGTCGGTGTTAGTTGATTAGCGAGATTAACTAAAAATCAATCAGTTTCAAACAAACTCGTATTGAACACGAAACACGAAGCATGAGCATAACTATCACATGATAAGAAGTGCATTTAACGAATGCTATCATTAGAAGGCCCTTGATTCAAGGCACACTCGCCGGAAATAAACGTAGCTGGAGACATTGACACGTAAATCTAAAAACTCAAAGCAGTTAACTAATTCCCGTACTAACTAATTGGTCACAAGTTCCAAAATCTGGTCATTCGTTAAGGTCGACTGGGACAAGGCTTGGAGTTAAATTTACCACTCCATGCACCAGCATTGTCGCTGTCTATCTCAGTCATTCCAAGATATCTTCTTCGGGTTTGTTTCAAATTCTTGTCGTTGGTTGACTTCATGCATCTCTGTATCTCTTTTACATGTCATTGACATGATGTCAACATGACCAATTGTAAATTGTCGTGTCAGGGCCGAGAATTGTGGTGTTAGTGCCGGTGGAGTTTTACTTCTATTAATGATGAGCATATAATATTTTCTAGTACACTAATAATACGAAGCTGCTGTTTACAATGCCAAGTTGGGCGATTTTCTGCAGTCAGCTGCCGGATAACTTTTAATTTAAGCTTTAGCTTTAATTTTTGTTCAGAAAGAAGCCTCTAAAATGGGGCAAATTGATACAAATGAAATGTGTACAATATCTCATATGCCAGTGTATTTATGGCACTTTTGGACATTTTGGACTTTTTCCCGGGAAAAACCTTTTTCCCACTGGGATGGGATTTATTAAAATGGTGGGATTTACTCATCCCTGAAACGTTTATGTAATTTTTGAAATATGCATTTTTAGAATTTGTTATGCGGATTTAAGATTTTAATAAATTATTTTCAACAATGAATTGATAAAGCAAACACTTTAATGACATGGAGGAGGCAAGATTGTCTCTGAGTACCTCTGATTGTGTACGAGTAAATGTCGCATGTTTCGATTTTTGTGATGATTTGGTTAGTTTAACCCAAAATTGGATTGGTTATTGGTTCCTTTGATAAAGTGTTTATTGATTTTTTCGATGCATAAGCCTGGAAAGAGCGAAAACCGCAATTTTTGGTAGTGAATAAATATTGTTGTACCGAAAAAGCATTAATGCATGCATAGTAAACCTAAATAAAAAAAGGTTGGAGTTATTCATTAACTAAAATGTGGTAGCATGGTGTACTATCTCAACATAATGGATTTTTTGTGAAGGAATCTAACGGAGACTTAGGCAATCTTAACAACGGTTGGATTTAGTGTAGCTAGACATATTTTTACGGTGGTATACGTATACGTATATCTGTTCCGTTAGTATTATGAAGGGACGGAATAGAGAAGACAACTACATTCACAGAAAACTATACAGAAAAATGATAGGTTGGAAAGGAATGGAATTCTCACATTGTAATGCACATGTTAATGCTCGCTTTCCACCCTTAAAACCGAACAATCAAAAACAATACAGTAATATTATTTGGGTTAATGAAGGAGGCATATGAACCCCAGTTGCATTGAGATCGCGTTTGGGTAGTACTATAGGATTGAGTAGCGATATATACACACGTTTTTTTCACAGCAGGAGGTTTCTCTTTCTCAGGAAAACACAATGCATAAAGGGTGTCCAATTCTCATGTCGTATTAGGTATTTTACTGTAGAATAGTTTTACGACCTTTTTCTTCGTCAATATGAATTTCTTACCCTTTTTTGTATTCAAAATTTAGCATTGTAAAGATATGCTTTAGGCAAGAGGCATCAATGGTATTATAAAGACACAAAACCAGAGGTGTGAGTGCAAGCAATAGAACAACAACGTATTTAACAAGTCTCTCTTTACTGAGCAAAATACAAGCAATAATTTTGGCTAGCGTGATTTTATAGCAAAATTAAATTTAAAATGGAGTCTGCAATACTTGAAATTGCCAAAGACAACCCACCAACTGCAAATCCAGATCCACCGGATCCACTTTCTTCAGCAATTCAAAATCACCTTGTAAGCAAACTACAATAAAAATACAACTTTTGCTATAAACGCCATTAGTACGACCAAATAAAATTTTTATTACAGATTTTAAAGGAGATTTCAAAATATATCAGCCCTGTTGACATGCTAAATTGCCGGAGAGCAAACCATTTTTGGAAAAACGAATGGACGTCAGTAATTCGAGGACGATCAATATTTCAGCTGTGCCTAAATGATAAAAGCAAAATGCTGGCTAAAGACTTAAGAATAGAACTAAATAAGTCATCAAATTTGGAATGGGAGGAAAAGGCAGTGGAATATTTCGACTATATACTCGAAAAGGACGTTCATCCACAAGCAGCATGGCTTGCTCAGTGGATAACCAAAAACATCCGTAACTTTCCTTGCTCAAAAATCACAATTGGAACACATATCCTAAAGTTGGTACAGAAATCGCTGCAAAGCAAATTTTTTCGCGAAGCTTCAAATTTTGTTACTGAGCTGGTTTTATGTGTTGATTATGAAAAACGTCCTTTTTGTTTCCAACGTATAGAAGATTTTGAGCTAGAGTTTTGCAGTCTCAATGCGCTTGAAATTCAGTATTGCGGCAATGGCAAAGAGCACCTGGCCGTAATAGTGAGAGTTCTTGGAAAGGTTTTGCAGCGTGCACAAAACCTGAACACACTCAAACTTGTTAGTCATTTTTTTTTCGTGACGGATTTTTCACAAGCTGCTTTAGTGCTATAAACAATCCTAAACCGATAAAATCTCTGCACCTCAGTGGAGATGGAGTTTCTGACGAAAATCAGCTGCGTCAACTTGAGGGAACGAAATTGGGCTTGACTGAGCTGGGGATTGTTTTTCAATACCGTCAGAATTTTCCCTCAGAAGCGTTCTGGAGTTTATTGAACAGTCAGAGCAACAGCTTGAAGCGCTTGTATGTTAACTGTAATGGTTGTGGTAATAGTGCAATTAATTTTCCACGAATGGCCATTTTAGAACAACTGGAATTAGATTGTTCATTTGAAACTGCTATTTCGGAACTAAATCTACAGCAAACTTTTCCCAAACTAAAGCATTTGAAAATAGTCGGTGATTTGATATATAGGACATTCTTGAAGTCACAACTGAATCAAAGTGTACAAACGTTAGAAGAGTTACATTTAAAAATCGACCCAGTACATTACAATCCAGAAAACCAGAATCTCTTTTTAGGGGCGAGTAGATTACTCCCAAACCTGAAAAAGCTGTGCGTTTGTTGCTACAAAGCTATTATGCAAGCTTTGAACGCGGCCACGTGGAAATCCCTTCAGGAAGTTACGCTGTGCAATGATGGTGATTGGAAGTTTTTGCTAGGTACGATGAATGAAACTCTTACAGGATTTTCCAAAATGGAGCTGGCATTAGCTGAGCAAACTGGAATAGTGGAGGATATGGAAAGAGGACCATATCCATTTCCTCAAAGTATTTTGATTTAAAAAAATAAATTCCTGTTTGTAAAAGTTTGAAACTCTAACTATTTTACATAACAAACTTTGTAGGAGTGAAGATTTTACGACTGGAAAAAGCTGCCTTGACAGACTTGGTGTGCATTTTGGGGCCAATGAAGTTGCAATCTTTGCAGTGCTTGGACTTGCGCATCCATCATCCAGACGAAAAACATCAGGTAACAATCAAATATGCACTGGGGTATACATAAATAGTGCTTAACGGCAATATACATGAATAAGTAATTTTGCTTTGTGGTGGTGAATTACAGATATCGGAAGCTATGCTTGAAAGCATGAGAAAAAAGTTTTCGGTTCTGATATAGGATGAATACTTCTTCTAGAAAAATCAAGATTGTGAAACATCTGCAAAATTCACGGTTCTTATTGGGACTGGTGTCCACTCATAAATTTGCAAACATGATAGTGAGGTTGTTTTCATAAATGAACTAAATTTTACATTGTTGAATTGCTCTAATTTATGTATAATATATAATCATAGTTTACTATTAATATAATTTGTTTTTGTCTATTACTTCATACTTATATTTATATAAGCTTTTATTAGTAAGTAAGTTGTTGATTAAACAATTTAGCAAACATTGCTGGTTTTAAGTTAATGTTTACTAGCGCATCGTTTTCATAATTTGTTTGTTAGACTGTCTGGTTAATTTTATGACCAAGGTTTTTGCACAACATGGAAGTTTTGTATACGAAACACAAACTACATAATATTTAAACGTTTGTGGCAATCTTTGTACACAATTTTATAAAGGCATATTCTAAGCAATGACCTAGCAAAACGTACATTTAAATCATGCAATTAAATATGAAAATTTGCAAAGGTTTTATTGTTAGCAAACTTTGTTTTAATTGATATTTATGTAGGTAATTGTATAATGATACATCATGTAACGGAAATGAGTGATTGTGAAAGCATGGGTTAGGCTGAAGGGTTTAATTTTAATTGTCACTTGCAGATGAGACTAAAATGTCTAGCATGGAATGCACGCGCTTTCGTATACAATTCAAAATGTATAAAGGGACATTGGTGTATTTATTAGTTTCCATGTTTTAATTATAGATATTTTAATTTCCGCCTTGTGGCGTGAATATAGTTTAACGATTAAATTTACATTAATTCTACAATGTTACACAATATTTTCTATATGTTACTAAACACTGAACACTAAACAACAAATATGATTTAAACGACAATGAGCTGTTTTTATCATTGCGCAGTGTCATTGTTTTGTGTACAAAACTGTACGCTGTAATCTCCCTGATTATTACAAAGTTTTTAAAGATGCAATGAGGGAAGCAGATAAAACTAGATTCGCATTCGTACCTATTTGCTCGCCTTATAATATGTCGATTGTTTTCTGACGACATATTTATCCTACAGCAGCACCGTAAATTTTTCCCTCATTTTTTCAAGCACTCCATTTGAAATCTGCAAACAGGACGTATATTATTGCTCACTTATAAATATAATAACTAAATATTAGTGCATATTTATTGAAAATATAAAAATCACCTGATGTTTCATATTTGGATTGGTAATTTGCAAGTCCAAACACTGCAAAGGTTGTAATTTCATCGGACCCAACATGCACACCAAGTCAGTTAAAACTCCATTAACCAGTCGTAAAGTCTTTATTTCTACAGATTTAATGTGTTAAAAATCATTGTTGCATTATCAATTGTATTTTAGAATTTAAAGGTTTAGAATAGTCTTTCCAAACTTACTCTGCAGAAATGGATAGGGTTCCCTTCGCATCTCTACTATTCCTCCACTCTTCTCGGCTGCTGCCAATTCACGTTTCCAAAGTCCAGTAAGAATTTCATTCATGTCATCCTGCATGTATTCGCAATTACTCCGCAGCGTGACTTCTTCAAGAAAGTTCAGCGTAATAGACCTCGACTCAAACACATAAGATTTGTAGCAGGTAATGCTCAGCCTTCTTATGTTTGGAAATATTCTACACGCCTCCCTCACTGTCCAACTGCCGCTCAGAGCATTTATATCTAACTCTTCTAGAGTTTGGACGGGCTGCATATGTGAATCTAAAAATGAGGCTACACTGTTCTCATCATTCAGTAGTTTCAATTTCTTTAAATTCGGAAACGATTGCTGCAGATTTAATCCAGGAAAACTAATGGCATGGCTAATATCAATTTCTAGCACTTCCAACATAGTCATCCGTGGAAACGTAATTCCTTGAACTCGTTGTTGTAATAATGTACACCTTAAATACAACTCTTTCAAGCTGCCACTCTGACTGGTCAGGAAAGACTGGAAGGTTTCTGAGGAAAACTTCGAAAAATAGTCAAAGGACACTCGAAGCTCTCTTAGACGTAAATTTATTTTTGCAAGCTTTTGAAGCTCCATGTCTGTTAGAGTTGCACTTATGTGCAACTTTTTTATTTGGTTGGGGTTACTGAGAGCGGCAATACAGCTGGAGAGAAATCCATCGAAACTGCTACGGTATACCAGACTCAATTTGTCCAGCTTTGGTGCGTGTTTTATAACGTTTCCAAAAAATCTCAATGCCATGCCAAAGTGTTCAACGCCATTTGCACTGAGGCCATATTGTATTTCAAGCGCTTCCAAATTAATATACTCCAGTTCTAACTTCCCTAAACTTTTAAATTGAAAGTCGCCAAAACAGAACTCTAGAACAAGTTCATTAACGAAAACTGAAATTGCACGAAAAAAGTTGCTTCGCATATTCTTATTAAGCAACTTGATTGCTTGAGTTCCAACCTTAACTTTTGAGCATGGAAAGTTTTGAATGTTTTCACTTATCCATTTTATAATTGATTTTGCTTTTGTATCAGCGTCCTTTCTTTCCATAGAGCAGAAATATTCTCGTGCTCTATTTTCCCAGTCCGAGTTCGGTACCTCCTTAAGTCCAATTTGTAACTCCTTAACAAGCATGCCTATTTTATCTGTCAGACACAACTGAAGCTTCGAGTGTTTTTGAATGACAGGCGTCCATTGAGTTTTCCACAGGTTATTTACACTCCGACAATTGATCATGTCGTTTATGCTGGTGTACTTTGAAACTTGATCTAGAATCTGCAATTTGCAAAAAAATAGTTAGGTTTACAAAATTTATCTAAACAGACATGTGGCGGTTGTGGTTTACTCACGAGTGCATTTTGAATTGCCTTTGAAACCGGGTCTAGTTGAACTGGATTTGTACTGGATATGGAACTCATAATGGCAGACTTTATTTTCTTTATAAATCCAATGATTTCAGACAATACCTTTTTCCAAACATTTATCACTGGCTTTGGAATTGAGTGAGTATTTGTAAAAACAAAATTTTTACTTGCAAGGGTTTAAGAACGGCAAGGTATATTGAGTGTTAAATTTTGAATTTACAAGTTCCCATTTCAGTTTAGTTTACTTAATTGTGCAATATCCTGCAATTATTCAATATCTGGTCCAAAATTTTCCTAACATATGAAAATGAAATTCCACACAGCCTTCACTATCTTGAGTTAATAAACATCTATTTATATGCTGAAGAAAGAAATTTTCCAATTTTATTCTTGATGTAAAAAATGGTTTGTGTATTGTGTAATTTTCTAAATCTTTAAAAATTAATAAATATTTATTTATTTCAGAACTAGGCTCCAGTCTGTATTGTGCTCAGCTGATTTTCTTTCTTTCTGTATGCTTTCGTAAAACATGTGGCAAGAAAACCAACTTGTATAGCGAGTACACTGAAAGTGGATGCTTGGTATTGTTAGTAGTAAACAATGCGGTAAAAAACAGGTTTTAGGAAAAACACTTGCTTGATATGCAGCAACTAAAACAGGTGGCTAGAACTCCAAAACATAGAAGAGCAAGCGTGTATGAAATGGATATTAGCTATGAAAACTCCCATAATGAGAATACAAAATAAGTGCTGTTATGATAAATATTATTGCGGCTTGAACTTTTACGTGTACATAAACAAGTATTTAAACTATTCTTTCCAAAGACAAATCGCATTAAAATTTGATTTTGATAAATGTGGAATGTGATTTCTAGAATTTAGTCAACAAAAAAGGATTTTTAAATATTTTGTATTCACATTTTATTTGAACTTCAAATCATAGACAGGACAGTAATTGACACGTTTTGGAATAGTGTTCGTATTTTTGAAGAATACCAACACCAGTTCGATTGACGCTACAAATGGCAGCACGGAACACATACATTATGCCTAATATGCAAGCACAAAGTTGCAAATGAATATAAGTCTTATTTTAAAATCTCGCGTATTTCTCGGCTGCAGAGCCCAGCTATCTCTTGACAACAGTCAGGCACGTACTCCCTTCAGCTTCGGAAATTTATGCGTATACACGGTAAGGTACAAAGGGTCTCAAAAAAAGTTAAAACAACAGCTGAGCGGACAGAAAACTCACAATTTGTCAGTAGCAAAGCAATAATACTACCATTGTGCTACCCCCTGCTTCTGTATTGATAAGAAGAAAACAATACAACGCTACAAATTAAAAATGGAGTCAGAAAAAGTTAAAGCTTTTAATACAAATATCCCACCATCTTCCAATCCAGTTCAACAGGACCCACTTTCTAAAGCAATTCAAAATGCTCTTGTAAGTAACCGCATACAGAAACCGAATTTCTATTTTGGCAGCATATGTAAACCTGTGTAAATTTTATTCGATAAATTTCAGATTGTCGAAGCAATTTCTAAATATGTTACCATAACCGACATGATAAATTGTCGGAGCGCAAACAACTTGTGGAAAAATGAATGGACACCTGTTATACAAAAGCGGTCAAAATTTTGTTTGTGTCTGACTGATAAAATAACTATGCTAGTGAAAGATTTAAGGATTGGTCTAATGGAGCTTCCAAACTCGGATATGGACAAAAAGGGTCAAAGATATTTTTCCAAAATGGATAAAAACGAGATTAATTTGAGGTTCAGTATACTTCTTCAGTGGATAAGTAGAAATGTGCAGAACTTTCCCTGCTCAAAAATTAGGATTGCAACACAAGTATTTAATTTAGTAGATCAGTGTGTGAAGGACCAGTTTTTCTGTGGAATTTCAAACATTGTTACTGAGCTGTATTTGGAAAACAGTTATGCGGATAGTGACTTTCATTTCAGTGGTTTTGAAAATTTAGATTTAGAGTTTCGTAATTTGAAAGCACTTGAAATGAAAATGTGGCGCCTTTATAACCCACACTTTGACAGGGCAGTAAGATTTGTTGGAACAGTGACACAACTTGCATCAAAATTAGACACATTGAGACTAGTAAGCATTAGCCATTTTGATGACAAATTTCTGAGTAGTTGTATTCCCGCTATTAATCATCCAGAACAAATAAAAACTCTGCACTTGAGCGGAGCTATAATTGATAATATGTTGGAAAAGCTTGCTGGAAAGGGATTAAATTTAAAGGAGTTAGACGTGTATTTTGGACCACAGTCAAATTTTTCCTCCACAATGTTTGAATCTTTCATGAACAGTCAAAAACACAGCTTGAAAATTTTGTGTTTAAAAACCGGTTTAATAAACCGTACAAACTTGAGAATTTCTATTCCTCAAATGACAAGGGTGCACCTACTGGATATAGGATTTTTTGAGGGTGTTAACTTTACTGGACTAAATCTGCAGCAAGCCTTTCCTAAGCTCAAGCTTTTAAAAATGTATGGCGAAGGAAACGTGATTACAGATTCCAATCCAATAATGAAGCCCGTACAAACTGTAGACGAATTGGATTTAAGATCTTTAGGAATCGCCCATAATGCAGTTTTGCACGCGTGTACAATGTTTCCAAACGTGAAAAAGCTAAGTGTTCCTTGCCTTGGTGATATGCAAGCACTAAACTCTGCGTCTTTGAACTCTCTACAGGAACTAACGCTTTGGAGTAAACTGGATTTATGGATGTTAGATCATATGAACGAAGCTCTTACGGGATATTCTAAAAGTGAGCTGATAACTACGCAGCAGTTGTGGGAGGAAACAGGAACCCTGGAGGAGTTGCCGTGGGAACCTTTAGCACTGCTTCAAAGTAAGCGTTGAATAGTACTACTAAAATTTTAGAATAGTTTTTAAAATGTTAAATTTGAAGTATTTCACGGATATTTTATAAAAAGAATTTGCTAAACTTTTGTGTAGGAGTGAAGACTCTACGATTAGAATATGCAAATATGACTGATTTGCTATGCATCCTGGGACCGCTGAAGTTACAATCTTTGAGGTGTTTGGACATACGTGTCACCAAAGAGGGAAACGAACATAGGGTAAGTTAAATTACATTTAAAATTATAAATATTGTGGATTGTGTAAAGTCATTCTTTGCTAATACGTTTATAGATTTCAAATTCAGTACTTGAGAAAATGAGACAAAAGTTTGCAGTCTTGCTAAACGACGACCATTAAACAACCAAAAGGTTTAAGAAATATTTTAAAATGCTGTGTAATAGTCATATTTGTCTGTTAAATGCCGTTCATAGATGGTAACCTTAAAGGTTATTTTGCTTACACACACGACAGAGTTTTTATTAACCCTTTACCCGTGTGTGTGTGTGTAGTTGGTTTGAGTTTGGACTTTGTAATTTCTTTTTCTTTGCTTAGAAACTATTTTAGTAATGACGAAAAACGCGTCAAGTGGGACAAGCCATATTTGCAATTTTCTAACTGGGCAGAATGACTTTATTTCGCTGAAAGTACTTTAATTGCAGATTTGAAAATAGAAAGAATTGTCATTTTTGGTTAAGGCGTTGCCAAGTTACGGGCATTTCAAAGTTAATTATTTTCCGACAATTAGCTAAATATCTCAACAATTAAGCTCTTTTAACAACTTTGGCTATCTTGAATATGTTTTGGTGACTTAGTTCTACTATTTAAGACTTTAAATTTTTGAAAATTTTTTAATTAAAGTTAATTGCCATGTTAATTGTTGCCCTAATTATCTCGTTTCCCTTCAGAGTGCTAGAAGATTTGAAATGTAGATTTGATAGAGCTTTTAATGGAGATTCGATTTACAATGAGAAATCTTTTAGCACTTTGAAGGGAAGCGAGTAATTAGGGCAACAATTAACATGGCAATTAACTTTAATTAAAGTTTTTTTCAAAATATTAAGTTTTAGTTAATAAAATCAAGCTATTAAATCATATTGAAGATAGCCAAAGTTGTTAAAGAAGCTTAATTGCCGAAAAATATCAGTTAAATTTTTGAGTTTAAGCGACCCATTGGAGAAAAATGAAAATATGACCTGTCTATTTTATGCACACTTCGCGCGTTTTACGCCAATGGTAATGTTGGTAAAAATTGAGTACATTATTGTGTTACAAAAAACATAAGATGCAACTGTTGGAGTAAAATTGTCAAGTGCGCAAAGCGTTAAACTTTTAATATGCCGGGGTTGGACGATTAATAATCAATTGATATGGTCATATAAATGTTTGTATAGCTAGAATTTACGATTACAATGGAAGTGTGATTACTAATATATTTGAACAATTTGTGTTAATTATGTAGGCACTTACAAAATTCTAATGTAAAAATGTTTTTTCACAAATTTAAATAGGCAATGCAATGTGAACATAAAAGTAAAAACTAACATTTAAAACAACGACTTATAACAGATACAGAAACAAAATTTTCAGTGATTTACAATAACAAATCATAAAAGCTACAGATTTGTGTTTTTTTCGTTATACCAAATAATTTTGCTCGTTATATTGAGACAAAGATTTCGTAAAACTCAAATCTTTTCGTAAATTTTTTGATCCCTTTCCGGGATCGTTTTCAAATATGTATAGAAAAAACTATTCTCTTGCAAACATGAATCAAAACTACTTTAATAAAATTCACGGTATTGGTGACTACATACATAACAGATAGGGAATATTTCAGTCGACCCTCAAAAAAACATTTGATCACCCTCATTTTATCATACCTCATCCTTTCGTGTCAAAATATTAATCATCATTGGCCCTTTAATGATTTTTTGAGGATACAGTATTATTTTTGTTAATTTCTTCAAAAAATTACGATGCAACCTTATATTTTATTCTTCTTCAAGACTTTCATTCAAACCTTGTAGCAGGCTTTGGTGGCAACTCTAACTTGTTCTGATGTACTGCTATAACAATAATGCGATAGCAAAATAAATGTTTAGGATCAGTTCCAAAAACATTTTTAAAATCTTTGGTTATAGCATCAGCATTTTACAATAAGACTGTGTGGTTCGTATTTTGTTCTTCTGTCAGCATAATAGTAACTTGTCACTTCACTATTTTAAGACTGAATATCTTTCCTTTTCTCCAGTCTCTCTTAAGTTTTTCCTCGGAAAATGAAACTTTGCACCATAATTGCCGTTTCATCAGAAAAAGAACTACACGCTCTTGTTTTGATTCCGAGTCACTGCTGCTGCTCAGACTGGTCCTTGCGCGGATATTTTATGCAAAAACGGATTACAAGATTTTAAAAAGCGTGCTTAGTATGGAGACATACCAATGCAAAACTCCATTTCCGGATTATTTTACGACGAAGACACAGACAGGGGCCCTTACACAACAAATTTCTGTGTGATTATGTTACTGTACTTCTGTAATAAAATCTTTTTAAAAAATCTGACCAATGGTCAACTATGTATAGATCCTAGTAAGCAATGGTCAAGGTCATACAATGGTCATGCATGCTTTGCATATCTATACATAACTGAAAAACCCTGACGTACATGCATTTTATACGTTTGAGCACTAAATAATTGTTTATCCTAAAAAAAGCATTTAAGGGCAAATGATGATTAATATTTTGACACGAGAGGATGAAGCATGATAATTAGAGGATGCTTTAATGGTTATTTAAGGATAAAAAATTACATGCCTAACAGATATAACAAATGTGGGCTTGGTTTATAGATAAATGCTATTCGTACGGACAATTCTAAACTAGTGGCCAATATCTAAAATATATTATTTGTATTTTATAAACATCAGAGCAAAACTTTGCAAAGATTTTTCACAAAATAGTTTTAAAATGTTGAATGTTTTTTTGTGTTTTCCTTAACGATTTGTTTTTTTCTATAGCAATGCTTTGAATTTCTCTCTCATTGTTTCAAGCATCGTTTCTGAAATCTGTAAATGTGACAATAACAATATCATTACCTCCAATAATCCATAAATATTTTACATTCATAGTATGTGTTTATGACCACAAAAAATATATATTACCTGATGTTCAGTTTTCGGATTGGGAATGCGCAAGTCCAAACACTGTAAAGAGGATAATTTCATCGGCCCCAAATTGCACACTAAATCAGTCAAAACTGCTTTTTCCAGTCTAAGAACCTTCAGTTCTGCAAATAAATTCAACAAAATTATAATAATATTTTGTAATATATTTTTCAATTGAAAACCTTGCAACAATTTTACTTAAAAACTTACTCTGAAGAAATGACAAGGGTCTCGTTTCCGTCTCAATAATTATTCCTTCCTGGTCGGCTGCCGACAACTCCGTTTTGGAATATCCCGTAAGAACTTCATTCAAATCATCCCACGTATTCTCCAAATCACACCGCAGCGTAACTTTATCAAGATACTTCATGGCCTTTTCATTCAGCACCAACACATTACTTTTTGTGCAAGGGATGGCTAATCGTTTAAGGTTTGGAAATATCCTACATACTTGAAAAACGTGAATTGGTTGCACTTGTATGATCCTTAAATCTAAGCCCTCTAACCTTTCTAATGGCTCCCTACCTAGAATAAACACCCTCTTTCCATTTTCGCCCATCAACTTCAAATGCTTTAGTTTGGGAAACGATTGCTTAAGAGAGATTCCAGGAAAATAAAAGTCCAAATTTATTTACAGTAGTTCCAAATTATTCATCAAAGGAAAAATAATCATATTTATATTTCGATTCGTGCATTTAAGGAATACTTTACTTGTTCTTTTGTACAACTGTTTCAAACTACTTGCTTGACTTTTTAAGAAGGATTCAAAGCGTTTGTAGGAAAACGAGGTAAGTAATTTAAAACGCAAACCAAACTCCTTCAAAACTAAGTTCCTTTTAGCAAGATTTTTCAACAGACTGTTTGTAATAGTTCCGTCCATTTGCAGTATTTTTATTTGTTTTGGATTATTTATTGCGTTAATGCATCCAGTGAAAAATCTGTTATATCCGCTTTGGCTAGAAAGTCTTAAGGTGTCCAAATTTGTGCCTGTTGCGTAACTTTTCCAACAAATCTTAGAGCCATGCCAAGTTGTGGATTTACAAAATAGCACATTTGAATTTCAAGTACTTTAAGATTACGGAACTCCAAATGTATATTTTCCAAATTATTAAAAGGAAAGACAAGGTCTTTGCAATTATTTGTTAAATGTAGTTTTGTGACGATGAATGAAATTGCACAGAAAAATGTGTCTTGTACGCACTGATCCACAATGTTGAATGTTTGAGTTCCAATACTAATTTTTGAACATGGAAAGTTACGAATGTTTTCGCTTATCCATTGAATAATTATACTGGCCCTTGTATTAATCTCGCTTGCGTGCATGGTGTAGAAATAGCTTCGAGCAATTTTGTTCCTTTCTTGAATCGGGGACACTTTAAGGCCAATGTGCAGATCTTTAACAAGCATATCTAGTTTATTAGATATGAACAACTGAAATTTTGAGCACTTTTGAATCACAGGCGTCCACTCATTTTTCCACAAGTTGTTTGCACTCCGACAATTCATCATATCCATTATGGTAATATACTTTGAAAGCTCGTCCAAAATCTGCAAATAATCATATAAAATTTGTTGTGGTGTTTTAAACGCTGATAAACGAAAAATTATGCTTTGGTGAAATTTTGCTTACCAGTGCATTTTGAAGTGCTTTCATAAGTGGATCCTGTTGAATCGGTTTTGCACTCAGAGGAGAATTTGCACTAACAATTTCGGTTATCTTGGACTCCATTTTTAAATAGAATTATACTAACAAAAATTGTTTGCTATAATTTCTGCTATTTCTCAGTAAAACAAACAAACATATTATATCAGTGTTTTATTGCTTCAAACTCAGCTGTGGTTTTGTCTTACTGTGTGACCCTTTATCCTGTCAACGTAAATTCATATAACTTAGCAGCCGACTATTAGTAACCTTCTGATGCTCCCAAAAAGGTCGGAGCTTCTCAGCAGTAAATTACAAAGCAAGAGTTGAAAGGGTTTTACACATTTTATACCTTTAATTGCATATTAGTATCGTATTTCTATACTGTCCTGTTTTGTTGTAAAGACAACAAAAGGGTATCGCATGCAAACTGCTATGCTCCGAAAATGCAGACTAACCCTTTGTCAAGTGAATGAAGAAAATACATGACTGAACTGCACGGTTTGGGAAAAATTTGTAGACAAAGAACAATTTAGGATAGAAGAGAAGCTATCTTTGGAAATCCTACATCAACTCTTTGATTTCTTTTTCAAGCACAAAACTGGTTTTTCCAACTTTGCTTCGTGCTGTATCCTTTTCTTCGACACTATATTGTTTAACTGTTTGTACATTTCCAAATACCAAACTCACAAGATTAAATAAAGCATATCACGCATTTGAAACAAATCATGTTTAGGTTACATTGGCGGGGATCAATGAGGATCATATCTTCCCAACTATAGTTAACATGTTTTTAAATTTGAGAAAATTAGAAGTCGTGGAAAAACGATACGGTTGAAATAAGCTGCTTAGGTTAGAAAAGTACCTGAAATGGTGCGTATTCTTATTTGTGCAAAAATATCAGCTTGAATATATTGTGATTTAGTTTGATGTGGTGAAATTTTCAGCAGTTTTTGGATTTGCAAACATATTAAAATGTACCGTTATCAAAATGAGAACACTGTTAACGAAACCGAATTTTATGTACGACATAACAAGAAGAATGACGGTATTTGTATTTTTTAAATTATTAACAATTTATTTCTGGTTACTTATTGTTAGTTTTACAGAAATAATCTAAATGTATTATATGAACATATGTTCTGTTAACCACAGAACCAATTTAAGAAAGGTTTTCCCAAATGGCCAATGAGTTCAAGCATGAAATAAAAATGGCTTTAGAGGCATTAGGGTTTCATCAAGCACTATCTAAATGTCCACAAACTTGCATGGTTTCTATTATACTACTTGATAAATCTGTGAATAACCTAGTACTGCTAAAAATAAAATATTTGTCTACGGAAAATCAACAATTGCAAAAATGTTTAAATCAGAGATACTGTTACAAAATGCTTACTTCTGTTAGTGAAATATTAATGTTATAATCGGTACTACTAAACCACTGCCGTTTCACCTTTTATCCATGAGCTTTTTTTACCAAACTTGAACTTGAACTAGAATGCATTGACATTTCTTGTGAAATGACACATTTTTTACATATATGTTTTACAATTTCTCACATTTGTTGCGTCGCTATAACAGCGTTGTATCCAAGTACACACTAGAACATTCAAAATTCTTAAATCAAGTTTCGTAAGTTGCTTAAAATTTTAAGCAAATATCATTACGGCAAACCCACCCATGTAGCTTTGGTCTTAACATTTCTAGTTTTAGACAAATCTGAAGAAAGCACACCTACATAAATATTAGCATATTTTTAGTAAATGGTATAAATATTTTATACACATACCTAAATAGAGAAAACGCTTTTGGAAGAAAATAACAAACGTTGTTGTGTATCTTTTTGTACAAAAAATACATTTTTGGCACTTCCTGAAAACTCATAACACATACTTGTAATGTATCCTTTATAACATTCCAATCTACTTAAATTAGTAAACATTTAAATTCTAACAGTACTGAATATTTTTAGGAGCTATATACATACATTTCAAACTAAAGATACAGCTCTTAGTAAATGTACGTGAGTCTCCTAGAAATACAACTGCCAAGTCTAATACATAATTTAACTGCCCCTTCAAGCCTTTAACTTATACATGAAACCAGAAAAAACGATTTGGCGAATTAAAATTAAAATGAAAGTCGCAGTTTTGCTGTGGAATAATCTAGCAAAAGCATAATATATTATAACCCAGCCCACTACAGATTCCAGGTTTTACTGGATGTTAAAACTTGATCTGATTCAAGTTTAAATTCAACATCGTGTTTTGTAAATTAATTTAACCATGCTAAAAACAACTAAAAGTCCTTTGACTTTGTTGATTCAGTAATTAAAAATTTGCAAATTGGGTCCCATTTTAGGCTTCAGTGAATCACGCATTTCATCAGAAATCTGTATAAATTCATAAAATACACAATTTTCATTCATATTGTTCCTTATAAGCTTTCATTCATAAAACAGTTAGTTTATAAAATATCATACTATTGTAATGTACCTTAAACTTTCCATTAAAATGCAAATTTCTGAGTTCCGGCATTCTGAAAAATGCATTGACAAAGGAAAGCTCTGAAATGAGGCTCTCTCCGTGCTCGGGGTCAGTACTTTCTCCTTTAAACAGGGATAGAGACGACAGGTCTGAAAAATTTAGAAACAAATAGATGGTTATGTAACTGCTTCATCAATACACAAAGGATTAATGTAAACGTACGTGTAAGACATCTGATTGATGACATGTTTGAATTTTCCAAAATTGCTGTATTTTGCTGATCTTCCAAGTTTATTTTCGTCATGAGTTCCTCAATAGTTTCTATGGTGGTTCCAATTAATAAGGCATCCCAAACATTGGAAGTTTTGATTGTTTCAGTCCCGTGAACAAATAAATTCAATTTTGTAAGCTGATTCATTTCCTTGAAAACGTGTTGAAGTACAGAAGTTTCATTTCCTTCAATGTGTATAGTTAGTGATGTGACAATTGGGAAAGCCAAGCTGGTTAGCTGAATGTTTTGCAAATTCACTGGAACATGCTTCAATTGTTGGTTTTCAGAAAGGTTAATGTGCAAAGTTTCCACAGACCAAAAAACAGACTTAGCGCACCACTGCCGAAAAGCGGACTCCGTTAGCCGCAACTTTAAACATTTCAAACCGGGAAAACAAAATTCCAAGCCATCGTCTCTCTGGCTTAGCTCAAAATCATTAATCCCACTGGAACCAAAAGTTAATGTATCCAGTTTTTCCATAAATGGAAAACGCATTTTTACGGGATTTATGCACTGCCGCTCAAAAAAATGCAGACACAATGTTATCAAAGATTCACACCAGTTACTTAACATATTGTACATGAAATCCTCTGGAACTTGTGTATTCTGAATACTCAATGAAATAGAGGAAAGTTTTGGCAGTGAATTTTTTGCGAGGATTTCCAAGTCTTTGATACTCCATACAAGAGCCGCCAATTTTATTAAGGATGCAGGAAGTATAATGTTGTCAAGTTCATAAGTATCCAATCCAACTGGATTTTGGAATGTTAGCTCTTCTAGAGAACTGCTGTCCTCCAACAAATTCTGGATTAATTTTCTAATGCTAAGAATGCATGATTCTTCCTTCTTCTGGTAGGGTTTATGCGGTAAATAAAATTTTAGTTTTTTAAGGTTGGGGAAATCAAATTTTGGAAGCGCGTCAGGGTAGATGCTGTCTAGCGTCAGTTGTATTGCCAGCTCAACAAGACCGTTTCCACACTGAATAAAACAATTTTGCAAAATTCTAAATTCCAAAGACCAAGTTGTAATTTGAAGACTGTAGGTAGGCAAATCCTTTTTGTTAGAAGAAAATGCAGGGCCAATCTTGTTCACAAAGTTTTCCAAAATCACAGAATTGTGTGTTCCTCTAGCCACATTTTCGCTATATTTCGAGCAAAGGAGAAAGTTGAATCGATACTGTTGAGCGTCAGTTTGTTGGACCTCATTTGGTACGGAAGTGATCTTACACTTGGACAATAAATGCTCACAATAGGCTAATGTTTCCCGATTGGACTCATTATATTTCTGGAATTTAAGAAAATATCAAATAACGATATCAAGTCATTTGTAATACTGTTTCAGTAAACTTATTCCCAACTAATTTATGGTCCTAAGAAAATTTGTACTGTTTTATAAACAAAAACATAATTTGTCAACTTTTTGGAAACATCTTACCCATTTATTATGATCCATCGGCTTCATGACATAAACTGGAGGTTCCTGTGTATATGGTAAAATACTTCATTTTAATAATATCTATCATAATATTTTCATCAGACAGTTATTTAAAGCTCCATAAAATTAAAATGTACCTTAAATCTTCCAAAAGTATACAAATCTACAAGTTTTGGCATTCTGGAAAAGGCATACGTATAGGAAATCTCTGAAATAAGCCGCTCTTCATTTTTGGGTCCCTGAGTGGATAGAAATAGCGAAGTCAGACCTGGAAAACCAAAAAAAAATAATGAAGTGGCGCATTTTTATAAACAGAATATTACTCAAGATAAACGTACTTGTAAGACATCTGACGGATGGCATGTTTGAATTTTCCAGAAATGTTGCAATATCCTCATCCTCGAAACCACCCTTCAATTTCTCAACAGTTTCTGGTGTTGTCCCAATTAATAATGCATCCCAAAAGTTGGAAGTTTTGATTGATTCAGTCCCACAAACATGTAAACTCAAGTGTGTAAGTTGAATCATTTCCTTAAAAATGTGCTGAAGTACACAAGTTTCAGTTCCCAATATGGTTATATGTAGTGACGTGAGATTCGGGAAAGCCAAGCTGGTTAGTTGAATGCTATGCAAATTTACTGGAAATCGCCCCGCTGGTTGGCTGCTAGAATCGAAAATCGAAATTGAAAGGTCTTTCACTGAATGATAAACAGAATTTTTGCACCACTGTTGAAACCAGGACTCAGTTAGATGTAGTATTAGGCGGTTTAGAGTTGGGAAACTCCATCCCAAGTCCAAAACCATGTCACTGTCATCTTGTTGGTTTAGCTCAAAATCATGTTCACCCTTCACGCAAAAATCCAACGTTTCCATTACAGGGAAACATATTTTAACTGGTGGTTTTCCTGGCATACGAATAAAGCTTAGCGACAAGAATTTCAAGGATGTGCGCCATTTACTCAACATATTCAACAAAAAATCCTCTGGAACTGGGGTTTTCCTAATGCTCAAGCTCAAGAAGGTAAGTTCTGGCAATGGATTCTTTGCAAGATTTTCCAAATCTGTCATACTGTAAGCTTGCGTGGTCAGCCTTGTCAGTGATGAGGGTAGTAGGATGTTGTCAAGTCCCGGAAAAACACGTCCAACTTCATTGTGCAATGTCAGCTCTTCTAGAGATCTGCTGCCCTCCAAAATATGCTTCAATAAATTAGCCGTGTTAATTATGATCTTGTGGGTTTCTGGAGTATTAAATTTTTCCCATGTTCCACATCGAAGCTTTTTTAAGCTTGGAAACGCAAATTTTGGCAACACGCTTGGCAGGTGGCTTACTGTCGATACGGTAATATCAAGCTCAACCAAACCATTTCCACACTGAACCAAACAATCTTGTAAAATAGGAAAATTTCCAATTTGGAAAAATTGGTGTGAAATCTTTAGGCTGTAAGTGGGCGCATTCTTGTCGTTGGAGGAAAACGCAGAGCCAAACTGGCTTACAAAGTTTTCCAGAATTTGTTCATCTTGGGTTAGCGTTTCGTACCTTCTACCAATGGAGAACTGAAAAGAGATCACTGACGGGTCATTCCTGTAGGGCTTTTTCTCGGCTTCTTTACAAGCAGTCGCCGTGTTCCCTACCTGAAGAACAAAATGAGAAAGCAATCAATAAAAACTTTGGTTAATTTTATTTAAAAACGGAGTTGAAATAAGGCAATACATATTAAAATAATTTTTACAGTGGAAACGTTTTTTAAAATTCTTACCTTGTTAGAATTATCTTTTATGTTGTCTGAATCCGACGCGTCCATATTTCTACACTCCTTAAATGGATTTTCACAAATTGGTCGCTGTCGTTTATTTTTTTCAGCTTAAAATTTACAAACTTAAAATTGTAAAAGTTGAACACAACTTCTGTTGTGGTATGTTGCATTGTCAAAGGAAGAACCCAGACTGAACTCACTCACACACGGTAAGGTATTACCCACTATGTATCAATGTTGCACAGTGCTGAGCGTCTATTTTATATGCTTTATTACGAAGCTGTGGAACTAGCAGCGTAAACACCAAGCAATCTGCTACGCACCCCTATACGCACAACGCATTGCTGATTCCCGTTTTAGGGGAAGCAGAGGCAGAGCTTTGTTGCTATATTATGACTGAAAGCAACCCAAAGCTCGTCCCTTGCTCTTGCTTGCCTGTATTAATATTAAATGTCAATAAATCAATTCCGTAGATCAGAGGTCACCAGCGGTTCAACATTTTCACTACATTTTCATCACGGGTCAATACAATACAGCTCACATGAATACCAAAATTTTACTACATATTTATTGTATTGTATTGATGGGATTAATTATGAAATATTTTTGCTCAGTTTTCTGCATAATATATGCTTTTACTTTAAAGCATTTAATGAATAAGCACAGTGCATATTATATTCAAACCAAAATCCCAAGATTGATTTTCAAAATTGTAGCTGTTTTCAATTCAAAATTTCTGAAATGCCCAATGAACAGCACAAAATACTCGGTGGGATTCAAAGAAATTGGATATTTTTTGTGTTCTATTGGGGTGGGTCTATTTTACCCTAAAAGGTGAGCAGAAATACGTGAACTCGTATATAATCCTACACTACGCTTACTGAACAACAATACTTTACTGAGAATACAGAAAGACAGGATTAGGGACACAGCAGGGGGTATTTTTGGAGACAGGCGTCCATTCTGAATGCCACTATCTTTTCCGTGTTATGTACCAAAAACCTTTTTTTCACAGACTTCAGAAAAATATTGTTTTTGTTGGCATTTGTGTACATGTATCACGAAAAAACAAGCAATCTCAAACACACAACCTTCGGCCTTATAACCAAGCCAATTGAGTGTTGAGTCCCCTATTCACCTTTAGTTCACCTGATGGATTTGTACACACTCAACGTTTTCGTTTTAAGAAACTCAAGTTGTAACTTACGCTATATGATTTACTAAAGTTGGGTATCGAAATCTGAAACACCTGCTGTTTTTTGTGATGTCGACTAATAGAAAACAGAAGTAAATTCTTGTAAAAATCCATAGCTACTTTTTTTTCTTGCTTTAGAACTGATCTCATTGACATTTTGCATTTATCTAATTGTCATTTCAATTGTATACGAATGCTCAAAGCAAACTGTTCTGCACATGCAATACACAAAATGTATTGCTGACACTAAGGAGATTAGCTACAACCATTTTTTTTTTAAATACCAGGTAACTAAAACGCTGTACGTATAGTGTCTTTCCATTTATTATCCTTGAACCGCTTTATCAACAAAAGAGTAAATTTTGAGAAAAGGAAATTGGACTGTTGGGAAATTTCCAAAAAAATATTTACCTTTCTGAAATTAAGTCCTTTTATAATGAACCTCTTCTGAATTTTACTAACCCAAAGGTTTGTTGGTAGCTATGCTGAAACGTACTGAGTATAGTGTTTTAGGCTTATGTATATCCAATGCTTTATAAATTTTTAGGGACCATCACGCATACCTGATGCAAGTATTTGAGATCAGAATAGGTGTATTGAAAAATGTTGGATTTCCGGGGGAAATTTTTTCGTTTCTAATAGATTTTTGTGGAGCACATGAAACGTCAGTAATTTTATGCATTTCATCATTCTGTGGGATCTAAAAAAAAGCTGAGTAATGCGTAAGCACTAGTTATGGCTCAAAAAAGGTTTTTGCTTGATTCTCAGAAACGTAGCTCTGACCTTTTGGGCTTTATTTCGCAAACCTGAAGAGTATCATCCCGTCATTAATTTTGCATTGGGGACTTCAGTCAAAAGGCACAACATTGATTATTTTACAAGCAACATAATTAATATAAAAACAATTTGATTTTGTTGCATACATTTAGAGTACGGTTGTTGGTTGAATTGAGTTAGTACATCAAAAAACATAATTATCTTGAAGTTAGCGTATCATTCAAACATTTAGTTTTAATCCTTCACTTGATCATCAAACAAATAAAGTAGCACAAGCATACTAACGCGCTTCTATCTGAGAATGGATTGATCATAAAAACAAGGCCGTGAGCTTGACTACTTTCTTCGTAGACAAAACAAAAAGAGCAACAAATACATAGACAAGCTTGCAAAGCAACTCTGATCCTTTCCGTAAGCCCAGAATGCGAAAAAGGTAGAAATATCACTAAAACATAGTTCAGTGTTGTATATTGCGTTGTATTAAATTTCCTGATGATACAAAAGAAAGTATCTTTCCTCAGCTCTGCTCAGCAGCAGAGTGTAGAGCTCTGCCACATATACTACGGGAGCAAAGTCAATGGTTTCAACAAGAGTGAGAGCAACTACAGCTGTGAGAGCAAAATCCGAGCAAACAATTACCTATCATCCAGTGTTGTGTATTGACATTTAAATGGATACATAATTCAAAACAATATTTTATCTGCAACTTTATATTAAAATGGAGTTGGCAAAAATAGTAAATCCCCTTAATAACCATGCTTTCCATCATAATCCAATTTACGGTGACCCAGTATCCATAGCCATTCAAAATGCAATTGTAAGATAATTTAACATTTCAAATTCCCGTTTAGGCAGCCCCTACTAAAATAAAGATGGTTTTGTTTATTGCAGATTTTGGAAGAGATTTCAAATTATGTTAGCCTAACTGACATGATAAACTGTCGGACTGCAAACAAATTGTGGAAAAATGAATGGACACCCGTCATTCAAAAGCGGTCATCATTTCAGTTGGGTCTGACAAAAACAATAGACCTACTGGTTAAGGACTTACGGATTGGCCTTAAGGAGTCGCCAAATCCAGATTGGAATAAAAGAGCTCAAGACTACTTCTACTCAATGGATAAATACGACGTTGATGTACGAGCAAAATCGCTTATGTTTTGGATAACTAAAAACATTCAAAACTTTCCCTGTTCAAAATTCAGGGTTGGAACTGAAACGTTCAAATTTTTACATCGGTTTGAACAGAGCAAGTTTATTCGTGCACTATCTAGTTTTGTTACTGAACTGATTTTAGAAACAACAATAGTAGATACACCCTTTCGTTTCGAAACTTGGAAAACTTACGAGTTTTGCAATTTAAAAGCACTTGAAATAAGTTGCTGTAGTGATGTGCACTCCGACATTGCATTGAAATTTTTCAGACAAATTATACGGTTTGCACCAAAGCTGGACTCAATAAGGCTGATTGACCTCTTTGGCAAATATCTCAGCAAATGTATTAGTTTAATTAGTAATCCAAAACAAATAAAATCTCTACATTTAAGGGGGGATATTACAAACGTTGAGATAGAAAAGCTTGCGGAAAAGAAATTCAGTTTGAACGAGTTTGGGATGTACTTTGAATTTCACTCCGAGTTTTCGTCGCAAATCATGGAGTCCTTTCTAAGCAGCCAAAGTAACAGTTTAAAAAGTTTGAACTTAAAATGTGATATACTAAAATTTAATAACAAAATTATCTTTCCACAAATTCCTACCTTGCAAATATTGGAAATTGATTGCTACTCACGGAGCCTTGATTTTCCTGTAATATGTCTGCATGGATCGTTTCCTGAGCTAAAGTGTTTGAAAATATTAAATTTGGAGCCATGTCCGCCATCATTTTTAAATGAAGACATGCAACCCATAAAAACGGTTGAAGAATTTGAATTGAGGTTAGCGCAAACAACCAGAGTTTTAGAGTGTTGCAGAATATTTCCAAATCTAAAAAAGCTAAGCATCAATTGTCAACTGTTTTGGGTGTTAAAACTGAAAGCTACTACGATGAAATCTCTTAAAGAGCTTACGCTGTGGTGTCATTGGGAGGAAAGGAATATTGAATGAAATTCTTACAGGATATTCCAAAGAGGACTTTGTTGCAGCCGAGAAGCGGGGAGGATTTGTGGGGGTGCGGAAAGAGCCCATGCCGTTTCTTCAGAGTAGGTTTTGACATAAACGTATATTATTTAATATTTTCCAATTGAATTTTGTAAATTGGAAATATGTCTTTATTTATTTTTTCAACCTATATTTTGCAGGTATAAAAATATTACGATTGGTTAATGGCGGCTTGACTGACTTGACCTGTAAGCATGGGCCGATGAAGTTAAAGTCATTGCAATGCTTGGATTTACGTATCGACGAGTTTCCAATTAAATATAAGGTACCCTGTAGTTTGTCATTTTATTACTAAGAAATTGTGTGGAAATTCTACATAGGAGTATTTTTTACTTCATTCTGATCTTCTTTTGTGGCGCATTTACAGATTTCAAAATCCATGCTTGAGCAGATGAGAGAGAAATTTACCGTGTTTCTGGTGGACAAATGCGCCGTCTAGTAACAAAGCCACATGCAGAAATTTGGAATATAACAATAAATCGAATTTGAAACTCGCAATTACAAACTTAGAACAGTGCGTGTTTGTTAAGAAATATGCAAATCGCATATGTATTTTTACATTGTATTGGTATATTATTGTGTAGAATATATCACTCGTATTTATAAATGGGAAACGCCTTTGTCGATAAAAACGTTTCATAACCGTTTATACAAAAACCATGTTGGGATCGCGGCTTTTACGCACTGGCCTTTTATATGTGTGTGGTTAACTGAACATGAAAACACGATTGCTTAGTTGGTCAAATACTTCATTATAAATCAGATTTGTGGTAAATAATTCAGTTCGTTAGGGTTGTTGTCTATCTTCCTATATCGTAATATTTACAATTCCATTTTGTAAGGCCAAGAATTAATTTTGCAAAATAGGCTTTGAGGTGGTAGAACAAGAGATGCAAAACTTATTAGATCGCATGCTCTTATACGTTTGATTTGATTAAGTACCGTATTTATTCGATTTATACCTACGGCTCAAATTTCGAATTTCACCTCTCAAAGGAGGGTATAATTCGAGGGGGATCATAAATTGAGGGGGGCTAAAATTTCAATTGGATTGTATATTTTGGAAGAATGTTTTATATATGATCCTAATTATTATTGAACTATTGAGCTACATCCTTGTTAGAATACATTTTAACATGAATAATTGTGTTTATTGTATTGAAATAGCTTGTCATATTCATTAAACTCAATATAAAAGTGAATGTTACAGTTTGCGTTCGTATAAAAATGATAGGGGGCTACAAATCGAAGGGGGCTAAATTTTCAAATTTCTCCTCCCAATGCAGGGTATATTTTGACGAAGGTCATAAATCAAGCGAGGGGTATATATCGAGTAAATACGATAGTTATCTCCACATGGTTTACTGATTTATATAACTCAAAATACGGCAATCCTATGAACCAGCTTATTTAGTACTTACCATCATGCTTCTATAAACCATGTAAATCAAGTCAATAAATCTTTCCCGTGCAATATTTTCTTGCAAAAATTCTTTCACTGACATGTTTTGGATGATAATTTCCATGGTTAATTGGATACATTTTCATGTTTTGTATGGGTTTTTTATTAAACGGATTTAGAAAAATCGACAATTTAAGGTTAGTGACAATAATAGGCAAATATGCAAGCATAATATTAACTGTAGAAACAAGTATACATAAAAACTTTAATGGGAAACATTTGTTCTGTTGTAACAAAATGGTGGAGAAATGTTCTAAGCTTACTGGAAAAACGACCATATAGTTTGCTTTGTTGCAACTACTCCGGGTTGACTCGCCTTGGTTGGAGTCATCACCATAGTCAATTAATTTGTATCACCTTCATATTCGTTTTACGTAACTCAAATATTTGTATGCTCATATCTGTGTTTAGTTGTGCCGTCAACATGCTACACTGTTTAAACAAGCACTTATCATTTTTAGGTTTTTAAGATAATCTTTTTTCAACCAACATAGAGTACCTCAATAAATCAGAACAATGTCAGAGCTTGACATTAAGCATATCCAAAAACTGATTTGCCTAGCAAGTATTTATGTATTATGCAAGTACAAGGAGACATTGTTACTCATTGCTTTTAATGAATCTTTAGACACGATTAAAACAATAGTTGACTTTGGAGCTGACTTGAACGCTGTACACTGTTACGGTCAGAATGTACTTCACCTGGCTTCATGGTATGGAAATGTTGAGGCTATTAAGTATTTTATATCTCTGAGTATGAACATACACTCAAGAGCTAATGATAAATCAACACCAGAGATGGCTCGCGGGTTTAAATCTAGGCCGGGTAACCCGTTTTTGCCCGGGTTTTAACGCCCCACCCGGCACCTGGCTGGGCTGGGTTTTTTGGGCAATAATAAAGCCCCATGTTAAATTTTAACCCATAAAGGGCGCCATTTTCTATGGCCCCATATACATGCATGTATAAAAAAATAAAACCCGTTAATGCCCGTTAAAACCCAAAAACCCGTTATTACCCATTTAAACCCAACCCGGCGGGTTTAAATGTGGAAACCCGCGGGTTTAGCCATCTCTGATCAACACCAATTCTTTCAATTGGATGCGGCCAGTGGCAAAATGATTTTGAGGAAACTCATGTCACCAACGTGCATGGAAATTTGATTCTGAATAACTCTAATGCAACAGTTGACCAATTGAATGAAATGATTTAGTTAGGGGCAGATTGGAAAGGAAAAAATAAAAATTGAAACACCTTACTTCACAATGCTGCTTTTTATGCCTGTTACGAAAACATACAGTATTTTGTGAGTTTGGGAGCAGATGTGAATTCAAAAAACGACAATTTGAAAGTACCGATTCATCTTACGCTTGGTAATGGAGCAGATGAATCACATTTTATTGAAACGGTGCGTACTTTGGTAGAGTGTGAAGCTGATATAAACGCAAAGGAAAATAAAGGAAACAATTTGGTTCTTCTTGCGATTGAAAATTACAAATCGGAAAAGTAAGTAAATGAAATTGTTGAAATGGGAGGTAATTGGAAAAAGATAACATTGAAGGTCAATCTGTGGTACATTTGGTTTCTGCAGCAGGCAAAATTGAATTATTGAAATACTTTTTGGAAATGGGTGCTGATGTAAATACAGAGGACGCATCTGGACGGACGCCAATTCATTTGATTTTGAATCGTAGGTATCACTTTGTGGAAATGGTAACGCTGTTGGTAGAGTACGGCGCTGATATCAATGCGGTTGACAAAAATGATGAAACTCTTTTACAGATTGCTATAAAACAAAAAAGACCGGAAATGAAATAAAGGCACTTTATGAGCTTAGAAAAAAGCAAATGTGGCGGTACTGTACTTTGCAATAGTTCCGGGTATTAACTTGTTAAGTTGTTGTAAGTCTTAAACAGTTGAGATATATTATTGCAATTTTATGAATGTTAGAACATTAGAGCTTATTCTGGGCAGATTACCGTTATAAAGACTATGGCATTTGTTTTTACATTACGTTAGCAAATGAAATATTGACATACGACCAACAGCATTTAACTGCTAATCATTCATAACAAACGCCTTTAAATTAGCATCCACAAATTCAACTGATTCATTGGTCACAAGTTTATGTAAATATATAATAAAGGAAACCCTTATAAACCCAAAGTATAAATACAAATTTCCAATATTTTTTATTAAGTAAAACCAAACAGTTGAGTGTGCATTTCCAAAATGAGCATGTCCAAGTGCACAGATTTTGGTTTGCCGACGCACGCCTGAAGTCAAATTCTTCCAATGTTTTTATAGTCTGCTTATTAGCTCGCTGCTTCAGCAGGAGAGCTATTTAAGATATCGTTGTCCGTTTGTCTGTCTGTCCGTCTGTCTGTCTGTCCGTCTGTCTGTCTGTCTGTCCTCTTTATTAGCTCGCTGCTTCAGCAGGAGAGCTATTTAAGATATCGTTGTCCGTTTGTCTGTCTGTCCGTCTGTCTGTCTGTCTGTCCTCTTTATTTTAGGCTAAATGGGCTCTAAACCAGCAAAATGGGCTCTAAACCAGCAAAATCGGTTCTAAACCAGGCTAAATGGGTTCAAAATTAGGCAAAATGGGCTATTATTAGCTCGCTGCTTCAGCAGGAGAGCTATTTAAGATATCGTTGTCCGTTTGTCTGTCTGTCCGTCTGTCTGTCCTTTTTTTAGGCTAAATGGGCTCTAAACCAGCAAAATGGGCTCTAAACCAGCAAAATCGGTTCTAAACCAGGCTAAATGGGTTCAAAATTAGGCAAAATGGGCTATTATTACTTACTGCATTCATCAAGGATTTTGTCGTAGGATCTTTTGACCACATAGACACTCATCGTTGTTAGCAGCGAGCATTCTTCAATGGCTTACCATGGATGTTTATTTAGATTAAAATTGGAAATAGCTCCAGCTTCAACGCCGAGCATTTTCAAATGTTTCAGTCGTGGAAAGGATTGCTGCAGAGCTAAACCAGGAAATTTAAGACCTTCATAAATATCTATTTCCAGTTGTTCCAAAGAACTCATTTCGGGAAAAATAATCGTCAAACTTTGAGGTAGCAAAATTTTGCACTTTAAACTTAGCTGTGTTAAGCTGTTACTCTGACAGCTCAGGAAAGATTCAAAGGCTTCAGAGGAAAACTTGGAAAACGTTTCAAAGAAAAGGTCAAGCTCTATTAATTTGAGTTTCTTCTCGGTAAGATTTGCTAACAGATTATCGGTAATGATGCCCCTTATCTTCAAGGTTTTTAATCGCTTAGAATTACTGATAGCGTTAATACAGCCGGCGACAAGTCCACGGCCATCTCTGTTACGGTTAATCAGATTCAGACAGGACAAGTTTGGTGCAAGTTGAACTACATACTACAAGATATGGGATAGCAGCTTACAGGCAAGCAGGTAGGTTGCCTAAGCGACCAAACCAAACAAAAAGGAAGGTGTGGCAATGCTCGTAAAGTCGTTATTTTTTCGTTTACTTGCAATGCAAGCAAGTCCTACATGCGAAATTGCTGGCATTTGTCATATAATATACGACATATATGATATGTAGACCAGCATTCAAATTCTTCGTTTTAAGTTTCTCCACACATCTACAAAAGTCAAATGTGTTTGAGCGTTACACGACGGGATGGATGACTTCAAGTCAACATTTTAATGACAGAAATAAATAATAATACTAACTTATATCAACGTTTGACATTCATGTTTCACCATTTTAAGCCATGGCCACGGGCAAGCTTTACGTCAAATCTTGTACGCTTTACCTTTACGTAGAGGAAAAGTTGGAAAACGTTTCAAAGAAAAGTTCAAGCTCTACGAACTTTAGTTTCTTCTCCGTAAGCTTTTCTAACAGATTGTTGGTAATGGTTCCCCTTATCTGCAAGGTTTTCAATGGTTTTGGATTACTGATAGCGTTTATACAACCGGCGAGAAGTTCCCAATTATCTCTGTTGCGGTTAATCAGATTCAGGCAGGCCACGTTTGGTGCAAGTTTAATTACATTTTCATAAAATCTCAAAGCTGTGGGTGTCACGAAAGTCAATTCAATTTGAAGTTTTGTTAAGTTGTAGAACACCATATTTACATTTTCCAATGCTTTTGGATGAAAGGGAGGGTCATCATAACTTTGTTCCAAATATAGTTCAGTAGCGACGCTTCCGATTGCACAGAAAAACCTTTTCTGTTCACGCCTATTTACCAACTTGAATGCTTGAGTTCCAACTCTAAACTTTGAGCATGGAAAGTTATGAATTCTTTTACTCATCCATTCAATAAGCCAACAGGCTAGCGTATCGATCTCGTTAGCTTTCATCTTGTCAAAATGACTTTTAGTTTTGCTGTCCCTATCCAAGTGTGGCGACTTGTTAAGACAAATTTCCCAGTCTTTGACAAGCATTGCTTTTTTATCAGTTAGGCATAACTGGAAGTTAGAACGCTTTTGAATGGCAGGCGTCCATTTAGTTTTCCAGAAGTTGTTTGCGCTTCGACAATTAATCATGTCAAATATACTGATATATTTCGAAACCTCTTCAACAATCTGTAATTTAAAAGAAAGCCAAACAATTAGACAGTAATTATTATCACAAAAAAAATTTGATTTAGCACTGCTTGGCTTACGAGTGCATTATGAATTGCTGTTGAAAGTGGGTCCCGTTTTACTGGATTAACAGGAGATTGGGAACTCACACTGACATTTTCAAATATAACTGACTCCATTTTAAACAACTTGCGTTTTTTAAGTTTCTGATTATATTGCTTTATTTTAATAGACGCGTTACAATGGAATACAGGTTTGGGTTTATTTTGCATTAGGTTGTTGTATTGGCTTCATATATTTCACATCCTCTCGGTTATGAAACTAAAATAAAACTGTTTCTTACAATGCTTGTTACCGGTGAAATATTTATTACTTCGTGAGATTTCTGTACCACTTACACATTCTATTTTCTCTGCAATGAAGTTATCTGTTATTTGTGCGAATGTGCTTAAATGTTGTATGAGTGTGTTACGACAATTTTGTACTGTGCGAATGCAGTGTCAAGGAAATTGGCATGCTTGCTAGATAAGCTGTAAGCATGTTGCGTTTAGAAGGTATCCCCAAACCGTTTTCTTCCCTGCTGAGGAAGTGGAATGCAGGGCTACATTCACAAATTTTCCGATTAACATGTATTGTGTACAATTACCCGGAACTTAGGTACATGAGCTACATTAAAGTATAAGATGTATACACAAAACCCACTAAAATTTCCTTAGGCTTTCACACGGGGGTCCACGAAGAATCCTACTCAAAGTTTGCTACCCGCGAACTTTGCTACCTACGAAGTTTGCTACTCGCAAAGTTTACTACCCGCGATGTTTCCTACTCACGAAGTTTCCCATCTACGAAGTTTACTACTCGCGAAAAATACTACAAACAATAATTATTATTACTGTATTATTATTCCTGAGGAAGAAATTAGTAAAATTTCGAAAGCTCGAGTTGATTCAACTGCCAGCATCCGTTAGGCCCTTATTTTATTTTGTACAAATTAACAAAAAATAATGTACAAGTTGTTTATTATCGTGTAATAGTAAAATGTATTCACAAGGGTTTACAAAATTTTTTTCGTCCTTTCTTACATCGTGTTAGATATCAATATTGAGCATAAAAAATTATACTATATTTCACATAATCAAAAATAAGAACTATTTTCTTTTAAATCCCATTTTCAAAGTAATGACTGGTGCTAGTTTAGGGCGTCTTTTTGCTTTTATAGGATTTACTTTTGCTGATTTTGGGCCTATGTTTGCTGGTTTAGAGCCTTTATTAGCTGGATCTGGAATATAGTAGCCCAAAAATAAAGTAGGCGGACAGACAGACGCACAAACATATTATATCTTAGTAAGCTCCTCTACTGAAGCAACGAGCTAATAATTATGCATGAAAGGATTACTGATAAAAGGATTAAGTAGCATTTTTCGTGAGTAGTAAACTTCGTAGATGGGAAACTTCGTAGATGGGAAACTTCGTGAGTAGCAAACATCGCGGGTAGTAAATTTCGCGAGTAGCAAACTTCGTAGGTAGCAAAGTTCGCGAGTAGCAAACATTGAGTAGCAAACTTCGCAGTAGCACACTTTGAGTAGGATTCTGCGTGCTTCCATCGATCCATTGATTTTCTCTGCAATGAAGTTATCTGTTATTTGTGCGAATGTGCTTAAATGTTGTATGAGTGTGTTACGACAATTTTGTACTGTGCGAATGCAGTGTCAAGGAAATTGGCATGCTTGCTAGATAAGCTGTAAGCATGTTGCGTTTAGAAGGTATCCCCAAACCGTTTTCTTCCCTGCTGAGGAAGTGGAATGCAGGGCTACATTCACAAATTTTCCGATTAACATGTATTGTGTACAATTACCCGGAACTTAGGTACATGAGCTACATTAAAGTATAAGATGTATACACAAAACCCACTAAAATTTCCTTAGGCTTTCACACGGCTTTGTGTCATTATAATCCGCTTAGCCCAGTATTCGCAATGTAAATAGGTGACCACGAATTATTTCAGAAGTGTACAAAAAATAAGAACGAAGCAGAATGGAGCAAAATGGACAAGAGAAAAGAATACCTTACTCTTGCTTGGAAATGTTTCATCGAATGTATGTTTAAGCCAGAAATATATGTACGCGTTTATAGAAGTTCACGATTTAGAAGTACAAGAATTAGTGAACTGGTAGTTGTACAAGGTATGTCCATTTCATCAGTAATAAGTTAAATGTGGAATAGGGAATGAAAGAACTTTAGGAATACATAGTCATATAAAAACACGTTTTTGTATAAAAAAGATGCAGCAAGCTGCTGCCACGTAAGATAATTTGTTATAAGTAATATGTCCATTTTATGATGTTAAATAAAAAATATCGCAAAGAGAGCTTTTTTTGTCACTAAACACTGACTGGTGTGTCAAGAGTATCGTAAGAAGAAAAATTGGTTTACTCTCCGATCACACTTTCATTTTGTTAATTCAATTAAATTAAATTACATATAAGAACAAACTTGTCTATGCGTAAATAAATGGTGATTAAAATGATTGAATGACCGCAAACATTGGAAATTTATATTATGCTAACAAACAGTAATAGTACGTGGCATATCAGAATTCTTGATCAATTCTATAGTAAAACTTGCCAAAATATCTAGGTAAATCCTGTTGACAACAGGCTGTTGTTTGTTGTTTTATGCATCAATGTGGATCTTAAAATTATCCGTCTTGAATTCCTTGGTTCACATTGTAGTATAATTGTTAGTAAAAAGTATCAACTTATTCATTTAAAGCATTAACACAACACAAGTGCAAACCCAAAATATGCCATTAGCTAACTTAAGCACATATTCTTAGAAATAATGGGAGAGAGAGTTAGAGATTAAGTACATCAGGGCATACAGTTTTACAATTGTTTATTGCTAAAAGCCTTCTGCGTTAAAACATTTTGGAATAGGTGGGACTCCAAAAGAAAAGCAAACAAAGTATTTTGAGGCTGCCTAAGCTGTTGAAAACAAAAGACATCAAGAACTGAATTTTTTCAAGTACCTAAAATATTCTAGTATGCTGAAATATTTAATTAACTAAAAAACTAAACTAAAAAATTATTTAATTTGTTGAATTAAAAAAACAGAATTAATCAAAACAAGTATGTTGTTGGATTTTACAGATTTTGGATATTATCCTTTCAAAGTTAATAAACTCTTCAAGTACCACCTCCGATGAGTTTGAGAGCATGTGCGATGCATCCCTACAATTTAGCAGGATCCTACATCCACTCAAAACAGACTGGCTATTTGAAAACGCAATTTCAGTTTTTCTGTTTGTCAAGTAAGATTGATTGCAACGTTTTATTTATGCAGTAAACTTATTTAATTGTTTGTGTTCCTAGGTATTTCCAATTATTAGCTTTTACCTTGACGTAAGCAGCACGCTCAAATGTCGTCTTGTTAGTCAGCGTTGGAGACTTGGTGTGGAATTCTGTCTGCAAAATGCTAATTGTACTAACGCTAGCTTGTTTAGAAAGTTGACAAAACCGTTTGAATTTGATACGATCGATAAATTGGAAAACTTTCTCAGTGTGACGTCTAATCATTTTGAAGCTAGACAAAATCCTATACTTTGGAAAGATGTTGTCATAAATAATGAATGTGATGACTTCACTCCGTTTTGGGATCTGGTAAAGCAGCTTCTGTCCAACTTTGGACACCACATCACATCCATTGAATTTTCTTTGGGGGATGAATCAGGCGATTGGATAACGGATTTAAAAATATATAACTTACTTTACGAACAATAATGTAGAATTCCAAATGCTCGGTACATTAACATTAGCCAGTTTCTAGGTGCCGATACGGACAAATTAAAGTCAGATAAGCTACAGCAGTTTATAACTAGTCATCCACTCCCAGAGCTTCCTCACTTAACGTCTTTAAGCATTTATGAGTCTTTTGAAACTATTTCCCATCGCGGGCGACAAATACGGGATGCTCTATTTGACAAATACCTAAATCAACTGAAGAGACTGTTTGTGGATAGCGGTACATGTCGAGGACTCGTATCAGCTAATAAAACAGAACTGCCAAATTTGAGACACCTTAAATTAAACACAAAATTCTCAGGAGTTTTACCTATTGTGACAGAGCTGCGCTCCATTGTAGCCCCAATCTTGAGATTCTGACGTTTGTAGGAGATATGCTTCCAGTAAACAAGAAAACATTTTCCCAATTATTTGAAGTTATTCGTGATTACTGCCAACTGTACGTAATCTCAGTTTTGATTTTTAAGACGATTCCAAATATGAGGATGAAGATTTAAATATAGAAGAGTACAATCAGGAAGTGCTATCGCCAACATTGGATACAGTTACGTGTTTAGAAATTAAATTTTTCACAAACTGTTTCTATTCTCCACCTTTTGCGTGGATTCTAAAGCAGTTACCCAATCTTGAGAGCTTGTCTATTTCAAAAAGGAATGGATATTTGAAAGCGAACCAAGAAAATAATATGTGTAGTGAAATATTGCCTGAGCCTGCTGATATTGACCAATGGTTAATGCAAAATTCAAGAGTTGTCCACTGATATGGGAAGTTCTTCCAAAACTGAAAGAGCTCGTCATAAACGGTGACATATTCTATAAGTAATAAATATTGTCATTGTTTTACATTTAAAAAAAGCTGAACTGCAGTATGTATCTACTATGTAATATATTAAAACTGTATGTAAAATTTAGCAGCTTGTGATAAAGTAAAATAAGTTTGTTTTGTAATCGCTGGTCAAGAAAACAATGGAATGTGTTAACCAGTTAATAAATAAATGATGCATATTTGCAAATTACCGTACTTATTATATGGTGCCCGTTTTCATGTATTTTTTTATATCCATACTTGGATAACTGATTTCTAATTTTTTTATTTTGCATAATCATTATAACTGAATAAACTGAAGTAAAATTTGACTTCTCTGGAGCTAGCTTGATCTCATTTTTGTCCAACTGGTTTTTTTTACATTTGTTTTCTATTTTGGTTACTAAACTTCCATCCAGTCAACTTGTCAAGAACGTTGCTGTCCATATATACATGATCTTTTAAGTAGCTAATATTCTCTAAGTTGTTAAGCGAATTCTTAGAAACCTGTACTGATAGAAACCCAAATTATAAAATGAACAAAGGTTTTTCGTTCCAAGCTCGTACCTTGCGCATTCTTCCGTTCTTACATTGCTTCAAACAGTATGTAATATACAAAATTTTCTTATATTCACAGGATTAGTATGCATGTTTGGGATTTAATACAAACGGACAAGTTATTGGTATCCACTATGAAGGCACTACAAACTAGTTCCTTTCATACTGCACTCAAACAACACAAAGAATCTAGAAGGGTACAACTTATTTTGGGTAAAGATTTTTTAATGCATTACCGGCGACAGGTACCTTTTGGAAACAATAGAATATTTCTCACTTATAATTACATGAGTGTGCGTGTATGCAGTGTGTTATGCTTTGAGCAATCACGAATTTCTGAACATCAGAACTCAAATATACTAAAAAAGCTGAACCCAAAAGACGCAAAGAACCAAACATTTTTTCCTGTGTCGTGTCGTCATAAACATTTTAATTAAATATATAATCAAAAGTTTCAAATATTATAACTTTGTTTACATTAAAATGGATTCTGGTGCAAATCCAGTTGAACGGAGCCCATTCTCAAAAGCCCTACAAAATGCACTCGTAAGTCAACCAGACCACAATTTAATTTGCGTTTTGGCAATTTTAATAAAACTAAAATAAATTATACTGGTTTTACAGATTATGGACGAGATTTCCAAGTACATCACACTGGTGGACATGATGAATTGCCGGAGTGCAAATAATTTGTGGAAAAATGAATGGACCCCTGCAATTCAAAAACGATCGAATTCCTGGCTGTGTCTCACTGACAATATAGATATGCTTGTGAAAGACTTAAGAATTTGCTTTAAGCAATCCCCAAATTCGGATTGGGACAGAGCCCATTGGAATTTTATCGTAATGAATGATAGCAAGATTGGCACAAAATCCAGTGAGCTTATCCAGTGGATCAATAAAAATCTTCACAGCTTTCCCTGTTCAAAATTTAGAATTTCGACCAAGGCTTTCAAGTTAGTAGATCAGAGCGTTTTAGAGACGTTTTTCTGTGCAATGTTAAACATTGCTACAGAACTACATTTAGAAAGCAGTTCGAATGGCCCTCCGTTTCGTTGTAACCCATTAGAAAATCTAAATCTAGTGTTTCACAACTTAGCAATACTTAAAATTGAATTTATGTTTGTCAGCAAACAACAACGGGAACGACATATAGCACTGAAATTTTACCAAAACATAATCAAGCTGGCCCCAAATTTGAACACGTTGAGTCTGATTAACTGTTGCGCTGGTCAAAATGATTGCGGATTAATTACTGGTTGTATTAGTGCAATTAGTAATCCAGATCGTATAGAAACTCTGCACATAAGAGATACTATTACAGACAATCTCATAGAAAAGCTTATTGAAAAGAAATTACATTTGACGCATTTTGAGTTGTTTTTCGAAACGTTTTCTAATGCTTCCTCTGAAAGCTTTGAGATTTTTTTAAACACTCAGAACAACAGCTTACGTCGGTTGTTTTTAAAGAGCAAAGTCTTAGTACCTCGAACCTTACCAATCATTTTTCCACAAATGGGTAAATTGGAACTACTGGAAATTGAAACCTATGACGGCCTTGGATTTCCTGGTTTAAATCTACAGCAATCATTTCCCAGACTAAAACATTTAAAAACGCGGGGTATTGACGCAAACGTTTTCTCCGGTTTGCAGCCTGTTGGAACAGTAGAAGAATTTGATTTAGGGCGTTCATATGTAAACCGAAATAATATTTTACAAATATGTAGGATCTTTCCAAACTTGAAAAAGTTAAGCATTCCTTGCAAACAATCTACAATGTTAGCACTGAACTCTGCTACAATGAATCGTCTGGAAGAACTTACGCTATTTGGTGAATCTGAGGAAATGATGAGAAATATAATTGAGGCTCTTACGGGGGTAATGGAAGACGACCAGGGGAGAATATTGATGGTAATGAGAAGGGGACCTTTGGCATTCCTACATAGTAAGTTATAATTTTTAGTGGCTGAGCAAAGTTGAACATTTGTCATGACACAAGGTTAATAACATATTCTGTTATCAAATTTGTTCTTTAGAAATAAAGATTCTACGACTAGTGAATGGATTTTTGACTGACACGCATTGCATGTTGGGACTGATGGATTTACAATCCTTACAGTGTCTGGACTTGCGCATGAACTATCCAAACAAGAAACATAAGGTATTTTGTAGTTTAGCTTTGCTATGTGTATTAATTGTTACAAAATAAGGATTTATATTAATTTGTTGTCACTTGCAGATTTCAGAAGCAATGCTGGAACAACTGAGAGGAAAGTTTACGGTGCTGTTATAAGATGCATGTTGTCAACGAAAAATAAACCAGCAGTTACGCAAAACTTGAAATTGAAACTTGTAAAGTTATTATATTACTGTAAATTTGCATTTGTATATTTTTAGCTTGAATCTTTTTGGTTCTTTAGCTACACTTGATTTAGTATGCGCCGAATAATTTTAGCCCAATTAGTAGTACATTGTGTTTATTGAAAAACTCAAGTTATATGTAATTTTAATTAGCAGGAAAATGTCCCTGCTTCGAGTGTAATTATTTTGTGTAAATTGTTTAGTAAAAATCAATACAAATTTAGTTTTAGGCACCTAATGCACAAAAGTGGTTGCAGTGTGAACGTACACAGTAGAAGTAATAATGATAAGTAGCTTATGCAACTAATGCATTATATAACTGAATAGTTTTTCGAATTTGAATTAAGTTATAATTTCCTTCAGTTTGATTTGGCAATTTCCTAGCCAAGCAATATATTCAAAATATTTAAATTAGTGATAATGGTTTCTCAGGCAAACGAAAACTGGTGTAGATGTTTAGTATTTTCTTATTTTGACGTACTTTATAAAATGAGGTATAACATGAATTATTAAACCAAAAGCACACCATTGAGACAGAAACGGTTAGGTATATTATTGACTTGGAACTAATATTTTGCATGCCCAGTATAAGCATTTTTGTCATAGATGCTGCTGTTCACAAAGTTTTGGTTAGATGATTTCAAATACAAGTATTTATTTCTTTCAATACTAAAGCCTTTGCAAGTGTAATATTCTTGGACATGTCAATTATTGCAAACTACAATTCCGCCACATCTGCCTTCGTCTTAGCTCATTAATTGCCCGTATTTCCTCTTCCGGCCTTTTGCCTTTAATTGCAAGCTCTAAAATGGTTTTTCCATCTTTATCAACTGCGTTAATATCAGCGCCGTACTCCACCAATAGCTCAGCCATTTCAACAAAGCGATATGTGAAATATTGAATTATATGAATTGGTGCACGCCCATATTTATCCTTCGCATTAACTTCGGCTCCCAATTCCAAAAAGTATTTCGTGTGGTCAACTCTTCCTTCAATAGTAAGGAAATGGACTACAGATTTCCCCTCGTTATTTATAGCTTTCCAGTTTCCCCCCATGTCAACAATTTCTTTCAAGTGCATTAAGTGTTCAGTAGATGTCATGATCTTTGTAGCAAGGAGCACCAAATTGTCTCCATTCTTGTCCGTTGCATTTATATCTGCTCCACATTCCACCAAAGCCCGTACAGTTTCCATAAAGTGTGTTCTATCTGCATCTGGACTGGCTGCAAGATGAATTGGTGTTTCAAGATTTTCGTTCCTTGCATTGACATCTGCTCCTAAAGAGGTTAGGTGGTATATCTTTTTGATATGTTTGGATTTTGCAGCAAGGTGGACCAAAGTGTTACCATCTTTATCCTTTACCTTCCAATCTACCCCAAGCTTAATCATTTCTTCAAACTGCTCGAATGTTGCACCTGCTTTAACAAGTAGTAAGTTTCCATAATCGCTTGTATCATGTACGTTAGCACCAGCGTCTATCAATGTGTAAAGTACTTCCTTGAAATTTTCTGCGCACTCGCCAACTGCTATTGAAAGAATTGGTGTAGTTCCATAGTATGTCTTTGAGTGAATATCCAAACCCAAGGACAGGAAAAACTTAATTGCTTCAATTCGCATCATGGTGACAGCCCAGTGAAGCACATTTCGACCGCCATCGTCAACAGCGTGGAGGTTGGCACCGAGATCAAGTAAAGTGACTAATGTTTCAACAGGTTCATGCTTAGTTGCCTGAATCAACACAGATTCTCCCAAACTGCAAATTTTGGCATTGACATCCGCTTTAATCACTGTTAATAGCTTGTCAGATATTTTCAGCCTGTATGCTAAGGCAGTTAGAAAGTCATCGCGTTTCTTCTCGTCCATTTTGCCTTTCGACTCTATTGCATCTTCAGGAAATGAAAATTTTGCATCCGCGTTTTTGGTTTCTTTCAATCAAACAATGGCACGATGTTTGCAAACAATTTCTCAAAATACAAAAATGTAATGTTATAGCTGAAATTACCTTTTGAAAGAACGTTAGATTGCTTTGATCCAAAATCTATTTGTTTCGCAAAATCTCGTGAAACAGTGATTTCCATATGGTTTGAAGGTTTAGTTAAAGTATTTTGAAGTTGATTCTGTAAGAAACCATTGTTATTTGAAAACAAAGTCAATATATCACGAAGTATATCATCGGCTGTGGGCCGCTGTCCTGGTATATTTGCGGTCATTCTACAAATTAATTCTCTATTGGACTCATCTGGTAGGCCCCATTGTGGCACATCTTTGACAATATGCTGCAGCCGCTCAAACGGATCGCCAAATAAATGTTCGCCCCCACTTAAGACGAAATAGAAGACACATCCGAGCGAGAATATGTCTGCCTTGGCAGTCTAAAATGAAGCAAAAATATACATTTCCATGTAAGCCAGCCGTTCGAAGTAAATTATCTAAGAATTTGCTTATGTATTATTAAAAACCATTGACGTACCGTTTTTGTTTGAATGTCAGTATCATTTTTGCAATATATCAAAATCAATATCTCTGGTGCCATCCAGTCTGCTGTACCAAACACCCCGGAAGAACTAACCGCAGACGTACCTGTTTCCAACTCCTTTGAAAAACCAAAGTCCGAGATTTTTACTTGTCCATGCCGATTAAACAATATGTTAGCAGGTTTCAAATCGCGGTGGATTATTCCATTTTTGTGTAAAAACGCTAGTCCACGTGTACATTTTTCCAGCACAAAACCTATCTCTGGCTTTATCAATCGCATTTCCATTTCATCCTCAAGGTTAATCAGACAAAGCTCTAAGGCAATGTAAACTTGATTGTCCTTCATCTCGGCAACATGATAGCGTACAATATTCTCGTGATCATCAAGCTTTTTGAGAAGGTCAACCTCCTTTAGCGCCAGCTTTGGTTCATCATGCAAAACCTTTACAGCAACTTCTCTTCCATCAAAACTTCCCTTAAACACTCGTGTGCCTGAGCGTCCTTTTCCAAGCACATGGTTTATATCCACGGAAATTCGATTCAAATCTCGCAGATTGGTTTCATGACGTTCAAGAATACCAGCAGCACCGCTCTGGTTAACTTCTTCAAGGGCTGTGAGAATAACGCCAAATGCATCTTTTCGTGTTGGCAAAATCTCGTACAAGCGTCTGCTCCTTTCGTATGGTGTCCTATAAGATTGCTTTATAGGAGATACTAGAACGTATTGAGGTACTTTGATTATACGCTTATACATTTGTGCAAATAACTTACAACATCTTCGTAATCGTTCTGACTTAATGCACCGCACTGCTGCAATCGGGATAGCAGATGCACATTGCAAGTTGTGTATCTGATTAGCTCGACCAGATTCTTTTCAATGTGATTTCTTTGCCAATCTTCCATTTTCACTACTGTTACATGGGGTTTTTATTTTCTTTCAAATGTCGATATCCTAACTCCACAAATCTCGGTTCGGATCTGAAGGACAAAGCTATCACGATCTGGTATAAAACGAACATAAAAACAACTTCATCGGTCATTTTCAATTACATAGTTCATTGATGTGTCACCTCCACAACTTTCGCGTTTATTACCCTTGCGACTTTTCTATGAAATGATGAGTAGGTTTGTCCGGAGTTTCCTGTCACATATCTGATAGCTTTGTTTTGAAGAACGTGAGCACCTGATAAACCTGCCACAAACGTATTTACTACGTAAGTTAATTTTTGGTCATGTTTACTGTCAAGCTCTGACATTGCTCTAATTTATTGAGGTACTCTAATTTGGTTGGATTTCTTTGCCAATCTTCCATTTTCTATTTTGAAGGTGTATATGTAGTTGTACGTATATCCTAACTCCACAAATCTTAGTTCTGATGCGAAGGACAAAGCTATCAGCATTAGCTATTAAACGTAAAAACTGCTTCATCAATCAATTTAAAGTGCATAGTTTATTGACATGTTATCTCAACGAATTTTCAGTTTATAACTTGCGACTACTTATGAACTTATGAGTATACACTTTATTTACTTGCTAGGCAAATCAGTTTTTGGTTATGTTTAATGTCAGGCTCTGACATTCTTCTGCTTTATTGAGGTACTCTATATTGGTTGAATAAAAATAATCTTAAAAACCTAAAAATGATAAGAGCTTGTTTAAACAATGTAGCATGTTGACGGCACAACTGAGCACAGATATGGACATACAAAGAGTTGATTTACGTAAAACGGATATGTCGAGTGATACAAATTAATTGACCGCGATGATGACCCCAACCGAGGCGAGTCATCCAGGAGCATTTTCAACAGAGCAAGTTATATGGTCGTTTATTCAGTAAGTTACACAGCAGACTTAATTTCTTCGCCATTCCATTACAATAGAACAAATGTTATTCCTTAAATTTAAATTTTTATGCATATTTGTTCCTAGAGTTAATATCGTATATGCATATTTCAGTGAAAGAAGTTTTTTGTGGGAAAAATTTGCATGTGAAGGGTTTATTGACTTGGTTTACATGGTTTATTGAAGCATGATGGTAGGTTCTAAATAAGCTGGTATACAAGATTGCCGTATTTTGAGTTATATCTATCAGCTAGCTATGTGGGGATAACTACTTAATTAAACGTATGAGTGCAAGCGATATGATAACTTTTATATCTGGTAATTTCCACCATACTCTTTTACTCCACCACCTCAAAACTTATTTTGTAAAATCTATTTTTATCCTTACAAATTGAAACTAGAAGTTAAGATTGGAAAAAATTAACAACTGCTTTAACAAACCAAATAAGTTTTCAAATCTGCTATTGAAGTTTTTACCCAAAACAGCAATCATGTTTTCTTTTTCCATTAACCACACACACATTAGAAGATCCGTGTATAAAAGTCACGATCCGAATTTGATTTTTCTCTTAAACCTTTACAAAACGTTTCTATCGGCCCAAGCGTTTCCCATTTATAAATATGAGTGATTTATTCTACAAAATAATATACCAATACAACGTATTAATACAACTGCGATTTGCACAATTCCTAATAAAACACGCATTGTTCTACGTTTGGAATTATGAGTTACAAATTCGATTTATTGTTAATTTCCAAATTCCTGTATGTGACCTTGATACTAGACGGTACATTTGTCCATCAGAAATACAGTAAACTTCTCTCTCATCTGCTCAAGCATTGATTTTGAAATCTGTAAATGCGCCACAAAAGAAGATCAGAATAAAGCTAAACAAATACTCCTCTGTAGAATTTCCACACAGTTATAATAAACTGATAAACTATAGGTTACCTTATATTTAATTGGAAACTCGTCGATACGTAAATCCAAGCACTGCAATGACTTTAACTTCATCGGTCCATGCTTACAGGTCAAGTCAGTCAAGCCTCCATTAACCAATCGTAATATTTTTACACCTGTAAAACATAGGTTGAAAAAATAAATAAAGACATATTTCCAATTTACAAAATTCTCTTCGAAAATATTAAATAATAAACGTTTATGTCAAAACCTACTCTGAAGAAACGGCATGGGCTCTTTCCGCACCCCCACAAATCCTCCCCGCTTCTCGGCTGCAACAAAATCCTCCTTGGAATATCCTGTAAGAATTTCATTCAACATATGCAGCCTCTCCTCCCAATGACACCACAGCGTAAGCTCTTTAAGAGATTTCATCGTAGCAGCGTTCAGTTTGAACGCCCAAAACAGTTGACAATTGATACTTAGCTTTTTTAGATTTGGAAATATTCTGCAACACTCTAAAACTCTGGTTGTTTGCGCTAACCTCAATTCAAATTCTTCAACCGTTTTTATGGGTTGCATGTCTTCATTTAAAAATGATGGCGGACATGGCTCCAAATTTAATATTTTCAAACACTTTAGCTGGGGAAACGATCCATGCAGACATATTCCAGGAAAATCAAGGCTCCGTGAATAACAATCAATTTCCAGTATTGCCAAGGTAGGAATTTGTGGAAAGATAATTTTGTTATTAAATTTTAGTATATCACATTTTAAGTTCAATTTTTTTAAACTGTTGCTTTGGCTGCTTAAAAAGGACTCTATGATTTGCGAGGAAATTCCAAACTCGTTCAAACTGAAATTCTATTCCGCGAGCTTTTCTATCTTAACATTTGTAATATCCCCCCTTAAATGTAGAGATTATATTTGCGAAGTTTTCTGAGCATATGATTTAGTTCAGACGACCTTTTTTGCGTGGTTCCTTCCATCCATCCTTCCATCCAACAACAAAAAAGCAATACAAAGGCCTCTCTCCTTTCCCAAGCATGTACATACTTGCATGGGAAATGGGAAGGGTAAACGAGCTAAGCTAACAAGCAAACAATGCAGAGTCTGCATTGCAGACTAGCTGGCTGGTGTACTCCCCTTGTGTTCTCGCGAGCTGGTGTACTTGGTCTGGGCTTTCAGTAGTTACACTCAGCCCGACCAATTATAGGCTAGTGGCTAGCGCGCTTGACGCGCCACGATGGCTGTGAGCGTGCTAATCGGGGTCGCGGTATGGATTCCGAGCTGATACTTTTTTTTTGCATTTTAACTTGGATTTAGATTAAGGCAAAGCATCTAATCTAGAACACACATACAACAATAGACACACAAATTTGCAACAAACTAAAACTTCGCTCTCTTACATTCTTACAAGAATTTCATTTGTTTTGGATTACTAATTAAACTAATACATTTGCTTAGATATTTGCCAAAGAGATCAATCAGCCTTATTGTGTCAAGTTTTGGTGCAAACCGTATAATTTGTCTGAAAAAGTTCAATGCCATGTCGGAATGCACATCACTACAGGAACTTATTTCAAGTGCTTTTAAATTGGAAAACTGAAATTTTCATTAAAAAACTGTTATAAGCATTCGATGAACCCTAAAAATCATTTATTTCTTAATATGAATTCCGAATGTATAAGTCCGTCCCGTACAAAGTTTTGAATGTTTTCAGTTATCCAAAACATAAGCGATTTTGTTCGTACATCAACGTCGTATTTATCCATTGAGTAGAAGTAGTCTTGAGCTCTTTTATTCCAGTCTGGATTTGGCGACTCCTTAGGCCAATCCGTAAGTCCTTAACCAGTTGGTCTATTGTTTTTGTCAGATACAACTGAAATGATGACCGCTTTTGAATGACGGGTGTCCATTCATTTGGTATATAGTGCAGAGAACTCTTCTGCTGAGCAGAGCTGAGGAAAGATACTTTCTTTTGTATCATCAGGAAATTTAATACAACGCAATATACAACACTGATCTATGCTTTAGTGATATTTCTACCTCTTTCGCATTCTAGGCTTACGGAAAGGATCAGAGTTGCTTTTCAAGTTTGTCTATGTATTTGTTGCTATTTTTGTTTTGTCTACGAAGAAGAAGAAGTTTTGTCAAGCTCACGGCCATGTTTTTATGATCAATCCATTCCCAGATAGAAGAGCGTTAGTATGCTTGTGCTACTTTATTTGTTTGATGACCAAGTGAAGGATTAAAACTAAATCTTTGAATGATACCCTAACCTCATAATAATTATGTTTTTTAGATGTACTAACTCAATTCATCCAACAACCGTACTATAAATTTATGCAACAAAATCAAATTGTTTTGATTGATTGAATTGTGATGGAAATATTGTTTAAATAATTTGGATTAAAGTTCTAGTTTTTTGAAGTATTCTATTATACAATTTTAGAATCATCATAAATTCAGTCAAGGCCCACGTGTCTATGTAGACAAGTTCATGTAAATCCTTATAATGAATTCACGTGTCTATTTACACACGCTGGGTGTCTATGTAGACACGTATACAAATTTAATTTAATTATTTCATCATATGCTTGGATTTAAAAATTTCTTTTAATTTCCCATTATGTGCAAAAAATATGCTTGATAAAATGAGATGCTGATTGAAAAGAATAAGACAACTCAAAGTTTGCAAAAAATTTCCAAACTTTTCGTCTTCAAACTTGAATAATTCAAACAGCTTCCGGCAGATTTTGCTCAAAAATTGACAGAGAATCAACTTTTGTTGTAGAGTAAGGAATTCTGTTCGAAAACTCTGGCGTTTGAAAGGTTCAAAAACAAATAAATAAATGGGGAGTCCGATAGTGTTAAAAATGGCATTATTTGAAATTTTACCAATTTCAACTTCAAACGCCAGAGTTGAAATAAAAGTAATTTTTCTTCCGGGTCTAAATAGACACCCAGCGTGTATAATTGACAGAGTTTTTTCAAAATATAATTGCTATTATGTTTATGTAAAACAAAAACTACTATATTTGTACACATGGCTTGTAAATCAAGCAAAAACCTTTTTTGAGCGATAATTAGTTCTTACGCATTACTCAGCTTTTTTTAGATCCCACAATCCCACAAAATGATGAAATGTAGAAAATTACTGACGTTTCATGTGCTCCACAAAAATGTACTAGAAACGAAAAAATTTCACCCGGAATTCCAACATTTTTGGATACACATATTCAGAGCTCAAATACTTGCATCAGGTATGGATGGCCCCTAAAAAATTTATAATGCATTGGATATATCTAAGCCGAAAACACTATACTCACAAGGTATGATATTTGACTGTTAATCGCAAAATGAGATGCGATATATCACATCTTGTTCAGCTTTTTGCGTAGATTCCAAATCTGCTTTCCTTTTGGTGTAAAACGCAAATTTGTAGTTTTAATTAATTAATTAGTAATGCGCAAACCAGGCGCAAGAGTAACATCACAGCACACGCAGTACTGTACTGTTTTGGCCATTGCTTTGTGAGTTGTATGCGTAGTGACAGGAGCGCCTGAGGGATGCTGCTGGGGTCAAGCGCGCGTATTTGTACGTTAATTGCGATTACTAATTAATTAATTAAAATTACAAATTTGCGTTTTACACCAAAAGGAAACCATATTTGAAATCTGCGTAAAAAGCTTAACAAGACGTGCCAAATCGCATCTCATTTTGCGATTAACAGTCAAATAGCATACCTTGTCAGTAAGTTTCAGCATAGCTACCAACAAACCTTTGGGTCAGTAAAATTCATAAAGGGTTCATTATAAAAGGACTTAACTTATAGAAAGGTAAATATTTTTGTGAAAATTTCTCAACAGTCCAATTCCCTTTTCTCAAAATTTTCTCTTTTGTTGATAAAGCGGTTCAAGGATAATAAATGCACAGACACCACACGTACAGCGTTTAGTTACCTGGTATTTCTAAAAAATGGTTGTCGCTAATCTCGTTAGTGTCAGCAATACATTTTGGGTATTGCGTGTGTAGAACAGTTTGCTTTGAGCATTCGTATACAATTGAAATGACAATTAGATAAATGTAAAATGGTCAGTGAAATGAGATCAGTTCTAAAGCAAGCAAAAAAAGTAGCAATGGAATTTACTTCTGTTTTCTGTTAGTCGACATCACAAAACAACAGCAGGTGTTTCAGATTTCGACACACAACTTTAATAAATCATATAGCGTAAGTTATAACTTGACCATCTTAAAACGAAAACGTTGAGTGTGTACAAATCCATCAGGTTAACTAAAGGTGAATAGGGGACTCAATTGGCTTGGTTATAAGGCCTATAGTTGTGTATTTGAGATGGCTTGTTTTTTCATGGTACATGTATACAAATGCTGACAAAAGCAATATTTTCTGAAGTCTGTAGAAAAAAGGTTTTTGGTACATAACACGGAAAAAATAGTGGCATTCAGAATGGATGCATGTCTTCAAAACTACCCCCTGCTGTGTCCGTAATCCTGTTTTTTTTGTATTCTCAGTTATATATTTGCATGCTTGCTTGCATTATTTGCTTCCATAACATTACAAAATGCAGCATATTAAGTAGTGTCATTGTCTTCAGTACGGTGTTGTTGTTCAGTAAGCGTAGTGCAGGATTATATACGAGTTCACTTATTTCTGTTCACCTTTTGGGGTACAATAGACCCACAGGGAACACAAGAAATATCCAATTTCTTTGAATCCCACTGAGTATCTTTTGTGTTGTTCGTTGGGCATTTCAGAAATAAACTTTTTGGTATTCAAGTGAGCTGTATTGTCTTGAACCCTACGATTCCAAAACAGTATAAAATATTAAAGTAGAATAGGGAAAACATTGTTAGGGAATCTCGACTTTCTTGACACAATAATAACCATTGGCAAATGGAGTAATTAGGATTCAAAAGAGGGGCCCAAAAAAAGTCGAATTTAGCAAATGGACCACATGTTCGTAATTTTGGTTAAACAAAGACACAATATCATGTGTTGCAGAGCATACTTTAATTAATTTTGCGTATTTTCCAATTAGGAGCAGAAATCAGGACCTTAAAATTTAATTTGAACAAAAAATCCTCACAATTGTAATCCTGGTACAAAATGGAGTTAAAATCCTTTGCCGCATGGTATATACTTAATGTGAAAATGTTGAACCGTTGGTGACCTCTGACCTTTGGAATTGATTTATTGATCTTAAATTCAATCGGGTTCGGTCCAAAGGACACTGGCATGTGTATACCAAATTTGTAAGAAATCGGATAAGCTATTTCTGAGAAAAACGCATTGGGTGGACTACAAATCTCTCGGTTCTAATAATTCTGTGAAAGGAGCCATTGCAATGAACCCACATTATTTGATACATGCAGTGCTGAGAAACGCACAAACTCACAACACAGACAAGCAAGAGCAAGGGATGAGCTTTGGGTTGCTTTCAGCCATAATACACTACAATATAGCAACAATAAGCACAACAATAAGCTCTGCCTCTGCTTCTCCCTGAAACAGGAGTCGGCAATGCGTTGTGCGTATGGGGGTGCGTAGCAGGTTGCTTTAGTGTTTACGCTGCTAGCCAACAGCTTCAGAATAAAGCATATTAGAACAGACGCTCAGCACTGTGCAACATTGTTACGTAGTGAATAATACATTACCGTGTGTGAGTGAGTTTAGTCTGGGTTCTTCCTTTGACAATGCAACATACCACAACAGAAGTTGTGTTCAATTTTTACAATTTAAGTTTGTAAATTTTAAACTGAAAAAATTAAACGACAGCGACCAATGTGTGAAAATCGACTTTAAGGAATGTGAAAATATGGACGCGTCGGATTCAGACCACACAAAAGATAATTCTGACGAGGTAAGAATTTTGAAAAAAACGTTTCCACCGTAAAATTACTTTAAATGTTTAAATTGTATTGCCTTATTTCAACTCCGTTTTTAAATAAAATTAACCAAAGTCTTTAATGATTGTTTTCTCATCTTGTTCTTCAGGTAGGGAACACGGCGGCTGTTTGTAAAATGGCCGAGAAAAAGCCCTACAGTAATGACCCGTCAGTGATCTCTTTTCATTTCGGCATTGGTGGAAGTTACGCAAAGTTAACCCAAGATGAACAAACTCTGGAAAACTTTGTAAGCCAGTTTGGCTCTGCGTTTTCTTCCAGCGACAAGAATGCGCCTACTTACAGCCTAAGGATTGATAAAATTTTTTTTCAAACTGGAAATTTTCGTATCTTACAAGATTGTTTTGTTCAGTGTGGAAATGGTTTGGTTGAGCTTGAAATTAACGTAGGTACAGGGAGCCACCTGCCAAGCGTGTTGCCAAAATTTGCATTCCCAAGCTTAAAAAAGCTTCGATGTTATGCCTGGGGAACATTTAATACTCCAGAAACCCAGAAGATCATAATTAATACGGGCAATTTATTGAAGCATATTTTGGAGGGCAACAGTCCTCTAGAAGAGCTGACATTGCACAATGAAGTTGGATGTGCTTTTTCGGGACTGGACAACATCCTACTACCTTCATCACTGACAAGGTTGACGACGCATGCTTACAGTATGACAGACTTGGAAAATCTTGCAAAGAATCCATTGCCAGAACTTTCCTATTTGTTCTTAAGCATTCCGAAAACACCAGTTCCAGAGGATTTTTTGTTGAATATGTTGAGTAAATGGCGCAAATCGTTGAAAAACGTATGGCTAGACTTTATTCAGATGCCAGGTAAACCACCAGTTAAAAAATATTTCCCAGTAATGGAAAAATTGGAAACATTGAATTTTTGCGTGAATGGTGGACATGATTTTGAGCTGAACCAACAAGATAACGGTGACATGGTTTTGGACTTGGGATTGAGTTTCCCAACTCTAAATCGTCTAACACTAGGTCTAACTGAGTCCAGGTTTCAACAGTGGTGCGAAAAGTCTGTTTATCATTCAGTGAAAGAACTTAAGACTTTCAATTATAGCAACCAACCAGCGGGGCAATTTCCAGTGAATTTGCATACCATTCAACTAACCAGCTCGGCTTTCCCAAATCTCGCATCACTTTATATACACATATTGGGAACTGAAACTTGTGTACTTCAGCACATTTTTAAGGAAATGATTCAACTTACACGATTGAGTTTACATGTTCTTGGGACTGAATCAATCAAAACTTCCAACTTTTGGGATGCATTATTAATTGGGACTACCGCAGAAACTGTTGAGAAATTGAAGTGTGGTTTGAACGATCAGGATATTGCAACATTTCTGGAAAATTCAAACACGCCATCCGTCAGATGTCTTACAAGTAATAGTTTATCTTGAGTAATATTGTCTTTATAAAAATGCGTCATTTTCTTTTTTTGTGGTTTTCCAGGTCTGGATTCGCTAACTCTTATGACTTCGGGACCCAAACATGAAGGGCGGCTTATTTCTGAGATTTCCTATACGTATGCCTTTTCCAGAATGCAAAAACTTGTAAATTTGCATTTTTTTGGAAGATTTAAGGTACATTTTAAATTTATGGAGCTTTAAATAACTGTCTGATGAAAATACTATGATAGATATTATTAAAATGATGTATTTTAACAAATACACAGGAGGCTCCAGTTCATATTATGAAGGCGATGGATTATAAATGGGTAAGATGTTTCCAAAAAGTTAAAAATTATGTTTTTGTTTCAAAAACAGTACAAATTTTCTTAGAACCATATTAGCTGGGAATAAGTTTACTGAAACAGTAATACTAATCACTTGATATCGTTATTTGATATTTCCTTAAATTTCAGAGATTTAATTATTCCAATTGCGAAACATTAGCCTATTGTGAGCGTTTATTGTCCAAGTGTCAGACCTCTTCCGTGCCAAATGTGCTCCAACAAACTGACGCTCCACGGTATCAATTCAACTTTCTCCTTTACTCGACTGCTGGAAATTTTGCTGAAGGAACACACAATTCTAAGATTTTAGAAAACTTTGTGAGCGAGTTTGGCCCTGCATTTTCTTCTAACAAAAAGGATTTGCCTACCTACAGTCTTCATACTACATCGCGGTCTGTGGAGTTTAGGAATTTTAGAATTTTGCAAAATTGCTTTTTTCAGTGTGGAAACGGTCTTGTTGAGCTTGCAATACAACTGACGGTATACAGCAACTACCCCGACGCGCTTCCAAAATTTGATTTGCCCAACCTTAAAAAACTAAAATTTATTTTACCGCCTGCATTTTATGATGGCTCCTACCAGAAGAATTTTGATTCATGCATACCTAACATTAAAATGTTAATGAAGAATTTGTTAGAGAGCAGCAGTTCTCTAGAAGAGCTAACTTTGCAAAATCCGGCTGAATTGGATATTTTCGGACTTGACAACATAATACTTCCTTCATCCTTGACAAAATTGGAGACTCGCGTTTGCAGTATTAGAGACTTGGAAATCCTCGCAAAAAATCTACTGCCAGAACTTTCCTATATTTCATTGAGTATTCAGAAACCATTAGATCCAGACGATTCCTTGTACAATATGTTGAGTAACTGGAGTGAATCTTTGATAACATTGTGTCTGGATTTTCCTGCGCGGCAGTACATGGATCCCGTAAAAATGCGTTTTCCATTTATGGAGAAAGTGGATACATTAACTTTTGGCTCCAGAGGGATTAATGACTTTGAGCTAAGTCAGAGAGACGATGGCTTGGAATTTTGTTTTCCAGGTGTGAAGTGCTTATCGTTGCGGTTAACCGAGTCCGCCTTTCAGCAGTGGTGCGCTAAGTCTGTGTTTTGGTCTGTGAAAACTTTGCAAATTAACGTTTTTGACAACGAACAATTGAAGCATGTTCCACTGAATTTGCAAAACATTCAACTTAGCAGCTTGGCTTTCCCAATTGTTTCATCACTAACGATACACATAGAAGGAAATGAAACTTCGGTACTTCAACACGTTTTCATGGAAATGATTCAGCTTACAAAATTGAATTTATTTGTTCATGCAACTGAAACAATCAAAACTTCCACGTTTTGGGATGCCTTATTAATTGGAACCACCATAGAAACTATTGAGGAACTTATGAAAAAATTAAGCTTGCAAGATCAGCAAGATACTTCAATTTTGGAAAATACAAGCATGTCATCAATCCGATGTCTTACAAGTACGTTTACCTTAAACTTTTGTATGTTGATGAAGCAGTTCCATTACCATTTATTTGTTTCTAAATTTTTCAGACCTGACGTCCCTATCCCTGTTTAAAGGAAAAGAAACTGAGCCAGAGTACGGCGAGCAGCTCATTTCAGAGATTTCCTTTGTCAATGCATTTTTCAGAATGCCGGAACTCAGAAGTTTGCATTTTAATGGAAGGTTTAAGGTACATTTCAATAGTATGATATTTTATAAACTAACTGTTTTATGAATGAAAGCTTATAAAGAACAATATGAATGAAAATTGTTTATTTTATGAATTCATACAGATTTCTGATGAAATGCGTGAATCACTGAAGCCTAAAATGGGACCCAATTTGCAAATTTTTAATTATTGAATCAACAAAATCAAAGAACTTTTAGTTGCTTTTAGCATGGTTAAATTAATTTACGAAACGCGATGTTGAATATAAAGTTGCACTATATTATAAGTTGTATATTAATTTGCAGCAGTTTTTTATTTTGTTGTGAAGCAAATTATTTTGCTGAATCAGATCAAGTTTTAACATCCAGTAAAACCTGGAATCTGCAGTGGGCCGGGTTTTAATATATTATGGTCTTGTTAGATTGTTCCACAGCAAAACTGGGACTTTCATTTTAATATGTCAAATCGTTTTTTCTGGTTAAGTGTATAAGTTAAAGACTTGAGGGGGCAGTTAAAATTTGTATTAGACTTGGCAGTTGTATTTCTAGGAGACTCGTGTGCATGTATTAACAGCTGTTTCTTTTGTTTGAAATGTATATAGGTATATAGCTCCTTAAAATATTCAGTATTGCTAGAATATAAAATGTTTACTAATTTAAGTAGATTTAAATGTTATACAGGATGCATTACAAGAATGTGTTATGAGTTTTCAGGAAGTGCCAAAAATGCATTTTTTGTACAAAAAGATACACAACAACGTTTGTTATTTCCTTCCAAAAGCGTTTTCTCTATTTAGGTATGTGTAAAAAATATTTATATCATTTTCTAAAAACAGGCTAATATTTTGTCAAGAGAGGCGACGCTCGAACAAAGAGCTAGCCAGTAGAGGGGCGAACTGAGACAAGCTTATCGAGAGTCCGGGTAGCATGAACTGTCTGAAGAGATGGGAGCTATTTTCCTTTGTATTAAAATAGAGATACCTATACAGCAGAGTAGTAGGATTGTTGTTGTTGGATAGACAGAGAGAAGGAAAGGTGTAATAGCTCTAACGGTGTCATAATATTATTTGGATTGATTAAATTGATCTTGTGCATACCTATTTATATGCAATAAAACAGTACCAAGTTATAGATTCATTGAAAGTACTTTCCTGTTGTGTTGGACAATTTATTTGATACATTTTGACCGGCAGTAAGTCATTCATCAGTTACCTAAAAGTTAGTGCACTTGATTCTTGACTGATCTTAAGCGTTATCCCTTGGCCCATTGGAGGTAACAAATAGCTGGCGGAAAAGAAGGAAGGACAGTGGACGTACTACCGAGCCTGTGAACCCGTTGTGGACAAAAGAGTAAGCAAAGTCATCAATATTGATGGACTAATTGTGTTTATTGTTTGGTATGGGGTAATAGACAGCGGGACAGGAATTTGGTCATTGCAAAAGGGTTATCATTTAGTACGTGCAACACATCGGTCCCCTTCCACTTACAGGTTAATACCTGACCCCAGCTATCACCCGAGTGGATCTCCAACAAAACCACCTCAGCCAAGGCGTAAACCCCCCCTTCCCAAATGTAATATGGCGAACCTCCACTAAACATTACCGGTAAAGGGTAATCTACCTGGAGAGAAGGGTTAGTCAGGAACACAAGTGGCATTGTTACATTTTAAAAAGGCACGTAATTGTTTTATTGATTTTTTCGTAGGTGTTGGCTCGCTAGTCTCGAAATAAGGCTGCTACCACACTACAAAACAGTACCGTGCCTGTGCCATTACCACCACCACAACAAAAAAAAAGAGGCTTGCAGGTCCTGTAAGGGCCGCTACCTCCTAAAAAGGGCTTGCTAGTCCTGTTTGGGCTGCTACCCTTTCGGTACATAAGAAAAGGGCTTGCTTGACCTAGAATAGGTTAGCTACCCGAGTTGCATAAGAAAAGGGCTTGCTTGACCTGGAATAGGTTAGCTACCCGAGTTGCATAAGAAAAGGGCTTGCTTGACCTGGAATAGGTTAGCTACCCGAGTTGCATAAGAAAAGGGCTTGCTTGACCTGGAATAGGTTAGCTACCCGAGTTGCATAAGAAAAGGGCTTGCTTGACCTGGAATAGGTTAGCTACCCAGTTTATGCGTATGTACCGTCACAGAATTATTGCAAAGTGGAAAAAGTTTGCACTCAGTAGTCAATGTAGAATAAACGCTAAGGGTAAAGTAATATCTGATGAATAATTATCAAGATGATTTTCATCTTCGTAGTTCGGGAACCGACATTATCTCCACGCTATTCATTTCTTGTTTACTATATGGAAGATGCAACTATAATTGAAGCATACTCCATCAAGCTTTCGATTTATGGAGATGATGTTAGCATTACCCTTAGGCGACTACAGTAACAGTGAAAGTTAATAATTAATTGAGCTATTATAAGGAAAGGGGTAAAGGCAGAATAGCATAAGTAGTAGCAAGTAAGCAGTATAAGCACATCATTTAGCTAAAAAGTAAGAAATTAGTTGAAAGTAAAGATGGCTTATTATATAATGGTATGATTACATGCTATGCAACGCTAAGTGCTTATGTGGATTAAAATCACTGTTTAACCCTTAACCTTTAACTACCTATCCTAAAACACAACCAATCAAAAGTAAGCAAATTTGATGACAATTGAACCTGTGAGGAAAATTAATAACAATTCAGTGGAAAAGTGTTATTGTTGGGAAGTAGAATAACTACCTATAGATTGTTGGTGATTAACTACCTAAGGGTATTTTGAACACTGTGGCATATGTACGTGTGTGTGCTTGAGAAGAGTGAACACTGACAGACTGCTGAAATCAATGAGGAAACGGGAACTCAAAGACTTGAATGTTGGAAACATCAGACAGACACGTTTGAGAAACAACAGCACTAGAAGTAACCCGGAGAAAAATCCAACGGATAAACTCAACAGCAGCGGAAGTACAGAAACAACCGAAAAAGTAGAAGAGCAGCTAAATACTAGTAATAACACCGACAGCACCAGCGCACCTACAGTCACAGAGTCAGACACCGACACAAGGTCAGACAAAGATCTATTCGAAGATTGCGAAGAGGGCGAGTCACCAGAAAAGAGATCAAGTAAACAACATAATACATCGTCAGAGTCGGAAGTGGAAAACGAACTTGGACGATTGAAAAATTTCTTGACCCCATCGCCAACAAGGAACAACACAGCAACTATGTCGTTTTCACAGCAGCAACTAGAAGAGATTAATAAGATGATCGAAGCCAAATACGAAAGGAAGCTTCTTAAGTTGGAGAATGAAAATCTGAAACTTCAAAATGAGTTGGCGACGAAGACAGCAGTTGACCCAAAGACTTTATTGGATGGTCTGAAAAACATCAGAATTTCAGCCGTGACCAGTAACATCCCAAAACCAAACTACAACCCAAAGAAAATGACGGCCGAGGCATTTTTCGACGAATGTGAGAACTACTTTGCAAGTTTGGGGCATGCAGACAAAAAGGATTACATGTCCCTAATCAAGCAATTACTAAATCCAACTCAAAAAGGATGGTACGAGAATCAAGGTTATTATGCTAAGGATTGGGACGATTTCAAAAAGAAATTTCAGGCAAGATTTGATGGCGAAATTGAGAAGGCTATCCGTTTCGAAGAAGTAGCCTCAAGAAAGCAAGAGCCAAATGAACCCACCGAGACTTTTATTTATGATATGATGCGGTTGTCAAAATTTTGTTTCAAGAAATTTGAGGAAGAACATGTAGAGTACATCCAAAGAGCTCTACACCACAGTCTACGCGGAATCCTGGGAGCTGCCAAGTTCAAAACGATTCCCGAACTAATTACCGCTTGCCAGAATGCGTCAGGAATACTTCTAGCGGGAGGACATGAAGTCCCTCAGATGATGATGAACACCAAAGAAGCCAGAAGGGATCTAGAGGACGAGGCAGTAGAAGATTCAACCGTGGTCGTGGAAACTCTGACGACAATTCCAGTCAAGAGGGTAACTCCTCTCAAGAATCACCGTACAACCTCAGGGGAAGAGGCAACAACCGTGGACAGAATCGTCGAGGTCGAGGTTCCGGATACAGAAATCGAGGCGGACACAATAGTTACAACGCAAATGATGAAGAACAGCCTGGGTCGTCCACAAATCCACCTAGCAATCCAATTTTTTGCCGAAAATGTGGAGGTCAGAACCACAAAGCCTTTGAATGCAATAGTAAAGTCGGAAGAGCAATGTGCTATTGGGATGGAAATGCATGGGTCATGGAGTCAGCCAACCGCGAAGAAGATTCAACAGATTTAAACTCCGACGGGAGATACTGACACCGCAATCAGTGCTCTCCCCATCTAGTTACTGCGGAACCAAACAACGACTTCACGTAATATTAAATACGCCCACCCATGTCAGGGAGAAGACGTATTTTATCATCATCAAATTTGACTTACCAATCAAGACCGAAATGTTTGACTTTATAATATCAGGAAAGAAGAAAGGATTTTATGATTGCAGAGTGACCAGAGAGATCCAGAAGAAAAACGAAGACCAAGGAAGAAGAGTACCAACAAACTTTCCTACTGTAGTGCACACGGCTGGAAAGATACGTACATGCAGAATTGCAACAGCAATCGAGATGGTAAAAATACTTACGGTTGGACTCCCGATTAGAAACTTACAGAAAGATGACTTGCTAGAGGTAATCGACTACTCCAAGAGAAGGACGGACGCGTCAAGATTTGGCGTAGACGATTGCGTGTGCAATGTCATCGACGCCTTTGGCGGACCAATTATGCTTGCAAGGACGTTACGTACAAAATCGGGGAGACTGATCGACAAAGAGGTCAAAGACGAAGAATCTAAAGCAATCATCAACGCAATAAGGTTACCGGAGAAGCAGACGGAGATGGAAGAGAAAGGCTATAAAATGAAGAAGATTGTGTATGACAGCAGGATCGATCCAGACGAAGAAGTAATTATAGGAGTTACAAACACCATGGGGAAAGGTGAATGTTGTGGTTTCCCCGAGTCAGGCACTTGTCCCAATTCGTTCGGTGCACGGATAAATGTTTAAAAATGTCTAGTTTTCCCCAATGCCTGCTAGTTGCCTGCTAATTAATCCCTATCCCCGTTACACGTCCTTACTGCTGGCTAACTGACCGAAAATGTCCGTATTTCACAAATGAATACTTTAATCAACCACAGTACACGCCGGAGAATCTTTAATTTTAACAGACAAGTAGGATCTTTTATTTATTTCCCGAAATTGGAATCACAATAATTTTCCGAACAATTATTAGACTGAATTTACAACGACCAAAATTATCTCAAAGACGAATGCCATCTTTCACTTTGTAACGAGTCAAGTGAGGAATGAGTAATGAATAGACAGACAGAGTGGAACGAGGAACAAGAAAGTGCACGATCATCCCATTGCCACCGTACCGGACTGCATGGCTCCCGCTCACACCGTACCAGGACTGCGTGGTCATTGCGAGTGAGATGACCGTTACACTTTTTACATGGGGAATCTAAGAATCTGAACAAAGACAATTTTCTTATAACTATTTTTCCCAAGCCAAGCTATCCTCCTCAGGAATCCGTAACATTTTCCGGCCCCCTGATTTGGGAACCGTAGGTTTCCAAATCACCAAATCGAAGTCCAGTAGGACACACCTTTGCCACGGCTCTCGGGTAGACTTTCACCGCTTTTGTTTCAAAGTTTCTGACTGAAACTTCCACTTTCCTCACCGATCCATCTTTAGCCGGAAATGTCTTCGTCACAACTGCTTTGCTCCACTCATTTCTCGGCTTCTGATCATCCACCATAATGACAATGTCGCCTACACGAATAGGCTCAGTCCTCACATTCCACTTGTTCCTCCTCAGCAAGTCCGGTAGCACCTCCTTACTCCAGCGTTCCCAAAACTTTCTAGCAACAAGCTGAGCTTTCTCCCACATTTTCCCGTACTTTTCACGGTCGCCTGCTAGACCCTCACCGAAATACTCCGAACTTGACGTTGCTCCTTGGCTCGTTGCTTCCGCTGACGCTACTCCAATTCCTCTCAGAAAATGATTGGGGGTGAGACATGCGGGATCGTCAGAATCACTTGATACATACGCTAACGGCCTCGAGTTAACAACATTTTCAACAGCTTTCAAAGCTGTTAACAAAGTCTGGTCTTTTGGAAACCTCTCCCTCATGACTCCAGCACTTTTTTCACTTGTTTCACCATACTTTCCCAGGCTCCTCCCATGTGTGGAGACGCTGGTGGGATAAAGTGCCAATCTGCACCAAAGAATCTTTTCCTTTTGACGACCTCCTTCGCTGCTGCTTGAAAATTAGTGCCGTTATCACTGTAAAAGTGACGTGGCAACCCTCGAACATCCACAAACCGACTTATCCCCATTAAGGTCTCGTCCACGCTTAATCCATTGGTCACTTCCAGGTGAATTCCTCTTGTCACCATACACGTCAACAGTAAGCCCCATCTTTTTTCATGATGTCTCCCCACGGTCACTTCCACTGGTCCAAACAAATCGCACCCCGTATAGGTGAACGGGGGGTCGTAGGCTGCCACACGACAAAACGGTAGCACTCCCATTTCCGGTATCACGGGCTTTGTCTTCTTGAGCCTACATTCCATGCAGTTGGTCCAACACCTTCGAACTGCATGTCTCCCATCCAGTATCCAGTACTTCTGGCGTAACTCATTGAACACAGTGTTACGACCAGAGTGGCCATTCTTTTTGTGCTCGAACTCCACGAGCAAGTCCACCAAATGATGCTTAGCGGGAAGAACAATAGGCATCCTCACAGCTTCCGGAACACATTCTCCCATTCTTCCCTCCACTCGTAGAAGCCCATCAGCATCCTTAAAGGCTTTCAACTTCCGGTTCTTCTTCACCGTTTCCTCCACAGCTGTTTCTTCCTGGGCTGCTCGTATCAGCAGTTTCTCAGCGGCTATCAGATGTTCGGGCCTCAAAAAAGATACCCTTTCTCCGCCAATCCATTTCCATGGCGGTGATTTCCCGTCCACTGTCTTCTTCTTCTTTCCAAACACGTACTTGGAGACAGCAACAACAGCTGCTGTTGCTCTAACCAACCGGTAATAGCACGAAAACCGACTAATTGGAGGGATAAACTCACTTGTCTTCCCTAAAGCTCCAGTTCCCCCTTCTTCAGTTTCCTCCCCAGCTGCTGCGCCCATCACTCCAGTCTCGTCGTCAGATTTCCTTGGCCACTCTTCACTGCCCAATCTAAGGAAGTCCGGCCCCCGTACCCAACGACTTTCGCAGCTGAGATCTGCATTCCCTCGTAGCCGGGTTCCATCGTCGGCTACATTTTCGGCTGTAGGAATCCACCTCCACTCCTCCGGTTCCGTCAATCTTTGGATCTTGCTGATCCTGTTTGCGACGTACTCCTTGAAACGTGCCGACTCCGACGCTATCCAACTTAGCACCGTAGCCGAATCAGACCAGTATACACACTTATCAATCTTCATCGTCACTTCCTTTTTGATTTTCTCTGCTAACTGACTGCCAATTACAGCTGCACAGAGTTCCAGTCTAGGGATGGTCAGCTTCTTCTTTGGGGCAACTCGCGTCTTCGATCCAACGAACGCCACACTGATGTCTCCGTTTTCATCCTCAATCCGGAAGTAGCAAACTGCACAGCTACTTTCTGCAGAACTATCCACAAAAGTGTGCAACTCTGCACGAATCACAGATGACGATGAATAGCATCGGGGAATTTTTAGTTTCTCTAAGTCCTTCAGCCTAGCCACCCAATTCTTCCAGTCAAAATATACATCATCTGGAACTTTCTCATCCCATTCCACTCCGTGTTTCCACGTTGACTGGAACATGATCATCCCCTTGATCTTAAAATGGCCCACGAATCCTAGTGGGTCAAACAATGACATGATGAGGCTGCACATTTCCCTTTTTGTTGGCCTCCTTCCCTCCAGCACTTCCTGTTTCACTTTGCTAAAATTAATCCGGAAGGTAAACATGTCCTCCTCCGGGTTCCAGTAAAGCCCCAGGACTCTTTCCGTCTCTCCAATTCCACGTGGTCCAACAGGGAGTCGTACTGCCTCGGGAATGCTGCTCATTACTTGCTGGCTGTTTGAAATCCATTTCTTCACCATAAATCCTCCTCGCCCGCAAATGCCCATTATTTCACCTCTCAACTTGACCACTTCCGGGACTGTTTCCGCTCCAAAGAGTAAATCGTCCACGTACATGTTATTGACGATGGCCTCGACAGCAACAGGAAACACTTTTTCATGCACCTTCGCATTCTTGTCCTTTACGAAGATGGCACAAGCTGGGGACGACGTAGCTCCGAAAATCATCACCTGCATTTCATATACGTCAGGTTCTCTGCTGTCGTCACCATATCTCCACAGGAATCTCTGCGACTGCTTATCTTCATCACGAATAAACACTCTGTGGAACATATCTTCGATGTCTCCACAGATAACCACTTGATGTCTTCGGAAATTCCACAGGATGGAGGTGATGGGGCGAATCATGTCAGGTCCAGTAAGCAGATGATCATTAAAACATCTGCCATCCACTTTTGCTGCACAGTCGAAAACAAGCCGAAATTTTCCTGGCTTGTTCGGATTAACTACTCCAAAATGAGGCAAATAGCATGTCTTCCCTGTTGTCACCTTAGCCTCTTCTGGGGTCAACTTCTTAATGAACCCTTTCATGGAATATTCACCAAACTTTCCGTTGTAAAGCTTGGCAAATTCGGGATCTTTCTTCATCCGAGCTTCTGTTTTCCTCAATCTTGAAAACGCTTCCTTGTAGGTATTTGCTGGGAAAGGGTAGTCATTCTTATACGGAAGTCCAGTCTCCCATCGTCCATCTTTTCTCTGTTTGGTGGTCTTCTCAAAGATTTCCAACGCCCTTTCATCTTCCTTAGATAAGGCCAGCTCCTCACTTTCTTTTTCCCCGTATTCATCCAACTTGAAGGATTCCACGATGAGACGATCCAGAGTTTTATCCAGCACAACTCCACTCAGCTGACAGGCAGATCCGACAGTGTTTGTGTCCACCAACTTGCCTTGCAGGTACCATCCAAGCGCCGTTCTCCTTCCTACAGGCTTATCCTCCGTTAAATAGAGAAGATCAAGGTCCATTGTGATGAACCCGTGATCACCACCAATCACAACTTCAGGAACCACACTACACAAAGAAGGTCCCTTGTACCTTCCAAGATGTGGCCAAATCTCCTTTGCTCGATGCACGTTCATAGAGTACGGCGCTAATCCTACCGACTCAATCGTCACTGCATCCGATATATGGAAACTCCTCGCGTTCCTAAACGTTCCGGACACTTCAAACTCAACTAGCATTGCCGACATCATCTCCACAACTCCTCCTTGCATGACCCTGTGGCGGTAACAAATAGATGGCCCATCTAGCTCCAGATATGACGCTAATCCTTTCGTGATTAGCGTACGCGTGCATCCCGAATCCAGCAATGCATGCACTTTCCTGACTCCTCCAGGTCCTTGCACTCTCACGGGGACAATGGGCAACGGTCCGTCTGTCCCAGTAATGATGGCTGCGGACAGGCCAATATATCCAACATCCGCAGGATCCTCTACCTTCCTTGCTGCTGATTCCAGAGCCCCGCTTTTCCTATCAACTTTTCTTTCTTCCTCCCTTTCCTCCGGAGGATATTCCTTTCTCGCACTTGTTAGATCCTTATAGTGTAGCAAGGGATGATGATGACGACGACAACCCTCCTTGCCGCACTCTCTTGAATCTGGGCAATCTTTTGTCATGTGGCTACTTTTTAGGCAACAGTAACACACTTTCGCCTCCCTCGCAATCTTCCAAAGCTCTTGACGACTTTTCTTCCTTAATCCCCAGCAGTCGGCCAGCTCATGTCCCTTCTTTCTGCAACATGGACAAACTTTTCCTACATTTTCTTCACACTTTCCTCCACTGTCTTCATCTCCAACTGATGCGTGTAGAGATCCCCAATTCCTTCTTGTGCGGCTGCTGGTGGCTCTTTCCTCCGACTTGCCTGAATTTTCTTTTCCGATTGTTGGCTTCACCTGAAGCAACGCTGCCTTCACTTTCTTCCTTAACCAAGCTGAAAACTGGTGCAAGTCCGGTTCTCTCCTGTCGTCATCAGCCAGAAATTGAAACCAGGATCCTCTAAGCGTCCCGGGTAATTTTTCCGCCAGTTCCTTCACAAGCTGCGTATTCAGCATGTAGCTGGGCCTCTTGTAAGACTCTATGCTCGTCACAAGGGCCTGAACACACGTTCCAAATTCCACGACCGTCTCTGGCTTGCTGACGTCCGGCTTCCTGCATTCCTTGGCCTTCTCCACCAAATAGTCCAGCACATACTCCGGTCTACCGTACCTTTCCTCCAGTGTCCTCATTACTTCCGGAACGTTATCAATGTTTGATAACATGTGCTCCACCACTTCTCGAGCCTTTCCTTTCAGCGCTTTCTGCAGCCGCCCGAGATTTTCACCGTTGGTCATTGCAAATTTCTTTGTAGACCTGTCGTACGCCGACTTGAAGTTTCCCCAATGGCTCGCATCCCCACTGAAGTCCGGTAGAAACTTTTCACTATTTGCTGCTGTAGACTTCTCCAAAAATTGAAGTTGGCTCTTCATCAGCGTTATTAACATGACGTCCTTGTCCATGGCCGTCTCCTCGCTATTTTGCAACGCAGCTTTGTCACTTCCTCCAGTGTCATCTCCGGAGGAATCCTTTTCCCCCTTAGTGTCATCCGGAAACTGGAACTTTTGGATGACCTCTTTCTCACCCTCGTCAAAACTCTGGTAGTCATCCTCCTCCTCCTCTTCTTCTTGTAGCTTAGCCTTCTCCATAAGCAGGGCAAATTTCTCCTCCACCTGCTCTTTGTTCCGCTTGAACTTTCGTTCCAGGCGTTCCCTATCGCGCTCCAACTTGGCCACACCATCCTCCCTCTTCTTTTTGGAAGGTCTCCTCTGCTCCTCCTCAATCAACCCGGCAATTTCATCCAGGTTCTCATCAAACTGATGCTGCAGTTCCATCAGCTTTTCCCTCTTTTCCAGGTCCAATTTCCTGGTTTTAGACACCATCTTCCTCGATCCTGACACTGAGGTCCTGGACACCGACGTCACCGATGTTTTCGAACTCCTCGAAGACATTTTTATTCACTTCCGAACACAATCCACAGTTTCGGCACAATGTTGTGGTTTCCCCGAGTCAGGCACTTGTCCCAATTCGTTCGGTGCACGGATAAATGTTTAAAAATGTCTAGTTTTCCCCAATGCCTGCTAGTTGCCTGCTAATTAATCCCTATCCCCGTTACACGTCCTTACTGCTGGCTAACTGACCGAAAATGTCCGTATTTCACAAATGAATACTTTAATCAACCACAGTACACGCCGGAGAATCTTTAATTTTAACAGACAAGTAGGATCTTTTATTTATTTCCCGAAATTGGAATCACAATAATTTTCCGAACAATTATTAGACTGAATTTACAACGACCAAAATTATCTCAAAGACGAATGCCATCTTTCACTTTGTAACGAGTCAAGTGAGGAATGAGTAATGAATAGACAGACAGAGTGGAACGAGGAACAAGAAAGTGCACGATCATCCCATTGCCACCGTACCGGACTGCATGGCTCCCGCTCACACCGTACCAGGACTGCGTGGTCATTGCGAGTGAGATGACCGTTACACTTTTTACATGGGGAATCTAAGAATCTGAACAAAGACAATTTTCTTATAACTATTTTTCCCAAGCCAAGCTATCCTCCTCAGGAATCCGTAACAGTGAAGATGACTCAAAGAAGCCCGTGGAAGCAGTGGAGCTGGCTGAGGGTTTTTGCCTTAACTCAACCCGTCATGTGAAAGATCAAATCAGACGCAAATCCGGAACAAAGAGAACAACAAGGGAGAAAGAAGTGGTCAAACACGTAAAAGTTAAAACGGTCATGAAAGAGCCAGAGAAGAGACAAGTGGAGTTAGATTTACCAGTGACACCGCAATCACTGAGTAAGGCGACTAACACCACCTTAAAGAAAATTAAAGATCGAACTTATTGGGATAGGAGATTACACGACTTGAAGACGGGCCAATGCGTGATCAATATACACCAACAGTCAAATATAACGGGAAAAATGATGCAGAAGTTAAGCAGTCGCTTTATTGGTCCTTATCGTCTTGGAGAACAGAAGGACGAAGTCATTTTCGAAATCTTAACTGTCCCAGATAACAAGTCGATCGAAGTAAGAGATGTCTCAGAGATAAAGAAGGTTATTCCACGTTCAGGAATGTCATCCGACGAATTAAGATCACCTGAATGTAAAAGTCCAGTAGGAAAGAACAGTCGCCGGGAGGAGCGTCGTGTTAACTACAGGACATTAGCAAACTATAAAGTTTGTAGGAGAGTAGATTAAAGGAATCTTCTCTCATAAAACAATTTCCCCCTACGAATTTGTAAATATCAAAGCTGAGGATAGCGGATTATCCTAGTAAATAATTAGTTATTAAGTGTACACATTTAAAAATCGCGATTTACCAAAATTATGGCATAGAACTAAAGTTCTAATATGGCTCTTGAGTTCTGACATAGGGCTTATACCATATAAAAAACCATCAGTCGTAGTTATGGCATAGGCCAAAAAGGGTAATGCGCATAATATGGCTTTCTGGTCCTGACATAGGGCCGATACCAATGGTAAAATACCATATAAAATATTCCGGAAATAACAGCTGTAAAAAAGTTACGGATTGAGGGTCATGTATTGACTGCACCGTAGTTATGGATGTCTGGTCTCGTGAAGGCCGAACCATATAAAAATGTTACATATAAAAACCATAAGTCTGTCGTCCCGCTGTCATCATTAGCATGTCTGGTCCTGTTAGGGCTGTGGCTAATTGTGTTTGTATACCTATTTGAGATAACCGGGAAGAAAGCAGACGCAGAGTGGTTAGAGAAGATATTGTCGGAGAAGATTCGGGAGTTCAAGGATTCGGCCGTTTGACCGAACATTTAGTGAAGTTCTTGATGACGGGAAGACGGTGTCTAAGTTTCAGTATGAAGACGACGACGTTCCATAACGACGCCAGAGAGAGGAACAGAAATCCACGTCATAAACGAGCTCGCCCGTATCTAGCGACAATCGACAAGTGGAAGATTCCAGATTCCTTTTTTGTTCCGCCAGAGAATAAAGCGTTACCACGAGAGATACTAAAAGATTACAAGACTATGGATTTGATTAGTAAAGTTGATACGCTAATGAAGGACGTGAACATGTAACGTTATATCTTCGTGGATCTGGAGTTCTCACCAGACTTTGGCTATCAAAGCAAGTATCCTGGTCTGATCCAAATTGCAACTGGCCGGGATAACTATTTAATTGATTCTTTGGCAGTGCGGGGACAGCTACAACGATTGAAGCCTATATTTGAGTCAGAGCGGATCTTGGGTATTTACCCCATTGCAGTTTGGGACATTCGTCCACGAGTTTGTATCAGGCAAAGCGGTAGTTGGTTTTGAAGAATTGGTCGCAGAATACGTTGGGGCCATAATTCGTAAAAGACGAAATTAAAAATGCTTCAAGGAGCAGACCGGTGTCATCGCCTTCTACACGAAGAATTACTAGAGTATTCTCGACGAGATGTTAATTTTGGCAGAAAGATAGGGGAAAATATGAAGAGCCGGATTGCTGGTCCTGAATTGGGCCGCACCGTGAACTTTGTTCGGATTCGGATGAAGTATCTGCTGTCGAACACCGGAAAGCAGTTTGGAGTCCGACCCATCAAGTATGTCATGACAGTGAAGCGAGAGAACTGTAATGTGTCTCTGTTTTACGAGTTGTATGAATGGCGGAAAGAGATTGCGATACACCAAGATGCTTCTCCAAGTAAGATCGTGTCTGATGAGATACTGAAGAAGATCGCTGAGCGCAAAATATTGCCGGATGCATGGGAAACTGAAGGAAAAAGTGTATAATTGGAATAAATGCAATTCAGAAGATCTTGAGCAAATATAGTGTTGAACACTGTCAAAGCAATGTGTTAACGCCATCAATGTCAAAGGTGAATAAACCAAGTATGAGTTCAAAGGAGATTGATGAGGAGGATAAAGACTGGTCCTTAGAGATTACTATTCCGAACCCTGACTTTCTGGAGTGTGTCAGTGACGAGGATGACGGAGAGGAAACCAATGTTCCAGTGAGATCAGAGAAGGATGACCAGTCCAAGGACAACATAGAGGATACTCCTATGGATATTGATAATGATTTTGTTGATAATGAGAATAGAATTGTTACGAATGATTTGTTAAATAATGTAAATGATGATAAAAGAAATGTTTCTAGTAAGATTAATGTTGAAGTAGAAGACGAGATTGAATTAGTTACTTGCAGAAAATGATCTAGATGTAGAACCAGAAATTTTGAGCTTGAAAGAGTTATGTAAAAAATGTTGGTTACCGGGACATAGATACAAAGATTGTTTGATAGATAAGGCTAGTCATAGAGATGAAATTGCCCTAAAAGACTAAATTTGTATAAAGAGAAGTTCCCTGATTACTTTAACAAACGTAGAAAGGGAAGCTAAACGGCCAGGAGAGGGGCCTTTTCAGAGTAGGGAGGTGTCCCGACAGGGGGCATTTCCGAGGGGCAATGTCAAGAGAGGCGACGCTCGAACAAAGAGCTAGCCAGTAGAGGGGCGAACTGAGACAAGCTTATCGAGAGTCCGGGTAGCATGAACTGTCTGAAGAGATGGGAGCTATTTTCCTAGTATTAGAGCTAGTATTAAAATAGAGATACCTATACAGCAGAGTAGTAGGATTGTTGTTGTTGGATAGAGAGAGAGGAGGAAAGGTGTAATAGCTCTAACGGTGTCATAATATTATTTGGATTGATTAAATTGATCTTGTGCATACCTATTTATATGCAATAAAACAGTACCAAGTTATAGATTCATTGAAAGTCCTTTCCTGTTGTGTTGGACAATTTATTTGATACATTTTGACCGGCAGTAAGTCATTCATCAGTTACCTAAAAGTTAGTGCACTTGATTCTTGACTGATCTTAAGCGTTATCCCTTGGCCCATTGGAGGTAACAAATAGCTGGCGGAAAAGAAGGAAGGACAGTGGACGTACTACCGAGCCTGTGAACCCGTTGTGGACAAAAGAGTAAGCAAAGTCATCAATATTGATGGACTAATTGTGTTTATTGTTTGGTATGGGGTAATAGACAGCGGGACAGGAATTTGGTCATTGCAAAAGGGTTATCATTTAGTACGTGCAACACATCGGTCCCCTTCCACTTACAGGTTAATACCTGACCCCAGCTATCACCCGAGTGGATCTCCAACAAAACCACCTCAGCCAAGGCGTAAACCCCCCCTTCCCAAATGTAATAATTTATGTAGGTGTGCTTTCTTCAGATTTGTCTAAAACTAGAAATGTTAAGACCAAAGCTACATGGGTGGGTTAGCCGTAATGCTATTTGCTTAAAATTTTAAGCAACTTACGAAACTTGATGTAAGAATTTTGAATGTTCTAGTGTGTACTTGGATACAACGCTGTTATAGCGACGCAACAAATGTGAGAAATTGAAAAACATATGTAAAATATTGTCACTTCACAAGAAAGGTCAATGCATTCTAGTTCAAGTAACAGTTTGGTAAAAAAAAGCTCATGGATAAAAGGTGAAACGGCAGTGGTTTAGTAATACCGATTATAACATTAACATTTCACTAACACAAGTAAGCATTTTGTAACAGTATCTCTGATTTAAACATTTTTGCAATTGTTGATTTTCCGTAGACAAATATTTTATTTTTAGCAGTACTAGGTTATGTACAAATTTATCAAGTAGTATAATAGAAACCATGCAAGTTTGTGGACATTTAGATAGTGCTTGATGAAACCCTAATGCCTCTAAAGCCATTTTTATTTCATGCTTGAAATCATTGGGCATTTGAAAAAACCTTTCTTAAATTGGTTCTGTGGTTAACAGAACATATGTTCATATAATACATTTAGATTATTTCTGTAAAACTAACAATAAGTAACCAGAAATAAATTGTTAATAATTTAAAAAATACAAATACCATTCTTGTTATGTCGTACATAAAATTCGGTTTCGTTAACAGTGTTCTCATTTTGATCACGGTAAATTTTAATATGTTTGAAAATCCAAACATTGCTGAAAATTTCACTACATCAAACAAAATCACAATATATTCAAGCTGATATTTTTGCACAAATAAGAATACGTACCATTTCAGGTACTTTTCTAAACTAAGCATATTCGTTTTTCCACGAATTCAAATTTTCTCAAATTTAAAAACATGTTAACTCTAGTTGAAAAAATATGATCCCCATTGATTCCCGCCAATGTATCCTAAACATGATTTGTTTCAAATGCGTGATATGCTTTATTCAATCTTGTGAGAGTGGTATTTGGAAATGTACAAACAGTTAAACAATATTGTGTCGAAGAAAAAGATAAAGCATGAAGCAAATTTGGAAAAACCAGTTTGGTGCTCGAAGAAGAAATCAAAGAGTTGATGTTGGATTTCCAAAGAAAGCCCAAAATGCTTCTCTTCTATCCTAAGTTGTTCTTTGTCTACAAATTTTTCCCAAACCATGCAGTTCAGTCATGTATTTTCTTCATTCACTTGACAAAGGGTTAGTCTGCATTTTCGGAGCATAGCAGTTTGCATGCGATACCCTCTTGTTGTCTTTACAACAACACAGGACAGTATAGAAAAACGATACTAATATGCAATTAAAGGTATAAAATGTGTAAAACGCTATCAACTCTTGCTTTGTAATTTACTGCTGTGAAGTTCCGACCTTTTTGGGAGCATCAGAAGGTTACTTATAATCGGCTGCCAAGTTATATGAATTTACGTTGACAGGATAAAGTGTCACACGGTAAGACAAAACCACAGCTGAGCTTGAAGCAGTCTCAGGAACAAAACACTGATATTAAATATTTGCTTGTTTTACTGAGAAATAGCAGAAATTATAGCAAACAATTTTTGTTAGTATAATTTTATTTAAAAATGGAGTCCAAAATAATCGAAATTGTTAGTGCAAATTCTCCTCTGAGTGCAAAACCGATTCAACAGGACCCACTTATGAAAGCACTTCAAAATGCACTGGTAAGCAAAATGTTACCAAAGCATAATTTTTCGTTTATCAGCGTTTAAAATTCCACAACAAATTTTACAGTCTACTCTCGATATAACGGCCAGTCAAGGGCGGCAGCAATTCTGGCCGATATAGCTTTAACGGTTATGACCGTTACAAGCCATAACGGCCATAGTCGGTATAAGTATGTAACGTCAGTTGCTATAACGGCAGTGACCGGTATAAAGTTTGCAGATGATTTATGCGCGTAGCAGTATTATCATAGGAACATAGCAAGTAAATAAGATTGTTTACACTGTCACTTGTCAAAAGGAGCACATTTTATGGAAAATGACGGCGGTAGGTAGTCAAATTTTTGTGCTAGTAGTCGTATTATGGCGGAAAAATTGTATACTTACATCTTTATTTTGGTTATGACCGTTATAGCATAAAAATTTGGCCGTAATAAATAATTACCGTTATAGCTTACGCCGTTATAACCATGGTAAAATACATGGTTTTTCCTATCTAAATATCCGGGCGACAAAAAATTGGCCGATATAGCCATAGAACCGTTACAACCATGTCCGTTATAGCAAGAGGGTATTACAAAATTTTATTATTATTTTGTTGAATTTATTTGCAGAAGTGAAGGTTCCTAGACTGGAAAAAGCAGTGTTGACTGACTTGGTGTGCACTTTAGGACCGATGAGGTTATCCTCTTTACAGTGTTTGGACTTGCGCATTCCCAATCTGAAAAACTGAACATCAGGTAATAATATATATACTTTTGTGGTCATAAATACATACCATAAATGTAAAATATTTATGAATTATTGATTATTAGAGGTAATGATGTTGTTATTGTCACATTTACAGATTTCAGAAACGATGATCTATCTAGAAAGGATTGATTGATTATTATTACGTATTCATTATACTCTACGGCAGATGTACTCACAATCTCGTTTTGCACTGTTACACTGTTTAAAGTCTGCCTTTTTAAAACTTGCTTCAACGATAGAAGCCCAAACAATTTCGTGTATTTTTTTATGAATTTGTATGTTTTTATTTAATGCGGATCTACGGATTTTACAACAATTTTTACAAATCTATTTCGTGCATTTTGTCTCTGAGTAGACTTAAGAAATAAACATGGTGTAACGCAAATAGTCCTAAAACCGTAACTTACATATTGTAACAAAATGTCTTTTATATTTAGATACAGAGTTGGGAACTGCTGAAATGAAAAATCCTGACATAACGTTGGTACCCTTACTAAAACCCCTTTAAGATGTTCAATGCCAAAAATACCGACACACACTCCCAAACCCACTAAACACACATAAAACACTACAGCGGCATTGCTAGTCATAGAAATTGGTTCAAAAACTTGAAGAAAATTTTCTCGATTTGCCCGGTATTGACGTAAATCGCTTGACACGTTTCGTAAGGACATTCTTTGTGTAACCTTACTCCAATGGTAAGCCAAACCAGAGTGAGAAATTGAATGTAATCTGGGCCAAATGTATTCATGTGACTGCTGTATATTAACAAAGTAAGAAAAGTATGCCAGTTTGTAAACAGGTTGGCTACTAATATGCAAATCGGCTTCATTTCCAACAATTTCCACCAAATTTGAATACATTTTTAAAACTTCGTCGTACGTATCTACAAAAGCTTCCCGGTTGCAAACACTTACATTTTTTGACAAACTGCTAATCGATGCAGACATATAACTGACAACGTTGTTCGACCTTTGTAATAAACCCAGTGAACTTTCCCATTCAGCAAGCATAGATTGCCATTCTGGTGTTAAACGACTTAACCAATAGTACATATCTAGTTTGCTGGGGAAATTGTGGCCGAACTTGCTTACAATATCTTGACTGTGTTCTACCTGCTGTTCACCCCATTCATTCCAATGTTGTTGCCATAAACCAAGCACGTATGGAGCTGGCATTGAGTATAATTTAAATTTATATTTAATCAAATTGAAATAGCCATCCAAATGTTGAGGATTTTCTCGATTTACGAGTTGGGTGATATTGTCGCCGCTGTAGAAATTACTAAGCCACATTCCAACTAGAATCCATGGTAGAAGCAGACATTTGTTTGAACGTAGTAGTGACACTGACTTACCTAGTAAAATATTAAGGGAGAATGTTACTTTATACCAAATCTGAGTGGGTTTGCTTTTAGAAAACCGAACTAGAAAAAATGTAGTAGTTACAGATGATGCAACTATAAGAAACCAGGTGTATATGTCAAATGCTGTTATAAAACCATTCCATTTATATCCGGCAACTTGCGTTCTTAGCTGAGTGCACACAATTGAGAACATTGAGCTGGGGCTCTCTAAGTCAAATTTTGGAGACCATGGAACCTCATAGACATATAGCACTGGAAAGTTGGAATGGTACCAACACTGAGAAAGAAATCCCTCTTCGATTATGGTGAGGTTAGTAAATAAACCTCTTAGCATAAACATGGGTAAACTAGCAGTTCCAAAATGGCTATAATCGTTTACAGTAAATAGCGTTGGGTATGCAAAAACAGTTTGGCTTACAGGCTTTGCTGACAAGGTCACAATTTGTGTAATATTCAAGAATCTTGGAAAACTGTAATAGTTTAGTTTGGCAGACTTTACAAATGTCAAGTGAAAGCACTGTCGTTAGACATTTGCATTTCCATTTTTACACTCCCTTTTAAGTCTGTTATAAAATTGTAACATTCCGCCGTGAAAACCAACTAAGAAATAATTTGTTGGAATATACTCAATCCCACGTTGTGAATGTACGGGTTGAATTTGTATCAACATTTTGGTTACGTGTGTGTACATTGCCGTGGGTAGTTTTAAAAATGTGTCAACTGCAAAAAATATGGAGTCCCAGTCGGATCTGTCTAAGTCGTGTTGTTGACCTATTTCAATATGAGCAAAAACACAATACCGGCACGTGTAATGATGATAAGCAATATGTGACAAAAAGCCATCATAAAAGCTTTGCGGCAAGTATGACGGCAGCATGTAGCCTACGTAACTGTTAATTCTCCATTGTTGACAGAACAGTGGATTAATGTACAACAAAATAGAACAAGTAAGCTTGGAGCTAGGCTGGGGTCTTTTTCTGTCACCACGGTGGTTTAAATATTTATATTTGTGGTAATGGTTACATATAAATTCTCCGTTACTGTATGCGCGTAGAATATACAGCTTGTTTAGAATCGGAATCTCTGAAGTGATTATGTTATAAACTTCACCAATTGTTTTGTTTAACAGTATTGGATGTTGAATTGCATTGTTGACTAGAACAACAGAGCATGTTTTAAATGCATGCAGTGTTTCCCTTAAATTAATATTTGGTATTAATGATTGCCGTAATAAAGCGTGCACTAGGCTAAATTGAACTAACAAAAAATGAAGTTTCATGACAGCTGATAAATTATTGAGATCGATATCAATTTTGAACAAAAGAAATAATTTAGGACGTTTGGGAAAGTTCTAACGTGCGTATTACCAAAAGTAAATTAAAATGACCACATTGCACAAAGGAACGTCAAATCCAAATATTATATTCTTCTATGCAAGTGGTCTGATGGTTTTTGTGAAGATGTTAAATTATCATTGAAAATAAGGGGAGACTGGTAGCGAGTTCACACAAGCAAATAAAACAAGAAGTATTGATTTTCGTCTTATTCCAGTTGCATGGAATAGTTTTCTAAACATGTTTGTGTTCTACAAATAGCTTATGACGATATGAGCTTATTATCAACTTCAAAGCCTCATTAATATTGACTGATTTGGATATTCCAGCTAAGCAAATCGCAAATATAGAACGAGTATCCGTATATAAAAAATAACTTACCCGGAACACGTGCAACGTACGTAAGGTTCATTTTAAATTTAGAATAGCTTCAGTTGACTTTTTAAATGTTTCCTTAATTTTGCCCTACCACGCTAGGTAGCATGTTATGCAAAGTTATTTGCGATATATCCTATACCTAGTTCATGAATAAAGTCCTCTGGAAATTTCCTGGAAATTATTGTAACATTACCGAATTAGAATTCATGGGTTGTCATGTAAGTAAACTTGGTTAGGCTTTTAGCTTTGTAGTCCACTATTGTGAATTGAACTAACTAAAACTAGTAATGAAACTCTGTTTAGGTCTGTTTCTCATCAAGCCACTGGTCACGGTAAAGCTTTTTAAAAATACTCAGATATTAAAAGTTGCTGAACATTTACAAAGGAAATCTGAATGCCTGTTTTTAGAGGGCATGACAAATAATTTTTGAGGGTTTTATTGCACGTTGCTACGGTTTGTTTTCAATTGTATTAATACTTCAATTGGCCGAGGGTGACCTTGTGGATAATTTGGATTTTTGGGACTCGGTTTTAATTGGAGTACCAATCGAAATTGTTTCTGGAATGCGGTTAAATCAATATTAGTACAGTGTATAGAAGCAAGCCTACTGAAATCTTTTGTTCCGGTGTCTTCTCGGAAGCTGGAAATCGTTTTGGAAAATTTGAGAGTCAATTGACATAACTGCATATGGCTTCGGCTTTGTTAAAACATGCTTAAATATATAGATTATTTGAGAAGTACGAATGGCATATTTGAAGTTACAAGTTTGCATGCATGGCGACTCATGATCCTTTTGGTTAGTTAGTATATTAAAATAGTTTCAGTGATAATCTGCTTTAAAAGTTTACGGCTTATGCTTCTCCGCCAAATGCAAAAAGCCTTTAAAAACTAACCACGGAATTCAAAGAAAAAAGTCATCTAATGCAAATTGCGTTACGCAATACAAACAGAAATAAACCACCAACATTATAAACCTCACAATTATGAAAACAAAAAAAAATTATGAAAAGGATAATTTCCGTTTCTTATTTACCGTACATTTTGATAACCTTACACAATAGGTTTCCAATCTTTAATCTTGCTTTTAAAAGTTTTGGTTTTAATATAAATGCAGGCTTCTTTCCAAACAACAGTTGTTTTAAAGCTTGTGTAATATTGTACCATCATGTACTACACAAATACTTTACATATATCATTTATATGTTTTAAGACAAAACAAATATCTGATAATACAAATAATTCTAACATATAGAGTACATAACAAGATATATCAGCTTGTGTAGACCAAACTTTTGGTAAACAGATGAGCAGCTACTGTTTCGAAATCTATAATTTTAATAAATACTATATTACTACAGAAAACACAGAAGACACTTTTTCAAATAAATTTAATCTGTAATTATGAGGTTTTACGTTTTTGTAATCAGCAATAAGTTTGCGGTCAACGAATTTGCAAAATCAATGCAAACTAATGGAGTTGACCTGTCAATAAAATTTAATGACCCAAATTTTATTTTAATGTGGGACATAATACTTTTTGCTGTAGCACGAAATAATATACATTGCATGGATGAAAATAAAGTGTGATTTAAGTTTCAAACGAAATCTTTTTTCTATATGATGGTCTTTTCCTGATACTGTCAACCGATTCGATTGTGCGTCCCAGAGAGGAAATGTACAACCAAATAAGTTAGATAGTCGGACACTTTTCTCAATCAAGCAGATGTGTTTTTGCAAGAACGGCAAGTTGGCTGAAAATGATCGAAATTTGATAAATATCGGACAGTTCATTTCGGTTATTGATAAAAGAGACCAGTTGAGAAAAGTTTGAATGACAAACTCACAGCGGTTTTATCTATTTGTGTTTTAACCTTTAAATATAATGTTATATAAGTGCCAGAATCTTTGCACACCTAATTGAAGCTTTTCTATTTAAATCAAGCCCTACGTAATATAAGCTTGCCATTAAACAAAATATATTATTACTTGACAGCTTACGTTGGCAAGCTTTCGCCTACATATTTGTCTTTGTAAAATATTTGCAACACATATTCGTAAGCAATGTTTGCGCTAGATATTATGGTAACCAACACTATAAGCATTTGGATTGACAACAAAACTGATAATATCTGTTGCGCAAACTCTCAAATACGTACGTATTTACACTAAACATAATATATTTGTAGTATATATTAGTATGGCTTTTGTGTGGGGTAACCGATATTGAGTAACTATTTGCGATGGGGACCACCCAAAAATCAACTTTCTCAAACTTTCAAACTTTAACTACCTACGGATAGTAGGTCATAAGCAAAGGCTTCATGCCAAGTTTCAGCCCTCCAAACCAAGTATGGCATTAGTAATGACGAAAACATACTTTGATCGGTTCCACTGTAAACAATGTCAATTTCCCAAAACTGAAAAGCTTTTGGACTGTGATTTTTTCTGTGAAGTTGACTGGATATATGAGTCAAACAATCATGCAAATATGGCGACTTTTTATATTCACAGTTTTGTACAAAAAAAATTGTACTCAAATTTTTGTGATTTTTTCATACTTTTTTTTACTTCTAACCGCGTCCATTTTTGGTTGTAGTTTAAAAGGTCACAAATTTATAATGTCCACCTAGAACAGTATCTTTCTAATACACCGCAGCAAACTGTTTGAAAAAATTCATTCTAAATAGCGAGATATTGGCAAAAGTTTAAATTACCGGTGTGAGTTTTGGGGATATACTTGTTATGCATCACCCGTGGCTTGGCTAACAATCAATCAATGAATCCAACAAAATGTGAAACATATGCGGCATAACTGGCACTTGCTCTGACATCAATTGCAGCTTGATTGTTTGGAAGCCGTAGCTTTGGCAGACAATTATGCTGAGAACCCTCAAATTCCGAGAAAGTGAAATTTTTTACAAAATTTGCGATGTCTTTTTTTGAAATCAAGATTTTAAAAATCTGAGGTAATAGAATTGAGCTGAATGCATTGTGATTATTTTGACACCGAAACTGTAAATATCTGACCACGCAGACGCGAGGACGGTTTGCCTACTTTTGGCACTTCATAAAAAATTTGATTATGACAATTTTTGCAATCTCCGTATTTTTGTTCAATATTTCACTGAAATCATTCGAAAGTACTATATTTTGATAAATATCAACACGGAGGGGCATATTCCATGTTTTGGAGGCATTTCGTAAAGGTCACCATTTTCTTGAAAACCAGCATTTCGCAAATAATTTTCAATGATGTGCCAAAACTAGGCAAACCATCCTCGCGTCTGCGTGATCAGATATATACAGTTTCGGTGTCAAAATAATCACAATGCATTCAGCTCAATTCTATTACCTCAGATTTTTAAAATCTTGATTTCAAAAAAAGACATCGCAAATTTTTTAAAAAATTTCACTTTCTCGGAATTTGAGGGTTCTCAGCATAATTTTCTGCCAAAGCTACGGCTTCCAAACAATCAAGCTGCAATTGATGTCAGAGCAAGTGCCAGTTATGCCGCATATGTTCCACATTTTGTTGGATTCATTGATTGATTGTTAGCCAAGCCACGGGTGATGCATAACAAGTATATCCCCAAAACTCACACCGGTAATTTAAACTTTTGCCAATATCTCGCTATTTAGAATGAATTTTTTCAAACAGTTTGCTGCGGTGTATTAGAAAGATACTGTTCTAGGTGGACATTATAAATTTGTGACCTTTTAAACTACAACCAAAAATGGACGCGGTTAGAAGTAAAAAAAAAGTATGAAAAAATCACAAAAATTTGAGTACAATTTTTTTTGTACAAAACTGTGAATATAAAAAGTCGCCATATTTGCATGATTGTTTGACTCATATATCCAGTCAACTTCACAGAAAAAATCACAGTCCAAAAGCTTTTCAGTTTTGGGAAATTGACATTGTTTACAGTGGAACCGATCAAAGTATGTTTTCGTCATTACTAATGCCATACTTGGTTTGGAGGGCTGAAACTTGGCATGAAGCCTTTGCTTATGACCTACTATCCGTAGGTAGTTAAAGTTTGAAAGTTTGAGAAAGTTGATTTTTGGGTGGTCCCCATCGCAAATAGTTACTCATTTGTATTTGCTAGCGTATGCATAAGCATACAGTTAAATGTTTCAGTATGAGTAAAGTATTGAGTTAGCCTAAGCTTTAATTTTTTTATTAATGCGTGTAGTAGGTAATACATAATGCTGATAAAGTAATTTATTACAAAGCAAATTTGCAAACTGAGCAAACTACAAAGTTCCAAGCAAAAGTTTGCATGTATCTGAAAATCTGAATTTGAAAGAGTTTTAAAAAACCTTTGACTGTTTACTGAATACCAATAACGTAGGTTTGCATACAATGTTGGATTAAAAGCCCTTGTAACGAACCCATCAGAATTACTACAGGATTATTGTGGTTTTACCGTAATCATTATTGCGGATTCCTGATTCCTTTTCAAAAGCAATCTTAAAGCATTTGAATCTGTCACATTGCAAGTTAGCATGTCATACGCTTGGATTACCACGCCTTATTCATTCATTTTCTTATACATATTTGAATTTGAACTATATGTATGATAAGGAAAAGTTTTAATTGCCACAAACAACCCAACAGAAATTAATCAATATGTGAAATTATCAATTGAAATGGATCACACTAGTCAGTCGAGTGTCGAGATTAGGATGACAGAGACATGTGTCGTAGTATAACATACATTGATTTAGATATGCATCAAACAAAGTCAATTATTTAAGAATACTAGAATGTTCATATTAGGTTATACCTGCAATAGACCAAGCTTTCTCTTTGGTCATCAAAATAGTATGCATTTATCTTGTTTTTACAGTATGAAATCGTGAGCTAATGATACTGATAACATTCAACTGGCATAAGAGATTCTCCGGATGTGCCGCACGTGAGCATTTAAAGCTGTTGTGAAAAAAACCAATTTAGTACGTTTACCGTGTACCGAGCATCATTTTTATGAATGAAATTAGGCAGACTATATTCAATATTATCAAACAAATTATGAACATAAACAATTAAAACGAAAAGGACTGAATAGAGCGTTTTTGCATGTGTATTGTGTAAAACCATAAAAATCATAAAACCAAGCAGTACTTTTATGAACTTTCCACCCATAGAACAAACAATGACAAAGTGTGTTATATCTTCAGGCTGGATTTACACTATCCTAATGCTATCCTATCTGTGTCACACACTGATAATACATTGTCATGTGTGTTTTGATAATGCTACACAAGCAAAACACTTCATTTAAAAGACTTATCAGAAGGATTTATTCAATCATGAGACTCATAATGAGTTGAACACGTAACTTCATAAATACAAAAATTTCTAGCAGTATTTGGGCACAAATGGTAAAAATACGGCTTTCTGAGAATTTCTAAATATGTCGACAAGATTCAGATACTTTTTAATATTGACTGGGTTACTGGTGGTTTTTGGATATATTGTGTTTCAATCGGGAGTGCAGAAGAAGTTGTTGTTCACACAATGTCTCAACAGCAGGTAAGCTAACATTACCATAAAATATTTTTGTGCTTTTCAGGTAATGTAAATACGCAGAAATATATTAAGATAAAAATCTATTTGCCAGAGTTAGCTGGCTAGCACCAAGTTTTCCAGAAATCACTATTGCATCAGTAATATGCACCACAGAAAACAATACGCTTCCCAGAGAAGAAGCTATTGTAATGATCAAATCAGCTATTATATCTGCATTCCTGTATGAAGTACCTAGATTAACATTTCACCTGTTTGTGGAACTTTTGGATGATGCAGACAAAATTATCTCTGAAATTCAGGTAATTTTATCCATATCTTCAACCAACGCTTTTGTACATTTTCGATATCGAATGCCGTGACGTCATAATATAGTAGTTAATCTGTTAACCGTATTCAGAAATTTTCGAAACATTTGTCAAAAGTGTGCATTGACATAAAAACTCGCTCGGCCGTGGCTGCGGTGCCAGAGCAATATATGATATATGATTCTCGACTTAGATGTGGTTACGTGCGAATATTTTTACCCGTAAGTTGAAAAAATTTATTGGTTAGTTTTTTTTTAATAAAAATTAAGTAGCGATTGCTTGTTTTTGTAGAAACTTCTAGAGGACGTCTACTCAATTTTATATCTGGATACTGACACAATAGTAACCGGAAGTATTGCTGATATCTGGAGTCACCTCAGAAATATGACAGGAGAACAGTTAATTGGAGCAGTGCAAAATAACGAACCAGATAATCCTAACTGGCCGGAGGATTATAAAAAGTGGTTTGCAGGTTAGAGTCAAATTAGTATATCAGGTATGTTTTTGGAACATGATTTCTGATAGCAATGCTTTTATTGCATGTATTTTGTTCGTAGATATACCGCATCCTCCACCAAAAGGGATAAATTCTGGAGTGCTGCTTATGAATTTGTCCGCAATGAAGGATTATGACTGGGAGTCTAAAATTCTGCGCTTGTTTGAGGATTACCATTGGCTTTACACGATGAACGATCAGAGACTATTGAACACTTATTTAAGATTTGATCAAGGTAAGTATTGGTGCTAGGTACTATTTAATTTTAACAAAATGTAATATAAAGGTCTTTAAATTCTAGGTTTGCTACATGCCATGCCATGTCAATTCAACTTCAAAAACACTCACTGTGACTACGGATTATATTGCAATGGATCTGAAAGTGATCCAAAAGGAATTCAAATTGTGCATGGAGCTGCCGAGCAATTCAGAGTCAATGAAACATTTCATGAAATATATTCAATCTACAAAAACGTAAGTAAAGAAATACTTTTATTTTTTACTACTGTAACCCAAAGAGTTATCACGGTTCTTTGATTTTAGCTTGAAACAATTACAGACGTCTCAAGTTTGACAAACATTTTAATGATACCAATCAGAGAGAGATATAGTAAAGATTCTATTTACAAAACTGAAGCCGGTGAAACCGGAAACATGACTGTGTCTAAATGTTTTGGGACTATTGACAAATTACTATTTAAAAATTATTTTCTGTAAACAGTTTCTATAATTACACTTTAATAAACTTTAGTTTACATTAGTTTTATGGTTACGGAGAAACCTTCAAAATAAGCTTTAATATGTATCTAAATAAGTTGACATCAAAATGCTATGGAGGAATTGCAACATCCTGGTAGTAAGCACAGGAGTTTTTGAAACATGTGGGATTTTCTTAATTGATATACGTAAAATATAAACTAATAAATCGCAAAATAAAAAACCTTGTTAGTGTTTTTCAAAATTTGCCAGGACCGTGAGCTTTGACTTTCTATTTTGTACAGGACATATGGAAACTACTTGATACTATAGTTAGCTAGTAGCTTACACCCGACCAAACCTTTTAAAATGGATACTACAAGTGCAAACCAGATACACCATATTATATATTTGGCTATTAATTTATAGAACATTTCTATATTGATCATAAAAAAACGTTAAGCAGCCCTTGCTGTTGAAATTTAGTTTTGCACGTTTGAATTTAATGAACACGTCATATTATGCTTTACGATCAAATATTATAAATAAGTCAATTTTATAATGACTGCTAATTATTCAATTTTAAACTTAAAAATAAAACTACATACCAACAATTTCTATGCATTTGAATATAATGCAATAAATGAATGTAATACAAAACATGTCGGGAAACGGGAAATCAAACATCCGGGAGAAAATTACCATTCAATTAGTTAATGGCTCGCATGCTATCAATATGCTGAAACGTTCTGTTCATAGCTTTAGTTCGATAGACCTTCACACATAATAATTTCCAGCAAAAAGTCAGTTCAATAGCATTAATGGAAACGTTTCCAAGAAACTAGATTGTAAAGCAAGCATACAACATGGCAACCCCTTTGATCAGGAAATCTTAAGAATTTTTTGACAAAGTTTACGACAAATTTAAATTCAAACCAGTTGTATCATTTCAAGATGCTAAAGTAGAATTTAATACAAGACGTAATATGCAAACTTCACTACCATTTGCAATACAATTTTGTCTACTTTTATTACACGTAGTCTATGCAATATACGCTACGATTACCTATATTCAATACAAACCTGGGCATAGGCCGCGGAGTAGGTGGGGAGGGTGGTGACAAATCCCCACCTCGAAAAAACGGACGGTGAAATCGTGTCATTTTCACCCCCTCGATTTTGACCACGCAAGGAATATTCATATCAATATAAGAAACTAAGGTAGACGGAAATTCAGTGCCACTGAATATTTCAAGTCATTAAATCATATATCCATCGTTTTAACGATTGCAGTTCCAATTTGTACGGACTAACTGTATTGTATCTAGCAAAAAATTATTTTACCACTTGTCTTTCAATAAATTCATTTTAGACTGAATTAGTTGTTAGTGCTAGCGTACCATTTTTGATAGTTGTGTGCTGATTACTTCAAACAGTTAATTGGGAAAGTGACTGTTTACTGTTTATAAAAAGAAACCTATGGCACGAGATATTTATACCATGAGTGTACATTAAAACAACTGAACTTACTACACGATATACAAAGTGCAGCTGTAGTTTGCAACGCATAGTCATGCAATTTCAGTATTTCAAACACTTTTGACTTTTACACTGCATGTTTTAAATTTTAAATCATTAAATAATTTTAAATTAGAATTACGGCTCCATAAGTTAATACGCTAAATATTGTTTGAAGAGTTGAATTCGAAACAAACAAACTAACTGCTATTTAAATATCATAATTTCTAATGTAGCCGAATAGAGCGTACTCTTTGCTCATATCGATATTTTAATAAAATATCGCAGAAGTTGTAAGTTTTTACAAAGCTATGATATAAAAACTACATTTTCTATTAATTTATGGAAATGTTATTGCAGAAAATATTCCATTTTTCTATAATTAAACTTATGATTATGATTTTGCTCAAGGAAAGTAAAGTTTTCGGTTTTCTAATTCATTTTCCGTTTTTAGCCTTATCTTGGTGATTCAATTCATATGCTAACGTTTTTGTGATAGAGCGTATGGTTATGTATGAAATCAATATACATTTAAAATTAGAGTAGTTTCCACTTTCTGGATTGTTATTGTAAAATATTTAACTGGAATTGCGGAAGTCTTTCCCCAAGAACACTTAAAGAAAATTAAAGAACTTCAGGTTTGAATAAACCTTGTAATTTGGATTAGAACGATTGCAGATACAAACTGCGCCTAAATGTGCATGAGGTGTTTACGGACTTGGTACGGAGTCGGAGTGCTACGTTAGAACTTTTGTACTAGTTCTATTGACAATATTTATCGATCAACGGCTAAACCCAAAACCAATCTCCACACACAAAACTTAGTTAGTTAGAAAACTGGATTGGAATGAAAATTTGGTACTATCTATCTTAGTCATTGAAATGTAAAATGTATAAAACACAAAGTAAAAAGATCTACACACAAATGAGTTTCAGGAAAGCAATTGTTTTATCAGTTATCATATTAAAATTCTGTACAAAGTTTTGACAACCAATTATTTAATATTTATTCGTCACCGCGTCGTCGTAGTGTGTTATTTGTCAAGAATAAACTCTTCAGTCTTCCGGGAATTGCAAAACAAATTCTACTAAAAAGCTTTAAAATCTTCTCTGCTGTTCGATTAGATATGTCATTTTACTCTAAATTATTCAGTAATCGTATCATGCAGTAGTCATAAAACTTTCGATGGTGTGCCCTCCTAAGACTATGAACGTTTACACCGTACATATCTACATCAGAATTACCCAACTCTAATCCATCATGAAATTCTTGCTCATAGCATTTCACTGAACAATAGTTAAAATAGACGGATCGAAACCAGTGAGTTCCCGCAAACCTGCTTAGCAAGTTTGAGATAAGTAAAATAAGTTTTTAAATTTTACCCTGGCGTTTATTAAATATTTTGAATTACGGAAAGTTCACCAAAGTCGACAAGTTCTTTAGTACCAAACTCAACAAGTTTTTGAGTGATGCTGTATGTTAAATTTTGTCTTGAGACCTTTGAAGCACGATTTAGCATGCTAAATATCTTACACAATTGCAAAGTTTGATGTTATCGAACTTGCCGTTAATCAAACCAATAAACTTTGCAGCTAAGCTTTAAACAATAACTGAACCTCTTGATTATTATTTTTATCTGCTCAAGAAGTTCACGTAAACACTGCGGCGTTGATCAGTTCATGCTAAACGCCCATTAAAACTAAAACGCATTAAAATGCCTTCACTTTATTTGCAATTCACATTTTATTTTTAAAGTAGGCAAACGAGCAACCACAACATGTTTTTGCTACAAAACCGTCTTTACTAATACAGTGGTTTTAGCCTAACGGCAAGTTGATGAAAGCTTGATTTAAAAAAGTCAAAGTATATATCTATGAATCCATGGACAATTGTAGTATAGTTGTTATTTTGGTGGTCGATGTCGCCTTTATGTCTCTTATGATTTTTGGGCGTTATTCCCGGTGGACTTGGGAATTTAAGAGACATCAGGGGAATTGGTGTAGTTTGAGGGGTCTTGTTGGAGGTTCCCATCGATGTAAAATGGTTCCTATCTGATTCCAACCCGCACCTCGAAAGGCCGGCTTCGGAATCAGGTAGGGCCACTCTACATGCACTCTCCTCCCTTACTTCCAGTCTGCACCCGGTTGGGCCGACTTCGGAAGCACCGCCAAGGAGGGTGCTTTGATGGGCAGACCCTACAGGTAGACGCCCATGCCGTAACACGGACACCTCCTGCTCTACACCAATTCCAACACTGCTGACATTGGTGTTAATCTCGCACTCATACCTGCCTTACACTTCCTTCCACCCTCAAACAACACGTGACGCAATTCCATATTCTCAATTTCTACGATTGAGAAGGATTTGCTCAAATGACAACGACTTCGCTAAACGTTGCCAGGAGATGGCAACATTCTTCCGGGGTAGACTTTACCCCGAAAACATCATTCAGAAGGCCTTGTCAAGGGTGTCAGCTGTTTCAAGAGTTGATGCCCTGACTAAATCCTCGGCCAAAAATAGCGAAGTCCTTCCATTTGTCGTCCTGTTTAGTAAGGCAGGCCAACAAACAATGAGTGCTATAAAAAGCCTCTTTGGCGAAACGATCACAAAAACACCGGAGTTGGTCAACATCTTTCCATCTCCTCCCGTTGCAGCCTTTCGCAAGCCGAAAAGCATTCGGGATATTCTAGTCCGAGCACGACTAACATCAGTGCTACCTAGAATATGTCACCCAAATCCGGGTACAATCCCATGCAACGTTGGTAAGTGTTTAACATGTAAACACACCATCTTACAAAAAGAGATCGTGGGACCAAAGGGAAGGCTTAAGGTATGGGAACAATTTCACTGTAAGAGTGAATGCGTGATATATGCCATCGTATGTACGAAATGGTCAAAAATATATATTGGGGAGACGAAGCGTAAGCTTCGTGACCGCTTCAGGGAGCATCTCTATAGCCTATCACATGGAGAGCCCACTGAAGTGAGTGAACATTTCACCAAAGTACATACACGAGATGATATGCGTGTGACAGCTATCCAACTGGCTTCTTCTAACCAGATGAGTCGGCGGGAGCAAGAAGCACGCATTATTCATCGTTAAGGTACTCTGGAACCTATGGGACTTAATACAGAGTTCACTTATATATAGAATGAAAACGGGGCCATTCTATCCTCAAAAGTTCAAAAATCAGGCGTAGCTCCCACCTGAGGTGGGAATTTGGGCGAGATCTCATCACCATCGAATTCCTCGTCTAAACTTTACTACCCCCTCTGCCACCGCCACCAGAAAAAATCTCAGACCCTGAAAACCTCAGGTTGTCGAGATATTTAGCCCTGAAGGTGGGGCGAACAAAAAATTTTTTGAGGTACTTATATAAGTGAACCCTAGTATAGGCCTCATTTGCATATCTATTGGATATGCAAATTAGGCATATGCTAATTGGGCATAAGCAGGGTCCAAAAACCTATAAATACCCCTGCATTTCCAGCTTTTGCCTCAGTGCGTTTTTGGAAGTTGAACTGACAACATCTCCAGAAACGCTTATCCTGAAGAAGGTGACTTGCACCGAAACGTCGAGTTATTTTCTCACCATGCCCCCACCGAAGCCTATGGATGTAAAGCATAGGCACCAACATAAGAAGGGGAAGTCTATGGTGCAGCATAGACTTTGCCCTTCAGCTGACATTAACACCAATGTCAGCAGTGTTGGAGTTGGTGTAGAGCAGGAGGTGTCCGTGTTACGGCATGGGCGTCTACTTGTAGGGTCTGCCCATCAAAGCACCCTCCTTGGCGGTGCTTCCGAAGTCGGCCCAACCGGGTGCAGACTGGAAGTAAGGGAGGAGAGTGCATGTAGAGTGGCCCTACCTGATTCCGAAGCCGGCCTTTCGAGGTGCGGGTTGGAATCAGATAGGAACCATTTTACATCGATGGGAACCTCCAACAAGACCCCTCAAACTACACCAATTCCCCTGATGTCTCTTAAATTCCCAAGTCCACCGGGAATAACGCCCAAAAATCATAAGAGACATAAAGGCGACATCGACCACCAAAATAACAACTATTTTAGTAGTCGCCAGCGCACTCATTCTAACAACAATTGTAGTATATGTCGTAATAAAATATGAAACTACATCTTTAATACTAGTTCAAAACATTTTTAACATTAGAGGCATTGCTGATGAACTAGATTTTGCAGTCTTTTAATAAATCCCAGTCAAATGTCTGATATTTATTTTATTTGATAGAAACTATCATACGTAAAATTGTTCTTCAGAGTCAATTTGCTTTAAACGTAAACAGTCAACTTTTCTGTAAGAGCTTTTGCTGTAGATATACTATAATAACCCATATGTGCACAAAGCATTCAATCCACTATCATTTGCTTATGGGCCACTTCATACAATAGTGTTGGAATCCAAAAGAGGCTGACTGAAAATAGTTGCATGCATAAAAGCGAATGAAAACACGTTATTAAACTACAGCTTGACAAAATGGCAAATGGTCGGCTTTCCGGAAGAATCGATTTTAGCGGACAAACAATTGTATATGAACTTGTCACCACCTCGTCAAAACGCGTTCCGCGGCCACTGAACCTGGGTACTTACCATTGATTGATTGATTGATTGCAAATTTATTCGGTATCTTTAGTAACATCTTTCCATATTGTTTTCATAAAGAACCCCTCCGGTCAACAAATATAAAAAAAGTGATTTAAAAATTGTTACATTACAATGGTCATTACTAGATTAATTATAGCAGATTTATAACACCATTTAAAAATATTTAGTTTCTTCTCGTTTCTTCATTATATGCTTCCGGACTTCCTGGTCAAATAGTTTGATTCCTCTTATTTCCTTTACACTTGCCGGTAGATCATTCCATAATATTATGCTGCGGTAGTAGAAAGTACTTCTTTCTAGTTCGTTTTGAAATGCTGGAATAATGAAATTGTGCTCTTGTCTTGAACTTCTTGAGGATTCTGGTCGTTTCACAAAGTACGAAAAACAGTCGGTTAACGAAGACTCATGTACTATATGTTTGAATAGGAAGTTCAGCGTGTATACTTCAAGTCGTCAAGAACAGCAACCAGTTTAATTGCTCAAGCTTTTCCGTTTTACCAAGTTTTTGCTTGCTGTTCGCATTGACAACAAGCTTTGCTGTTCGGAGCATTATTCTGTTGATTCGCTGAGCTTTGGCTTCTGAGATGCTTCCCCATACTGGTAAACAATAGTCTAGTAGAGATATTATAAGTGCAGTCGCAAAAATGTTTTTCCAACGTGCATTAAAATATTTTTTATAGCGTGTTAACATGTAAACTCTGTTAGACATCTCTTTGCACACCGCTTCATAGTGTTTTTCAAAAGTTAATTGTTCGGTTAACCAAACACCTAGGTATTTAAAGCTTTTCACATTTTCCAAAGTTTTGTTATTAATTTTAATTTTAAACGATAACGTATCAATTTTGGAGTATTTGGATCTAAAGATTATACATTTTGTCTTTGCTACATTGATTTTCATGTTGTTTTCTTTGCACCATTGAGTTAACTTGTCAATGTTTAGCTGTAACTTTTTTTGTGCATCCTTAAGTGATCCTGCCGTTATATACATTGCTAGATCGTCAGCATAGTAGCAGCATTCACAGTCGATAAAAATGCCATCAATGTCATTTATAAAGATGCAGAACAACATTCCTGAAAGGGCGCTTCCTTGTGGACAGCTATGAACCAAGTAGTAGACTTTTGATTTACCTCTGTCTTTTAAAACAATAATTTTTCGTTTTGAAAAGTAAGAGTGAAACATTTTTAGCATGTTTCCTCTTACTCCACAATTGTGCAGTTTAATAAGTAGATGACGATGTTGTACCGTGTCAAATGCTTGTTCAAAATCAACCATGGCAGCAGCCACGATTTTCTTTGTGTCGCTGATTTGCAATTTGATTTTATCGGTCAAAACTGTCACTGCACTTTGTGTGGAGCGTTTATGTCTGTAGCCGTGTTGCTCCATCATAATGTGGTTATTCTTTTCCATGAAATCGGTAAGGTAGTTACATATTATTTTTTCTATTATTTTTGCAATTGCTGGTAATATTGATATTGGACGGTAGTTGCGCGGATTGCTTTTTTCTCCTTTTCGTTTGTAAACCGGGATAATATTGGCAACTTTGAGCTTGTCAGGAAAGATTCCTTGTTTCAATATTTCACTGATTATAACACCCAGCACCATTAACCAGCGTATTTGTTATGTATTACTATGATGAGCAAGCACTTGAAAGCTACACAAACAGAGTTTTTGCAATTGATCGACGCGTAAGATGGGAAACAAAGGCTGTTGGACATTCACTTAATTTTTCTGTTTGGAATCTTATAAGCAAGGGTTTGATAAAATTTGCATTTGCGTTTTAAACTACTGCCTAAGAACATTTAATTGGTTCTTAATTTTTAGAAATGTCCAAGCTCAGCACTAAGAATGGAATGCGCGACATCGATTACATTGGGTTGTTGTTGTATGAGCTTGCTATACTGATTTCATTCTGGCTATTTTTTCCATTTGCATTGGTATATCTACAATTGGACTTGCCTTACCGCGCAATGAAACATATTATGCAGTATTTTGATAATATTCGTGACAGCTGGGCTACAACATTGTTTCGTCTTGTAATAGCTGATTTTGTGGTTATGGATACTTGCCGAACAATAACCCTAATTATTCGGCCATCCCTTAATGTTGTTAATATTTATGTTACATTACTAAAGCGGCTTAAGAAGGAATCCTCACCTTTAAAAATTATTAGGCATTATGTACAAATCCAGTGCATTCACAAGATTGGACTATTGCAAAAGTTGTGGGTGGTTGCTTAATGGCCGTGGAGTTTTTAATAGGCATTTTGGGAGTATGGACGACTATTAACGAAAGAAGAATTTTTCCATTGCCTTTATACATCATCACTTCAATGACAGTATGTATTAGTTGCAGCAACATTTGTTATGATAACAATACCAAATTTATGTTTTTGTTATAAATTGAGCAAAGTATTACTTTGTAATGTGTTGCCATTAAAAACGCTAAAGTTAGCGAGGCACGCAGGCAAGCAATGCAAAAATTTAATACAAGGTGTTGAAAAAGTGTCAAGAAAAGTCTGGAATCGGAATTTAAAAGCTCTGCAACCAATTGCATTTTACTATTTAACTACTGCATTTGACCAAGAAACGCCAATTAATTTCAGTCAGAATGTGTTAACGCATGCAATTAATTCAATTCTATTAGTCAAGTAGTTACCTCTGTTAATACATGTCTTTACAAATGTTGTGTATTTCTTACTTAAAAATTACGCACTAAATACAAATAAAACTTGAGTAAAAGCATATTCAAATTTCTATGAGGAAGTTATTTTTAACTGAAATTCTGAAATATAATATGGTTTAAAGGTAATGTTCTTGGTAAAAGGATTATCCACACGTGTTTACTGCCGTTTCAGACGGTCTGAATCAGTCCAATCGTTTCTGTAAAAAAGAAGCAAACAATTCTCACGTGAAAATAGATAATATATCAAGCAATTAATTTTATTGGAAGCTATACAGCACACCATTTATCAGAACGATCAACTGCAATGCATGAGAAGCACAAGTAGACACTATCTGGTAAACCAGTTTTTATAAAGAGGTGACGTGATATAGGAAATTCCGAGGTGGTGGTGAGCACAATTTGTACAATATACCCATTTATCTTTCAAATCAAACCTTGAACTTACTGTTGTCGATAAGTTTGAATGTTGTTTGACATTTGTATCGTGGGTAAATAACACCGTATATGAAATGATTACTATGTAGATATTTTATAAAACTTATCTTTTATCTATGATGCATCATGATGCAGACGGAATAAAAAGAAAAGTTGATTTTGAAAAATGGGGAAAGAAGCTATTTCTAAGCAAAACCCCAAGGCATTTCAACAGGTGTATTTTACACATTATCTCTGTGAAACTCCGACTACTACTAAACACTTTTGGTGACAAAATTATTGTCACTTTTTCACAATACGTTTCATAGGAAATAAAGTTTCAGTAACTTCTACGTCCTCTTTTCTAAGGCTTTTATCTCCCCACCCCCAACAAGCTCCCGTTTCAGTCTCGTCAGGTTTATCAGTTTTCACGTTTTCACAAATACACTGAAATGAATGAGATCCGTCTCCAGTTCTATTGATTCTGTCTACTAACGCCGCTGGAAAAAACTCGGTATCCTGGTATCTAGGATACCGGGAAATTTTGGGCCAAGGAAGTAAGAAGAAAGGGAAGGAAGAAGAAAGGGAAGGAAGAAGAAAGGGAAGGAAGAAGAAAGGGAAGGAAAAAGAAGGGGAAGGAAGAAGAAAGGGAAGGAAGAAGAAAGGGAAGGAAGAAGAAAGGGAAGGAAGAAGAAAGGGAAGGAAGAAGAAAAGGAAGGAAGAAGAAAGGGAAGGAAGAAGAAAGGGAAGGAAGAAGAAAGGGAAGGAAGAAGAAAGGGAAAGGAAGAGAGAAAGTAAAGAACGAAAAAAGGCAGGGAAGAAGAAACCGCCGAGGGAACGGAAATGCCCAAATAACATCAAAATGTAGAACGATGTGTTCGACAATTTTCCAATAGTTCATAATTCATAAAACTTCTCGATTTTCTATAAGATTTATTACTAACTGAATTAAAAAGTTTTGAGATTTAAGATTAGCAATGGAATCTTTTTGCTTTTGAACAGAACTTTCTATTGGGTACAAAACATTTCCCAGATTTTTACCAAATTTTCCCCATATTTTTACCAAATTTTCCCCATATTTTTACCAAATTTTCCCCATATTTTTACCAAATTTTCCCCATATTTTTACCAAATTTTCCCCATATTTTTACCAAATTTTCCCCATATTTTTATCAAATTTTCCCCATATTTTTACCAAATTTTCCCCATATTTTTACCAAATTTTCCCCATATTTTTACCAAATTTTCCCCAGATTTTTACCAAATTTTCCCCAGATTTTTACCAAATTTTTCCCATATTTTTACCAAATTTTCCCCATATGTTTACAGAACTTTCCCAAATTTATACAGTTTTCCTAGTTTCGAAAAAAAACTCCGGATTTTAAAAAGTCCATGTTTCTTAGCAAACGTTCCGATTTTTATACGAAAATATCAATGTGACTGCAAAATATTGATAAAAATAAAAAGAAACCCTTCGTACAAAACAAGTTTCCCAGTTTTTAAACAAGTATTTCTGACTCATACAATATTTTCCCAAATTAAAAGAATCCCAGGTTTATGCAAAATTCTTCAGATTTATACAAAATTTTCTAAAAAAAGTCCTAGGTTTATGCAAAATTCTTCAGATTTATACAAAGTTTACTCAAAAAAATCCAGATTTCGATTTTATTTAGTTTTCAAAGATGTTACGTCTAAGTGAGTTTTAAAATGGGTAAATGCACATTAATAAGTTAGAAACGTTGTTTTATTTCTTTTCTGCTTTGGCAACAAACCACAAACTCAAATTAGTTTTTCTGATTAAAAATTCACGCTAAACGCTGCACGGTCACTGATCTTCAGAATAACAACAGTGGGCTTTACCGGGTCGGAGAGAATTTGGACGTCTTAATTATTCATGTCGGGTTCTATTGTACTATATATGGCTCATTCTTAAAAATTCATGTTTCATTGAAATTTTTCAGATAATCATACGAAAATTTCCCATGCTCAAATATAAAAATTTTCGAGTTCCGTACAATTTTCCCAACTGCATACAGGCCTTGTCGAGTTTTACTAATATGCATAAAAATCCATTTTATTACAATACTTATCCAGTCTTACGCAAGATTTTTCCCGTTGGTAAACAAAATTCTCTGACTGTGACATAATGTACATGACTAAAGCCATTTCATTAAGATTGTTGAGTTTACATATTTAAAAATAGTATTTAATAGCATACTGCTTTACGCATTTAAAAGATGATTTAGTTTAAAACTTTCAAATGTTCTCCTTTTTAAACCATAATTTTCCTTTTCTCTACAATGCACATTGTCCGTTGTTTCTTGAAAAGTTTTCAATTTTATTATTTTATATATTTTTGCCCTTATACAAAATGTTTCCACTATTTCACAGTTTCGTTTCATTTTTTGCAAAATCGTTTCACTATGCAAATTGTTTTATTAAAAAGGGTCCATAAGTCTGCTAAAGTGCAATTAGACAACTCTGCCATTTTTAAAATCAACCCGTGGTCACGTGTCGTGACGTTGTATGTCTAGCGGGAATTTTTTAAATTATGTGTTCACCGGGAAATTTTTTGAGAACACTTGGATACCGGGAAGAAAAAGTTTTTTCCAGGGGCGTCTACTAATACTTTATGCGACACCGTTTTGAGGTCATACGCCCATCCAATCCACGCAAAAAAGTTGAGAATCAAAGTGGTTAAGTTTAGATTAATTCCAAGCTCGGAAGTTTTATAATCCCAGGGAAACGTATGATGATAGTTGTGCCAGCCTTCACCAACTAAAAAAATAATTTTTAAAAAATTCATGAAAAGTACAAGCTACATTTTTTTAAATTTTTAATCTAATTACTTGCAAATATTGAAACCAGTTTATTTTCAGCTGGAAGGATATATCTGCAAAAACAAATATATTATTGCTTTAAAATTGAAATTAAATTTTTTACTGAGAGCGTGTTTACGTACTTGTCGTATGGTTTGTCTCCCCAAATGTGTGCAACGCTGTTTACTAGAAAGCTAATGTGTAGAGTGTAACAGTAACGTGCATGGTTCCAAACGATTAAATGCCAAAGGGACATTTCCGGAGCAAATACATGACAGAGTGTCATAGGCACAACGTGTTGCATGAGAGCAACCAGAGGATAGTAGTACTTGCTTTGAAATCGGACAACGGGATCATTTACAAGGTCAGAGACATCCACGGTTTTTAATTTCTCCAGGAATTGTGGATGGGGTGGCTTAATTAGCCATAATATATGACTGAACCAAAATCCACGAGAGGCATTGTGAGGATCTGCGTCAGTATCTGAATACTACAAGTAAAAATGATAAAATTTAGAAAATGCGAGCAGGAAATGTATCGTGAAATACTAACCTTGTGGTGAACTCGATGCTCCTTAAATATCAAAATAATTAAAACATATAAAATATTTTCAAATTTTTGTAAACGACTGTTCATAAGTCAAAATTTTAAATATTTTGCTCTTACTCTGCACCATTTAAAAATCGGGTACTGCCACCTAGCTGTTTGCGCCAGCATTAAGAGAATTTGTAGTGGCAGTTTAGCTTTGTAGGATCTGTGGCACCAATATCTAAAAACAATTAAGGAAAATAATTAATGGTTTGTGTTGAGGATGTTAAATGACAAGAGCTAAAATGTCTTTAAAATAAATTTTTGTGCATGCCTATGCGCTCCAGCTGTAATTCCAAATGCAGTGAAATAACCGTACAAAAGCCCTGAAATACACAACTTTACAAATTACACTTTTTCAATAAAATAAGAATTCCCGTTTTATGTATAGATCAAATGTTTACCTAGTAGCACTGTTATTTTTGGGACTCTTTCAAATGGCAAAAGATAAAACAAGTAATAAACCAAACTAAAGTGGGCAAATGTTAGCAAGCAAATGTTGATATGACGCTGCTCTGCGCCAAACGGCTTATCATAATGTGTAAATTCTGAAGGAAGCTCGTTGTCCCCAACGGAGCTACTCAATTTGTTTTTCTCCTTTCCTTCCATTTTTTGAACAAGTGAACAACTGGTTAGCACACACACTAGAGGCTACATGATTCTTTCAGTTCAGGTTGATAACTTGTCAGGTTGGCATGACTTTTCTTTGATTGCTAACACGTATTTATACAGGAGGAGTGAAATACCATTTCTGAGTTTCAAGTGTAAATGCCTCAAACGAATTTGCAACTGGACCAATTTCGTTGTAATTTTGATCGAATCAATGTGCGTAACTATTTGTTTCTCATGACGCAAAGACATAATATGAACAAAGATGGTATCACGTTTTAATTACATGTTTCGCATTGATTCTCACAGCTTGAAAGCTATGTATACACCAGGAGTTTTGACTTCTAATCAAATAAGTTGGCGTGGGAAAATTTCTTATGCATGGCTTAGCACACATTTAGCATACACCCACACAAACTGGAATAATATTTTTGTACGTCTAATCATGATAATAGATCAATAAAATAATATTTTTAAAAATCCAGTGTTTCTGTTCATTCAAACAAAGCAAGTGAATTTTTGTAAGACAATTTGCTGGTTTTTACCTTAAAACCCATTTTTATGCATAATACGTGCCTGTTTACTACCGATTTTGATAAGTCGGTGTTGATTGTCCGAAGCAAATTAATCTCAAATGAAAATAGGTAATAAATCAGGTAGTGAGTTTACTGAGAGTTATACACCGAACTGTGTACCATACATTTAGATTGCAATTTTTCCTTGGTTCTGTTCGCAACACAAATAAAGAAAGTTTGGATCCCAGCCAATTTAATAAACCAGTTTTTAATGTAAAATGATGTAATGTAAAGATTGGAGAGATGATCAATGTTTTTTACCTTCTTATCTTCTACGTCAGACTTTGCACTTGCTATTGGTAATGCTGAATCCTATTTTTCATTCTTGTAGCGAAAGTTTTACATACTGCGATTTAGTAACATGTTATACGATAAGGTTGTTTTTGGAAATATGAACTCTCCATTGTTTATTATACCATATAACAGGTGTCCAAGATTACGAGCACGTTTGATTCATACTATATATCACACGTAAGCGATAAAAAATGAGTAGAATTGAATAGCATGCATTCATTTCACGTTTTCCCGCTCTTCACAAATCATGAAGCATATAAAATTTTGAGATTAAATGTTAAAATTGGTTCAAAGACTTCTTTCTCTTCAATTTGGAGGACCCACGCTTATCATCCTAAACTCAGCAACAAAGTATTGTGCATTTTACATGCACATAGATAATGAAAAAGATGATATGCATGTAAATGCCTAGCACTTGGCAGCCCTACCAGAAAAAGCTCCACAGCTTTGTTATGTCTGAAATGATGAGTTTTTTGTATTGTGTTCCGTACATTAAAATATTACAAAAAGGGCATATGAGCCCCTACATCATTGACATTGTACAAAGGAGAGCAGAAAAGAGAAACGATACGTACGCTTCAATGCTTTACAATGCAGTATATAAAACATGTATAAATCCTGCTTCACGCATTTTTCCCCTTACACTTTTCGTGGCATTACAAGGGTTCTACCTCTTTAGCATCAAAATAAAAGGGATGCACAGTCCACCGTATAGAGAAAAGGGTCTTGCAAAAGACAAAATTACAGCTGAGCCGGTAAAAGCAAAAACAACAAAATACCTTATAGCTCTCCGTTGATAAAAAACAAATATTAAGAAATAAACTCATTACTGTAGTATTATTTTAAATGGAGTCAACAATTAGTGAGGTTATACCCAGCAATCATCCGGTTGATTCGGACCCACTGACAAAAGCAATTCAAAATGCACTGGTAAGAAAATAGCAACAATTTTGTTTGCTTTTGGAAACTTTCTAAAAGCAATATTAATTTTGTATACAAAAATTGCAGATTTTAGGCGAAATTTCAAAATATATCAGCACAATGGACATGATCAATTGCCGGAGTGCAAACCACTTGTGGAAAAATGAATGGACGCCTGTTGTTCAAAAACGCTCAAAATTTCAGTTTCATCTTACTGATAAAATATCTCTGCTTGTGAAAGATTTGAAAGTTGGACTTAAGGAGTCCCAAAATTCAGATTGGAAGGATATAGCTCGGATATATTTTGAGTCGATGGATGAAAGCCGGAAGGATAGCAGTGTTGCTTGGATTATTCAGTGGTTCAATGAAAATATTCACAACTTTCCCTGCTCAAAATTTGTAATTGGAACTCAGGTGTTGGGCCTGTTGAATAAATGCGAACAGTTCAACTTGTTTCGTGTGTTGTCAAGTTTTGTCACTCAACTTGTTTTAGAGACACATGATCCAGACCCTCCATTTTGTGTTGAAAATCTTAAAGAATTGAAGCAAGAGTTTTGCAGTTTAAAAACACTCGAATTACGAGTGTTCACCATTGGTGACATGCACCTTTGCATGGCATTCGGATTTCTTCAAAAAATTGTACGTCTTGCGCCAAACCTGGACACATTGAGATTGGTTAACTGTTATGCTTGTAACGATGAATTTATCAGTGGGTGTACTAGCGTAATTAGTAATGCAAAAGAAATAAAAAGTCTGTTTGTAAAAACAAATTTTACAGACAGTCAGTTCAACATGCTTACTGAAACGACGTTAAGGTTAAAAGAGCTTGAGCTGGTTTTTAGACCACTTTCAAATGTTTCTTCGGAAGCATTCAAGATTTTCCTAAGCAGTCAGAGCAACAGCTTAAAACGGTTATGTTTAAGTACTTTGAAATCAAAATCTTTTAAATCAGAATTACGAATTAGTTTTCCACGAATGACTACGCTGGAAATGCTAGAGATAGATGTAAATGGCATGGAATTACCTGAGTTAAGTCTGCATCAATCGTTTCCCAGTCTAAAGCAATTGAAAGTACTGGGTCAGGGTGTTGATGAGGAAAAAATAGTTTTTAATTCAGACATGCAACCGGTACAAACTGTAGAAAAATTGGAGTTTGGGCTTCGACATGCAAGCCAAAATACAGTTTTAGAGGCGTGCCGAATATTTCCAAATTTGAGAAAGATAAGCATTCCTTGCTTTTACAATAATATGCTGGCACTTAACACTGGTTCATTGAAATCTCTTGAAGAAGTTACGCTGTGCGTTGATCAGGAATACCAAGAAGACATGGTCAAAGTTCTTACTGGGATGTCCAAAATTGAGCTGGAAGCAGCCGAGCAAAGTGGAATACTGGTTGAGACTGGAACGGGACCCATGGCATTCCTTCAAAGTAAGTTTTCGTATTTAAAATAAAATTCTGCATGTTTCTTTTAACAAATTTACCAAATCAAATCTACTTTGTAGAAGTGAAGATATTGCGACTAGAAAATGCTGCCTTAACTGACTTGATGTGCATTTTGGGGCCAATGAAGTTACAGAATTTGAAGTGTTTGGATTTGCGAGTTAGCAGTTCGGAAGTAAAACATCAGGTAATTTATAGTTTCATATTGAAGCATAAACTAAAACCGTATTTTGTGTTACCCAGATAAAATAAATTTATTGGACAATTTTCAGATTTCTCAAACAGTGCTTGAAAACATGAAAGCAAAGTTTACTGTGTTGCTATAGGATAATATTGTGGGTTATTAACACCAGAAGCCACTATATTTTAAACTGTCCTGTGCGAATTTCAAGTGTTGCGTCTCTCAAAACGTTTACAAGTACTGAACATCGTATATTATTTGGGTCCAGTCAAGTCAATTCCAGCACCGCTAAGTCAGTAACAATGTGTTGTAAATTTTCTTCTTTGATTAAAAACACCTCGTGTTTCTCAATTTCATGACTATTTAGAAATTAGTGAGTTATTTGTAAATGTAAACAAGTATATATATTGAGATTATGTTAAATTGCTTACACAGATAACATTTGTTGTTATGCAAATATTTCATTATCAGCAAACAGTATTGAATATTTATTGTTATTTTTATTGCAATCACAAATTTATATATTTGTAAAAATTTTGGACTACAATTGGAGGTTTTGAATTTAAGTAGTAGATCTACCCATATTTACTTATTTCACCATGTACATATTCTTTAGAGTGTATTCATATTCCATAATTGTTGTAATAATCAACGTCAAAACAACTCCTAAATAATTTCTACGTTACGCATAGAGTTTACTTTATTCATGCAGTTTCCCAACAACGTGTGTTTAAATTTATGTTCTAGTACTGAGAGATGCGTTAACAAAAGAATATTTACTATAATTTTTATAAATTTTTATTTGACAAGTTTTTAAAAATTGAGTCGTGTAAAACAACAAGTTATTTGTAATCTCCGAAGGTAATTACCTTTACATATTTTCGAGCAGAACTTGAGAAGTGCTCAAAATTAAGATTATTTACTAACCATTGTACATCAAACCATAAAGAGCATATTAAATTTAAAAACCAAATAATAATATTTACATTTTAAATTGCGGTTTTGTTAAAGTAGATTCAAAAATCCCATACATCAACATTTGTTTTTGGTTCACTCCACTTCCAGTTCCAGCTTTAAATCCCTCTAATTTTTCAAAGTAATTAACGCGACCATGCAAATCCAACATTTTCAGAACCTTCGCATCCGTCTTTTTCTCATCCAAATAGAACCCTTCTTCACTATCCTTTGCCAAATCCAATTTTTCTTTAAACTTTCTCCCCCATATTTTTAAATCCCACCCCGGTCATGTCATTCAACTGGAATGTTCACCCAGTGTAAGGACTAATTATGTAATTTGCTCTGTCCCTAACATTTTGTGTGTCATTTGTATTTCAAAGAGCAACAGAGCTTTATCCAACTCTTCCTGCAAATTTGGATCCTTGGCGTTTATTTTCGATTTAATACTTTTCATTTCACTGCCGCGTTTCCCTGCAGCCACGTCTCAGAATCCAAAATTGGATAAGCATTAAGATGAATAGGTTTTTCTGTCAACACATTCTCAATAGAACTTTGCCACTTGGTATTTCTCCACCCAAAGATAGGCCAGACTGCCCCATAACCGTCCAAAGCTATTTTTACATTTCTACATTTCCAATTTTGTTGATATTGCAAACCTTTAGTTTGATATGAGATCAAACGTATCCTTGTCTCGTGTTATTTATTTTATTTCACGAAAATTTTTGAATGTCGAACTAGTTAGAGTGAGTTCTCGCTTATGCAAGTGATACAATTTCAAGATTCACAATTACGATTAAAAATTATGAATTCTACTCACGCTTATTCTGTCCTAGTTGCAACAACAAAGTAATTTACACATTACGTGCACGTAGATAATGGGTATGCCGTCAAATGGACTAATAACCAAATTGACTAATTTTAAATTAGTCAATGTTTACTCTGTTAGAGTGCTTAGCAGCAGCAGTTGTATTATATATATTTTTGGTTTAGTCAATTTGAACTAAGGTTTAGTCAATCGGTCTCAGCAATTAGTCAATGTGGCTGCTTGCGAGTTAGTCAATCGGTTCTACGGATTAGTCAATGTGGGGATTAGTCCATTTGACGTGGAATCAGAGCAGAGCAGGGCCAGAGACTGCTTCTAAGGCTGTGAAAGAAATGGATATGGTGCTGCTGTAGGATTTTTGGGTCGTCTTAAAGCAATCATAATTCTAAACCGTCTTGTGTAGATTGTTACTACTAATTATAGATTGCTCTAACCTAATTATAGATTACTACTAATTACACTTCCAATGTGTCTGGTTTATTGTAAGTATAATATGGTGACAATTACATATTTCAGAAACAGTGCTCGCAAAAATGAATGTAAAGTTTACTTTTTAGCTGTAGTATACTTGTGTCGTTTATGATCGACTAAAGCTGTAAAACCTGGACCGTAGTAACAAATATGAAAGCAATTGTTTCAAGTTCGTAAAATGCAAATCAACGTATGTCTCTGAGACATTTTTGTGTATAACAAAAATGTGCATTTATGTGCTTTGACTTGCAATCTATGTATATATTGATAACCTTGTATATAATATAAACCTAAAACAGACATTTTAAAAAATAGTTACAAATTTTGAAATATAAATTAACTTGTATTTTGAATCCTTTTATAAAAACTATAAAAAGTTTTAGTGACAATCAATTTAAAAAACATTTAGTTTTTTGCTTATTAAAAATTTTGCAATCTAAAGAAACTCAACAACAGGTTTAGTTGGGGCAGATTTGTCGTTTGCTCATTTGGTTAACTAAACAAGCATTTACTCTGTTTTATAAGTTTATATAATTTTACAATCATGATTTTTAATATCAGGATTCAATGAATTGATAAAGCAAACACTTTAATGACACCGAGGAGGCATGTTTTGAAGATGAGTACCTCTGATTGTGTACGAGTAAATGTCGCATGTTTCAATTCTTGTAACGATTTGGTTAGTTTAGCTCAAAATTGAAGTTGTCGCTTTGATATAGTTTGCTTTATTGATTTCTTCGATACATTAAACTGGAAACAACGAAAACCACAATTTTTGGTATTGAGTTTATTGTTGTACCCACAAAGCTTTATTGCATGCATAGTATACCAAAACCAAAAAAGGTTGGAGTTATTCATTAACTAAAATGTGGCAGCATGGTGTAATACTGTCCCAACCTAATGGAGATTTATGTGAAGGAATCTAACGGAGACAATTTTAACAACGGTTGGATTTAGTGTAGCTAGACATATTTTTACGGTGGTATACGTGTACTTACGTATGTGTTCTGTTAGTATTTTGAAAGCACGGAATAGAGGGAACAATTACAGACACATACAACAATGCAGAAGGAATTATAGGTTGAACAAGAATGGTATTCTTACATTGTAATACACATTTTACTGCTCCCTTTGTACCATTAAGACTGAAAAATCAAATTCAAAGCAATATATTTTTTTTGGGTTAATACAGGAGGCATACAAACACTAGTTGCATTGAAGTCGTGTCGTGTTTGTAAAGGATTAAGTAGCGACATTTATACGCATTCTCTTTCCCAGCATGAGGTTTCTCTTTCTCAGGAAAATACAATATGTTAAGGGTGTTGTTATATTCTCATCACGTCGTATTCCTTATTTCATTGTTGAATTGTTTTACATTTTTTTCCTTCAACATTAGGGACACCTTTTCTCGTTTCGATACAAAATTTAGCATTTTTAAAATATACTTTACGCGATAAGAAGGGCATCATAAATAGTCAATACCAGAGGTGTGAGTGCAAGTAAGAGAACAGCAGCGCATTTACCAACTTTCTGTTTACTGAGCAAAATACAAGCAATTATTTTGTCTGGTATAACTTTATGCAGAAGTTGTGCAGTGAGTGTAGAAGTCTGATCAGAAACATCTCTCTCTCTTTACTGAACCATATACAAGCAATAATTTTGGTTAACAAAACTTTAAACTAAAATTCAATTTGAAATGGAGTCTACAATAGTGGAAGAGGTTGCTGCAAGTTCCTCAACAACCGGAAATTCAGGTCAACGGGATTCACTTTCAACAGCAATTCAAAATGCACTGGTAAGCCAATCACACGAAAAAGAATAAATTATTCAACTTTGAAATCGTGTTGGAAATGGCTGTAAAACTGTTTGTATTGGTTTCTATAAATAACAGATTGTGGAAGAGATTTCCAAGTATATCAGCATATGCGACATGATAAATTGCCGTAGTGCAAATAACTTCTGGAAAACTGAATGGACTCCAGTCATTCAAAAGCGCTCAGACTTTTTGCTGTGTCTCACTGACAAAATTGATATGCTTGTTAAGCAATTACAAGCCTCAGTTAAAAACTCACCAAATTTAAGATTCGACGAAAAGACTCGCAACAAATTCCTCCGTTTGGGTGATAGCAAGATAAATGCAAAGGCCAGTTTGCTAATCCAATGGATCAGTGAAAATATACATAATTTACCCTGCTCAAAAATAAGGGTTGGAACCTGGGCATTCAAGTCAATAGATCAGAATTTACAAGAGAATTTCTTCCGTGCAATTTCAAACATCGTTACCGAATTACAATTAGAACATAGGCATGACAACCCTCCCTTTTACGTTAATGAAATTCAAAACTTAAATCTGGTGTTTTGCAAGTTAACAGTACTCAAAATTGATTTGTACTATGTCACCAACAAGGAACGAGACTTAGCATTGAAGTTTTATCAAAATGTAATACAGCTAGCAACAAACCTGGACACACTAAGTCTGCTAAATCAGGTTCAACCTGGTTTCCAGTACGATAGCGGTGATGATTTCGGATTTCTTGCCGACTGTGTTAGTGCTATCAGTAATCCAGCGCAACTAAAAACTCTGCACATTAAAGGAACTATAACAGACAACTTGATAGAAAAGCTTATTGAGAAGAAGTTGAATTTGACGGAGTTTCTAGTGCGATTTGAACACTTTCGCAACATTTCTTACACAACCTTTGAAACTTTCTTGAGCAGTCAGAGTAAAAGTTTGAAGCAATTATATTTAAAATATATGGGGTTTTTGTCTTCAAATCAAATTGCAATTATTTTTCCACGGATGACAAAGTTGAAATTTTTAGAAATAGATGGTTTCAGCAGCATAAGGTTTCCAAATTTAAACCTGCAACAATCGTTTCCCAAACTTAGGCGTTTAAAAATGTTAGGTGTGGGGGCAGGAATTACCTCCGATTTTAATCAAAGTTTGCAGCCTGTACAAACTTTGGAGGAATATTACTTAAGACGTGCATATAGATTGCAAAATGATGTTCTACAAATTTGTAGACTATTTCCAAACGTAAAAAGGCTCAGCGTTCCTTGCGAAAAGTTTAATTTGTTAGCATTGAACTCTGGTATGATGAAGTCTCTTGAAGAAGTTACACTGTTTAGTGAAAACTGGGACATGTTGAGCAAGATGAATGAAGCTCTTACGGGGTTTAGCGGAATGCAATTGATTGAAGACAACCAGAGGAGAATGTTGGTGGGAATGGACAGGGGACCTATGCAGTTTCTGCAGAGTAGGTTCTAAAACATTTTGTTTTCGTCGCTAAACTAGGTAAAAGTTGAAAACATTTCCCCTAACAAGATATTAAATTTATTTTGCAGAAATAAAGATTCTGCGTCTGGTGAGTGGATTTTTGACTGACAGGCTGTGCATTGTGGGACCGATGAGGTTACAATCTTTGCAGTGTTTGGACTTGCGCATCAGCGATCCGAACAAGAAACATAAGGTATTTAGCATTTTAACCATTTACTATATGATTATATTGTAAGTTTTTAAAATCAATGTTGACATATTTGACATTTTACAGATTTCAGAAGCAATGCTTGCAAAAATGAGAGAAAGGTTTACTGTGCTGCTTGAGGATACAAATACCGCATGCGGTCTAGAAGGACTTATCAATTTTTTGATGCATTAGTTTTTCAAAGTACAAGCCTTTTAGTGTAAGACATTGTTTGCACAAACCTTTTGTTTGTTTCTTAATCTACGTAAAACGATTCAGTGTTACTTGTTGAAAGGTGCTCAGTTTAAATTTAGGTTTGTTTTGATTAGGTATTTAGCATAAAAACGTGTTTCTTAGTTCTGTAAATAAGTTCAGGTTAGAAACCAAACGAGTGTTTTAAAATAGTTCTAGTGTTTAGAATTTTGGTGGTGTGTACTTGCACAGTGCACACAAATTTATTGCAAATTGTCATTAATGTAAATTTAAAAAATAATGTCTACATAAAACTTTTTGGAATAACATTTTTCTTTAGGCTCATGTTTGAATGTTTTTATAAAAAGTATTTGTGGCTATATTAATTGTTTGTTTTATTTTATCCAAGTGCACATATATTTACGATACCACGATGTCTCAATGAATAGTGACGACGTTGGTTTCTTCTGTTACCTTTTTAATGGCTAACATTCCTAAAAGTATTAGGTATTTGTTATGAAGTAATTGCTTTTTTGAATTGACAAAAATATATTGTTTCGCTCATATAAGATAATCAAAATAAATTCTTTTTTAAATTAAAAAATGTTGTATGGTTGAATGTTAAAGTAATCTAAAAACATTTTGTGAAATGTAACTCACGATTTTAAGTTTGTTTTCTAATAAATTCTAGACCTATCGTTTGCAATAATTATTCTCATATAATAATGTAGGAATGCTTCCTGCAGTAAAAATAGTGGTACTTTACTTTAAATATACAATTTGGGCTATTGATACAGATACTGAATTCTAATACAGAAATGCTTCCTATGTATTTGAAAAGATTATGCAGTGTGAACACAAAAGTAAATTCTAATCACAAGTAACGTTTAAAATTACATAAACACAATTATCAGCGATAACTATTGACAATGACAAAATTCTTTAGTAAACTTAATTTTTTGTTCTCTTTTCGTGATCGTTTTTAAAGGTGTAGAGCACAATGAAAGAAAACTATTTTGTTTTGCACAAATGAATCCTATCTATTTGACAAAATTCACAAAATTGGAGATTGCATACATAAGAGATTTAACAAATGTAGGCCAGTGTATAAATAATTGTTATTTATATGTACAATTCTAAACAAATTGCCAGTATCTAATATATTTTTCTGTATTTTATAAACATTTACACTTGCAACATTAGAGCAAAACTTTGAAAACCACAAAAATTTCCACAAAATAGTTAACAAAATGTTAAAAGTTTGTTTGGTAATTCATTTCACGATGTATTTTTTCTATAGCAGCACCGTGAATTTCTTTCTCATTGTTTCAAGCATTGTTTGTGAAATCTGCAAATGCAAGCAAACAAAATAATAGTATTAACTTCAACAATTTATAAGCATTTTATATTCATGGTAGATATTTATTAGAACGAAAAATATATACTACCTGATGGTTTGTTTTCGGATTTGGAATGCGCAAGTCCAAACACTGCAAAGAGGATAGCTTCATCGGCCCCAAGTTGCACACTAAATCAGTCAACACTGCTTTTTCCAATCTAAGAACCTTCACTTCTATCGTGGATGGGTTTCACAAAAATGTTTTAAAAATTATTTTATTTTTTCGTGTGAAAATTTTGAAACATATTTTCCTCTAAACTTACTCTGAAAGAATGACAAGGGTCTCCTCTCCGTCTCCACCAGTAGGCCTTCCTGGTCTGCTGCCTCCAACTCCGTTTTGGAATATTCCGTAAGAACTTCATTCAAGTCATCAATCGTGTACTCCAAATCACAATACAGCGTAACTTCTTCAAGATACTTCATACCAGAATTGTTCAGTACTAGCATATGAGCCTTTGTGCAGGGACTGGTCAATCTTGTTAAGTTTGGAAACATTCTGCATGCTTCTATGAGTAGATACGGTTCTTTAAACTTTGTTCCTAATTCAAAACACTTTAACGTTTTTACGGGCTCCCTACTTAAAATTATTGAAATATTTCCCTTTTTCCCAATTATTTTCAGATGCGATAGTTTTGGAAACGAACGGATCAGATTGATTCGAGGAATGACAAGATCCAAATTTATTTCCAGAAACTCCAAACTAGGCCTCACAGGAAGAACAATCATGCTCATATCGACAATCTCGCATTTTAGGTATTCTTTACTTGCTCTTATAGACAACTGTTTCAAGCTAGTAGCCTGACTTTTAAAGAACCATTGGAAGATTTTGCAGGAAAAGGAAGAAAATAATTTGAACCGCACACCAAGCTCTCTCAAAGCTAAGGTTTTTTCAGCAAGGGTTTTCAATAGAACACCTGAAATACATCCGTCTATGTGCAGTGTTTTTAGTTGTTTTGAATTACCAATAGCGTTAATGCATCCAGTAAAAAATCTAGCAAAGCCGCTTGGACAGAATAATTTTAAAGTTTCCAAGTTTGTTACCAGTTGTATGAGCTTTACAACAAATCTTAGTGTCCTAATAAGCTGCGTATTCACAAAATAGCGCATTTGAATTTCAAGTGCTTTTAGATTACAGAACTCCAAATGTAAATTGTCCAAATTTTAGTTTCTTCGTGCAATTTCTGGCTTCGTTACTGAACTTGTTTTAGAAACAGCGATAGTAGATCCACCCTTTCGTTTCGAAAACTGGAAAACTTACGAGTTTTGCAATTTAAAAGCACTTGAAATAAGTTGCTGTAGTGGTGTGCACTACGACATGGCATTGAAATGTTTTGGAAAGATGTTACCCCTTGCACCAAAGCTGGATACAATAAGGCTGATAGATCCTTTTGGCAAATTACTCAGCGATTGTATTACGTTAATTTGCGATCCGAAACAAATAAAATCGCTGCACGTGAAAGGAACTATAACAGAGAACGAATTAGGAAAGCTTGTTGAAAAGAAATTCAGCTTGCATGAGTTTGGAGTATGTTTTGAATATCTTTCTAGTTTTTCATCGCAAACTTTTGAGTCTTTTTTGAACAGCCAGAGTAACAGTTTGAAAAATTTGTTTTTAAAATGTGATATACTAAAATTTAGTAACAGAATTACCTTACCACAAATTACTACCTTGGCACTACTGGAAATAGATTGTGGTATTAATAGCCTTGATTTTCCTGGACTTAGTCTGCACCAATCATTTCCTGAACTAAAATGTTTGAAAATTATAAGTTTCGAGCCAAGACCGTCATTATTTTTAAACGAAGACATGCGACCCATAAAAACGGTAGAAGAGTTTGATATGTGGTTAATGTATACAACCAGGGTTTTGCGTTGTTGCCGAACATTTCCAAATCTAAAAAGGCTAAGCATCCATTGTCAACTGCGTTGGGTATTGAAACTGAACGCTGCTACGATGAAGTCGCTCAAAAAGCTTACACTGTGGTGTTATTTGAGCATTGGTTGAATCAAATTCTTACCGAGTATTCCCAAGAGGATTGTATTGCAGCTGAGAAGTCGGGAGGGTTCCTGGGTGTGAAAAAACAGCCTATGCCGTTTCTTCAATGTAAGTTTACCGTTTAGGTATGTACAAATTGCGTAGAAATTTTAAAAAGGATGATTTTAGCTTTTCTTTATAGCCCATATTCAGATTTCAAAACCAATGCTTGAAGAGATGAGAGGGAAATTTACCGTGCTGCTGAAGTACGAATGCATCATCTAGCAACAAATTACTACTGGAATTTGAGTGCAAGAATTGGAAATTAATGCTAAATTAAATTAAGCGCATTGGCTGTACTGCATGGTTAAATAGGTAAAAAGCATGTGCATGAAATATTATTGGGGTATGTTGCAGCAAGAACAAAAATCATCGCTACAAAATCAACGACGAACAGCAGATCAGAACCAAAAGCACTTTACTGCTCGATCAAAAGTTGGAACAATTAGTGACTTATTGTATATTTACTCCAGTTTTTCGTGTATAGGGTCCTAGTTTGATTAACGGAGAATTGGCTGATATCAAAATCTTGAGGTTTCAAAATTATTTAGTGAGTGAAATCGCACGTCCCCGTTGAGCACAAAGTTGCGAACGGAGATGTGCAGTTAAACCTAATTATTACCCGTTAAAGGGTTCAATTTTGGTATCAGCAGACTCGCCGTTAATCAAACTAGAACCGTATACACGAAAATTTTGAAATCCACAGAAAAATTATATTCATTTATGCTTTTTATCTATTTAACTACTACTACGGTACAGTAGTACAGCTTATGCCCTTAATTGTAGTTTTACGGTTACAACAACCAGTACGTATTTTACCAAAAATTAGGTAAAACCTCGTTTTGTGTTTTCCTCTAATGGTACCTTATAGTGCTGAGTAAGTCGCTGTTATTTGTAAAAAATGTTTATTTTATTTTACATATCTGTTTATATAATTGTTAGCCAGGTATTAGTTATTCGTTATAAAACAATAAGCCTTTACTTTGATTTTGGAAGCACCAGTTACAACAGGGGAATTTTGAGTTTGTGTTAACATAAGATGCTTGTGATACTTAAATTTTAAATGTGTATACATATTTTCTAATTGTTTTTATATAAGCTTTCGAATTTCGTTTAAACCTAAGATTAAAATTTATTGTCTACCAGCAGTTTATGAATGCGTGTTAGTAAAAGATAAAGTATGGTTTTTTGAGCAAATTGGTAATGTTAAGCAGTTCGATTCTTATGCAAGTGTATGTGTATAAGAAGAAGGTAGATGGGAGAAAGGATTTTGTATGTTTTTGTATGTTTTTGTATGGGAGATGGATGGAGATGGGTGGGGTGGATTGAGATGGTGTTGGGAATTGGCAGTGCTCTTAGCCTTACTGCAGCCTTACTCCCTTTTGGCCATGGTATTTGGCTGTGCTCTTAGCCTTATTGCAGCCTTACTCCCTTTTGGCCTAGAATTTGGCTGTGCTCTTAGCCTTACAGCTAGTGTACTCTAGCCTTATTCCCTTTTGGCCCAGAATTTCAATGTACTCTAGCCTTACTTCTAGTGTGCACTTATTTTCTCTAACTTTTGGACATTACTTTTGAATGCACTCGTTTACACGGTTCATTGCATAGACATTCATTTGTAAAGGTAAAGGTAGCTTGTGAATGCCCCCCTCTGACCACATTGTCTTTACCGGTCATGAGGATGATGAGCAAATATGTTCATAATATGTCTGTGTGTGTGTGCTGATGTCATTTTTCCTTCTTTCCATTCATGAATGCCCCCTCTGACTACCTTTCCTTTGCTGGTGATGATGATCATGGGCAATAAATGTTCATATTATGTCTGTGTGTGTGTGTGCTGTTGTCATTTTTCCTTCTTTCCATTCATGAATGCCCCCTCTGACTACCTTTCCTTTGCTGGTGATGATGATCATGGGCAATAAATGTGCATAATATTATGTCTGTGTGTGTGTGTGCTGTTGTCATTTTTCCTTTTTCCTGTTCAGTCAAAGCCATGTAGGTAGTTTAAAGGCCATGTGTGGTAATGTTGGTGATGGTGAGGTTGGTGAGGTTGGTGTGGTGGTACAAAAAAAAAGATTTTCTTGGCAACTACTCACTACGACTCTGCTCACTACCAGAAAAGAGTTGTCATAAAAGTGTACACATGTTACATGCACATGTTTCATTGTCTCACCATCTCTCTCATGTTTTGCATAATATTTTTATCCTTTTGAGAACACTATATTTTTGCTGCTGTCGTTGATTAGATATTGTGATGATGCTCATGCTTTTTCCTCATCATGCATTTTTTTACTCTTTTTATCCGAGAAATGTTTCACATTATAAAAATCTATCAGAGAAAATTGTATTTTTCTGCTGCCGCTATTAGGTCTCTTGACGGTTTTCTTTAATGATGCAAAAAAGTAAATAAATTTTATGCACAAAATGAACAGATTAATAAAGTGTACGCGAAAACACAAGTTGACATTTTGAATTTTTTATTACATTTTCATCTAGCCTAACAATTACATTATATACTACACAGTAAAATTAAAATATTACAATCATCATATCATACATTTGAATAGAATCAAAACTGAAAATGACAAAATGTTGTTGTTATTGTTAAATTATATAATAATTACATTATGTACTACACGTAAAATTAAAATATTACTACCATCATGCATTTGAATCGAATTGAAAATAACAAAATGATATTGTTGTTCAAAATATGTACATACACACACAAATAATAATTTTCATATAATAATAAAAATAATAATACACACACAAAAAAGTATCAACTCTACATAAAATAATGTACCACGATATTCTTAAAGTTTAAATTCTACGTTCATTAATTTTGATTTTTATATATGTACATACAAAATAATACATAACATTGACTATATTACTGTACTAACCAATTTTGAAATACATTTTTGATAAAAGGAAACAATTTGGTTTACAGAAATTTATTTACATGTTCAGTGTTGGGCAACTTGATGTAAACGCAACACTCTGGCTCAAACAAACAAAGTGTACCTTAACTTTTAAAATTCAATAAGGGACACATTCTTTGCTCAAACCAGAATAATTGCAATTTTGCCACCACTGTCACACAAATTTCAAATCATAATCACTTCATTATTTACGTACAACTAAAAATATTATCACTAAATTATTATATATTATCACACACATATATTTTTTTTTCAAATGCCAATACAATTAAAAACACAAGATTGCCACGCTGCGTACGTATTTCTGTACACATTCATGATCAAAACAATCATCTGTGATGTGTATCCGCAGGCTTGTAATCCCAAATTCAAGTTTACGTCGCAAGACAAACAGTGAACTCCCGTGTACACATGCTGGTGTTGTATTGAACAATTTACTAAATCATTCATAATGTTCAGATAGACGTACCATGAGATTTCCATCTGAAATGGATCAGATAAAAAATCTTCAAAGCTTCTAGTGTACCCTGCTAGACATAAGAGAATATATCTTTCCTCTAAAAATACACCATAACAGTAACATAAATCCATCTTGGCTCAAATTTACTTAAACTATTGCTAAATATATAATATTTTATCTTAGCGCGAAGTTGTTTTGACACTTTTTCAATGAACAGATTACTTCAAAAATTAGTTCCATAATATCATTATGATATTCTGGAGTAGCAGGGATGTTTCTTACCCTTTGCCATATTGAACAGTTACATGATTGACAAAACCAGCCAAGGTCGGCTGTTTGGCCTTTATGTTTGGTGTGACACTCTTTAAATAACCTTGATAGTTCAAAAAACTCTTGTTCGATTATGGGAAAAACGTTTGGATCAGCCAATGCTTCAGCAAAATCCGAATAATCTTTATATTTTACCCACAACTTTAATTTTCCGTTCATTAATGTTTCAAAACAACTGCACTCTAAATCCATTTTATTGGTCCATCCAACACTTGCATTTCTGCAATCGTAAAAAACATTTCTCAATCATTAAAAAGTACTTTGATAATACTCTAATATCCTTATTCGTCGCAAACAACTCTGCCCAAATGACTGCAACACAATCGTTACATACACCATAACCTAAAGTATTTACATTACAGCTATGTAAAAGTGTACATGTGCTAAATAATTTTTTAATTTTATTATACAATATCCTAGTGGTTTCTCGTACATTATAGTCCGCTTCAAGTTGAGTCTTGGTTTTTGATGGGTAAACCTCTATAAGAATTTCATTATGGTCTGATGAAAATTCATTTTCACAAGAGGTATTCGATACTGACCACGAATGCGGGGGCATGGCGGATAATACTTCTTTCTTCGAAACATCCGTTCCGGCACTTGTCCCAAACCGTTTCGATAAAGTTGAAAAGATACGTGCATGAAAGTTGAAAATCAAAGGCTGGCCGCCACATGTCATATATGAAACGAAATTTTCCTTCTACAATTCGAAATCGTTTCCCCTGACATACGGAACACGATCTTCCAGAATTATATAAAGCTGCGTGATCCTGGCTACATATTTTAAAACTTTCCAGTAAATGCACATAGATTTGTAGAATTTGATCGAGAACATGTTCTAGGCCTGCATTTTCAAACTGCCGTTTATTTTTTCTGTACATATAAAACAAAACAAACATGTACTTGCTGAAATTTGTGTAACACCAAAGGCAATTTGGATTAACACATTTCCTTCTACAGTATTTTTCAATTTCTTCACATAATAAATGTTGTTTTTGAAGAAAGCTGGACACGCCGGGTGGCAAATCACTCCCATTAATGTTAGTACTATCTGGCTTGTTAAAGTTTATTACATCCATTAAAACATTTTGCCCACTTTTTCACACAGTTGTTGTAAACTTGTCCAATCACCAGGTCCACATCGATGAAATTATCAATACGGTGATTTTTTATCTCATTTTCGAGTTCATCAAAAAACATTTGGTAGCATGGACCACAAAAATATTTTGGTACGGGAGTAAAGTGCTTTTCTGCACAGTTATTATTCCTGTCGGTAAAGTTTTGAAACAAGGGAACCAAATCAAGTACAAGTTTGACATTAACTAAATGTCCCCTATGTTGCCTAAAGCACACTTTGTGAATCGCAGCAATAACTTCACAAGCGAAAAAATGAAAGCATGGCATACAACGTATAACGTTTCTGTCAACATTTTTTTCTATAATAGTTTTAATTTCTGTTTTCCAACATGAATTGTGAACAAGTTTCATACAATGTGTCGTTTCACAATCACATGCAAAATATTTATCACTGCTACAACTTATTCCTGGCTCTGCACTTTCAAACGGCTGGCTACCAAAGTGCCGACTTTGTCCTGTGCTACTACTAGCACTGCAACTAACGCTGTCGTCGTCCACCTGCATCAAGAATTTTCTTACAGCTTACACTTTTTTATTAAGTTAGGAAATGGCACACGTCGTCTGGGTGTGCAAAAGTTTGTGTGCCCTTCTCTGATTCTTTGTAAACTTGTAAAACTTGACCAGCCGCTTGACCGTTTTGACACAAAGAACAATTCTTTGCTCGCTTGCAATTTCGTATTGTACGACAAAACTAACAAAGCAGTAGGGACATTCGTCGGCAAACAAGTGTCGATAATGCAAGAGGGTAGTTCCTAATCGAGTTTTTAAAACATTATCACCTGGACAATCACCATTCTCATTGTCGCTACACGGTGCATTGTCACGACACAAGTCCGAATATGTAAAGTCACTCATGCTTACTTTGCTGTCGCTGTCCATTTTCGCTGTCTTGATCTTCTTTTTCTTCTTCAATTTGCAATGTGTAACAATTTTCGGCTACTACAGAGCCAGAGTCTTCCTGTTTTATTGTACACGAAGCTATGATTGAAGATGCAAGACTAAAAATGCCTTCACAAATCTGATCAAATTGTTCCTCTTCTGTATCTTGAAACTCTACAAGGTTTTTCATTTCTCCTCTGAACAAAACAAAGCATTTTGTACATCGAACAGCATGCTCAGAAGACAAAATTTTAATTAAATTGAAACTAATGTCGCACATTCGCACAAGGCGTCCTTTTCCTTTACCAATTCCATTAAGTTTTTCTCCCTTTTTAATCGCTTTACTTGTAGAATGTTTCATTTTCGAGTCACAATTTAAATTTTCAGTAAAATTGCAGCCAAAAGCATCCAAGCAACCACTAATGATTGGACTGACCAATCATTTTTCTTTTGACCAGCTGTAGTGTTTGATTTTTTGAATTGTTTTGGGTAAGCACAAATCATTTTCTTGTCAATCACACTGTTGCTATGGACATTAACTTTAAAACAATCAAGAAAAGCACACGCTTCTTTCAAGACTACTGTTCCAAGGGGCACATCTTTTGTGCTGTTTCCACAAACAAACTCGGACTGCGAATGAGGAAACAATCCCCTGATAAAGTAGTTATTATACTGTAGGCACTGTAGACAATTTATGACAAACCCACTGTGAGTCACGACCACACATACAGAAAATAATAAAACTATATTAAACTTATTCATTTTTACAAAATGTCTCTTGCTTTTTGCAACGTTTTGCTATGCGTGTGGACAGGATAAGTGTTGGGTAACGAATGACGATGATTTCACTATTTGTTTGTGATATAATTACTTTGTTCAATCTTAAATTCAAAATTCGTTCACATTAGTTGCACATCCAAAATCCGAAAAACATAATATAAATATAACTTGTAACTTTGTCAGTGACACATGGCATCATTTCCATTTTTCATTTCTTATTTTTTTCTTCTAGCTCGATGGAGGGGTTCACATTTCACGCTAAAAGGTTTTTTTGTTTGCACATCGGGAAAAATAAACTCTTTCCTTTTCAACAACTCGTAGCAATGAACCATCCTTTTCTATTATTTTGTAAGTAAATATTCCATTTCTAATGTTGTCAAGTGCATCAAGAAATTGCTGGTGGGATACATCCACTTTCTTTACCCCCTTTGACATTTCTCGGGAGCATTTTGCACACCTAAAGCTTGGCAAATGATCATCACAAGGCGGGGGTTCTTCTAAAACTGACATACACTTTTCCCTGAGAGCAACAAATGACCTTATATAGAAAAATTCAAACTTTAGTAACCCAAGCTGGTGTGATTTACTCTGATTATAAAGTGAGCATGTTTTTGGGACACTCGAAAAGTCTACAATTTCTTCCATTTTTTTAAATCCCTCAAGCAGGTTCACATTTCCGCGGATAGCACACACCAAGCTATCCGTTTGAGAATACAAAAGAGTGATTGAACTCCCAAACACATTTTTTGCGTATTCATAAAAGTATCGATAAAGACGATATTTTGAAGCAGCCAAAATATGAAATCCTATCAGCACGTTTTTTACCTCCATCGATTTCTTTTGTTTCAGCGTGATCAATGCCAAGTTTTATCCCAACGATGTGGCATCAACAAACGTTGTTTTGCTTAGCAGCCAGTTTGCACGTGATTTCCGGGTGCATACGGCTACACGATGGCGGTCCATATTCTGTAGCGATTTCATACAACCGGTGATACCAATTGATTTTATTACACCTGAGTAAAAATCGTTCTTGACATTCTGGCGTAATGTGGTAAGCTTATCGGCGAATCTCTTAAAGTGCTTTTTTACTGTGTACGAGAGCACTTGTGACACCTTTGTTAGAATCATCCCAAGACGGATAAATAATTTCAAATTTGAAATTGAAATCCAATAATCTTTTCGGTCTTCCATGTTCATGTTAATACTTCCTCCCGCAGCAACGCTGTTTGTTTCCATGTACGCTTTTTTTATGGCTTCATATGATCCTCTGAGTTCATCTGGTGTTGTGTTTTTTGAGAATGCCAACGGTAAATCTTTAGTAAGTGGTTTAATATGTTCAGGGTACAGCAAGTCAACACAGAGAAAATAAAATGTGTCACCATTTTCATCTACAGTATTAATATCAAAGCCAGCAACGGCTTCAGGTTCCCACAAAACATAATCTCCATATGGCATATTTTCACCAAAACAAGCAAGGTAGCTTGATCGAATGTCCCAGTACACAATTTCTGTAGTTTCTTCTAGATTTTTACAACATCACCCATTCTCTCTGAAAATGAAGTGCACTGATTATAATTACACCGGCCAATCCCGCCAAGAGTATTCTCTTTTACCAAATTAAGGATTGATTTATTTTTCAAATTTTCATATCGCGTCTTGCTGATAAAATGTGATAATGCCCATGCAAATGATGACATTGAAAAATCAAACATTGGGTTGATTGAAAATTCTTTCATTGTAAACAAACAGTAACTAGTCATTACAGATGCTATGCCGTACACTGATGATTTCAACACTGCATATCCGTAATCTTTCAAGTTTTTGCATTCCAACTCAGTGTATGCATTTTTTGCTCTGTCATAGTCACTTTGTGAAAACGAATTCAAATTTGAAATATCATGAAACTCTCCAAACGATGGAAGGGAACTATTTAGATCCGTATCATGTTTCACGCACATGTGGGGAAATGCTAAACCATTTCTCAGCAAGTTAAATTCCTTTTCAGAATTACACGCTTCACGAAGCAAACGTAAATCACTGTTGTCACTTTGTTGTAGTAAATCATGTAAATGTTGATCGTTGAAATGCTTTGAACAGTCAATGAATCTCAGCTTTTTTTCAATACGCATGGATATAAAGGATGCTGTTTTTGCATGTGGAACAACCTCAATACTGTTCAAGGTGCGTTTGGACAAGTTGTTTAACAAATGCAATGCTTGGTCATTCAATCCAAATCCGTAAATAAACTGCTGATTTAATGGTGGTTTCATCAAAATGTTACAATTGTTGCATGGTAATGTGATTGGATTATCCATTGTATTGAACTGGTTCTTGTAGTGTTCATGATTTAGTACAATTTTATTTTCAACTGTCGCTTCCTTTTCACATACATAACACACCCTGGTGCTGTTTAGTTTTTGTAAATCATTCAATGTCGGTCGCAACGGCAAACACTTTTTTTGTTGATCGAGAAAATGAAATGCATTGATCAGCAAATCGTCAAAAAATTTATTTAAAGCATTTTCACCAACGTAAAATGATTGATATTCTTGTTCCATCGCAGCGGAAATGGCAACAATTCCATATCCCGCAACATTCAAATTCCCATTTTTGCTATTTTTGTAAAGCAAGTCGTAAAATATCATTGTTTTTGGGATACATGTGCGATGTAATCCAGATATTGATTGATGTGAATCTTTTGGAAACTTTAACCATGGGTCCCCACTGTAACATTTTTCTTCATGATCAATGTCGTAGTAGCGTCCAGAGCAGTACCTACATACACCTATTAGCTTCCTGTCGTTTATTCTCAGCCTAAAGAACCTAGACTCGTTTTCGATTAAAGCAAAATGTAATGACCCATGATATTTTTTCTGTAGTTTTTTTTCTAAATGTGAATGTTTCTGCAACAAAAGATTCACGTGCTGATCAAATTTCTGCTTGGTAAGACGAAGAGGAATGACATCATTCGATTTTTTAGAGTATGTGTATATACTGACTGATATCTTATATAAATCCTCAAATAGGTCCACAAGTGTTAAATCTTGGCCAATATCCACATTAACAAACAAACTAAACTGCTCTTCTACTCGTTTCTGCCAAAAACTTTCTCTGCACATCACATTCTTGAATCTTGCTTTTTCATTTCCCTTTAAATCTCTGTACAATCTACCTCTAGCGTCTTTTATTGTATGAATGTTTACTCCGATACACACTGAAACCAAAAAACAACGACTTTTGGTTTTGCAGTTAATGATGCCGTTTCGATTTTTCAGTTCTTCTGGAAGCGGAATAAAGGATTGTGCCCTTTTTGGATTATATTTTGTTATATTTACGTCCATCTTGGTTACAAATTTCATATTTAACCCAGAGATATTGTGTGCCATAATCTCCGTTAATTGGTGTACATATTCTGCTGCCGTTGCTAATGTATCCTCGATGAAATTTGAGTGGGTTATTGGCAAACTCGGAGAAGGATATTTCTTTTCCAAATCACTCTTTGTTTTGGGTGAATGAAACATCATGTGAAACACTAGTTTCACCCGCACACCCGAGTGCATTTGGATAAACTGTGATATTAATTGGTGCAAGCTGGTGCCAATAACTTGCATTGCATCAAAAATTGTAGGTATTTCTTCGTCTTTAAAGTCATGTGAGTATGCAGCAATAGTATTTCCAAACGAAGTTGAAACTTTTTTAAAGACTGGAAGTCCAGTTGTTGTGTCAATGGGCTCGTTGAAGGTGGTTTGAGAACACTGCTGCCCATCATCGTCACATGTGGGTTGTGTGCACTTGTGAAAATCAACAGAATAAAAGCTACATCCACATTTGGTACAATTATGCGAAAAATTTGAATGTTGCACTAATGTTTCTGCGTCATCAGTTTGATATCCACACACTCCACAAACGAATTTTTTTTAATTTTCTTTTTTTGTTTGTTTTTGTAATAGTTTGTGCTTGTTTGTCGTCGACGATACATTTTGAAGAACAAATGTGGTAATAGTGTGCTAGTACAAAGTGGAAAATAATGTCACACACGTGTTTCTGGTGCAAACTCGGCTTCAATTTCCTTACGCAACACTTGTACCACTCTATTTTTTAGATAAATCTTGTTCAGTAAACCAGAATAGTACACCTCAAACCGCTGGTATGGTGAAATGCATGTAATGTTACCTTCACGCACAACTTTTTCTATCGCATTTAGCGGTCCTTTAAAGCGATCAGAGTCTAAACATGTGGGACAAATGCCAATAAAGTCACTTTTTAGGTTAAAACATTCATCAAAAACTGAATCACAAATGTCACAGACACTTGTTTGGCACATTTTCACTTGAAAAAATACCGCTCAAGTGGTATTTTTGACTTTATAACAACATTTTCCAACGCCACACATCTGGACAAGCTGGTGTAAATTTCTCTTCCCCTGAATTTAAACCTTTCAAAATCAATAACACAACGGTCAAGCGTTGCCCCTTGTGCTTTGTATATCGTATAAGCCATGGAGTTCCGCAATGGGAAGTACCTAACGTTTATTTTGTTGTCCAAATGTTCACAGTATATTACTTCACAGAGTGGACTTATAGCCACAGAATTATCTTCACGTAATCGAACTCCAGAATATGATGGCACATTCAAAGTAATAAATTCTGGCAACGTTTTGGTTTCATCGAGATAATATACGTTCTCTATAAATCCTTGGATTCCATTACACAACTGCTTCTCCACAAATAAATTGCGAGTTATCATAATTTTTACGCCCACTCCAGCGTAAAATGTAGCATAGTTTGTGCTACAATGTTTACAAAATGGTACAAGTTCTGGAGAAACTTCACGCACTGGATTATCTTGTGCAGACAAGTACGTTTTATTCCAGTTGAAAACTTGTTCATTTGTTGAAAATAAATGTGGAGCATCAAAAAAGGAATCCAGTTCACTGTCAGATAGTTTATCACTGAGACGTTGTGACAACAAGACAACATCATTTTCTGTTGTTTCATCCTCATGCATGCGATTCAGGATATTTTGGTAAACAATATCCTTATTCTGTCTGACGTTTGTAGTTAGCTTGAATGCAAATTCAATATTTTTAAAAAGTTCTAATCCTTCTAATGTCATTGCATCGTGATATTCTTTTGGTTCGGAAAGTAATGATGTTCCGTAGCAATTCTTTAATTGCTTATCGTCTCCCAATAGCATTATGCTACAAGGTAGGCGTGTCTTTGACTTTTTAATCCGTACAATGCGTCGAATCAAAACACTTAGTAACTGTGCAGACAAAAGATATGCTTCATCGATACACAGAATTTGTAAATCACAAATCCTTTCTGCAGTTTTACTGGGAATGAAAGCATTCACCATGTCAGTGTACGACTGTTTACAGTTCCAGATGCCAAGAAACTGATTAACTGTATTCGCTCCAATTCCTGCACATGTGATTGCTACTGGTGAAACAAACTGAAACTTGATTCCTTTCTCTGTTAACAGCTTTCCAACATGCATCAGGATTTGAGATTTTCCTGTGCCGCCACTACCATTCAATAGGAAGGTTGTATATTCATTCCTTATTGTCTTGTTAACAAACTGCCTAACCAACATCATACACTGTTGCTGACAATCTGTCAACTGTCGTGTATGCAGACTGTACGGAAACGGGGTTACCTCTGTGCCCCTCCTACTGTTTTTCACAAAGTTTTTATAAAACTCCAACTCCCTTGTATATATTTTATGTGCACGTGTAAAGTCAAACGTGCTATCAATATCACGATACCCGAGCTTTTCCATTTTAAATGAAAATGCACGGTTGCTTGCCAAACTCAAACTGAGTGTCAGTCGTAAATAGTAATGACATTTTACTGCAAAACTCAACATAAACAGTATTATACACGTTCATGTGTCCTATGCAGCCTGTTATTTTACACGTTTTTATATTTTGAATCTGTAGTTTGGAATAAAAAGAGCTGAACAGAGTAGAACGCAGCTCATTCAGACTTTAGACTCTGAGAAAAGGTGATTGCTTTGATAGATTTTGGGTAAAACTTTTCAAATAAAGTGAAAATAGTATAAAATTTAACAATAGCAAACAAAAATCTTTAGTAAGAAACTAGTTTTTTTTACACTTTTACACTTTTTCGAGTTTTGTTTTCTGAAAATGGATCCTACTGAGAAGGTGAACAAGGGTGAAGAGGGAGAGGAAGCGCAAAGTAAAACTCTAGTTACTCAACAGAGCCAAGCGACATGCTCTGAAAATGAGTTGTGCAGTAAGCAAGTCGTCGTTGCTGGTGGCAATCAAAATAAAAACTTGAAGCGCCCATACCCTCGTGAAACCCAACTCTGCAGCGGAGGGGAGAAAAACTTTCGAAAAAACGATTCAAGTTACCCACAAGGTTTCAAAATTCAAGAAGCAATCTCCAGAGGAGAGTGCCAAGTTTTTCACAACACCAGGAGTTAAATCTATTAATAAGTCAACTGTGATGAAACGGTACACAAATGGAAAAACTGACACAATGTACCTTGCAGTTTTGAAAATGAACGGCCCTCCATCAGTGTTTTCATTTCCTTCTCTGATGACTACCAGCCTTATTCAGCGGATTGACGACATTCTTGAAAAGGCAGAGCAGACGGAAGGTTGCTGGTCTATTCCTGGTCTTACAACTCAAAGTTCATTTGAAGATTTTTCTACTGACGCGTTTTGGAAGGATCATGAGTTTACAATCAAATTAATGGACTTTCACCTGCGAATTTTTGTCAGTGAGCAAGGATACTTGAATTGTCGTCTGTGGCAAAAGGTCGCGGAAGAGTACCACCGCAAATTTCCCTCGGACAATGGAACTTTTAGAGAGTGGAAAGGGCCAAGTTGTAACTTGTCATTCTACTCTTTGAATGCGCTGAGCAAGGCTTGCAAAGAGTTGATTACCTCTCCAGCTGAACATGAATAATTCAAAATGGTAAAGGACAAGTGGGAGCTAGACTGTAATTGTATCCCAGAAGAATATCAAAGTTTCTATAGTTTGGTGAAAAGTATAGTAAAAGTGCCAACAAAGACGTGTAAGCTCCCATTGTTGATTTACCTCAGTCATATTAGAGACATTGTTGGAGAGAAAGAGTTTAAGGAAGTCGATTTTCTTGAAGTTATTATACAAGACTATGACACTTTGTTAAAAAATTATAAAAGGCGGCCCAAAAAGGACATTTCCGCATTTGATGAGGGATTTTTTGACGAATTTGCGGAAACATTACATTATCAAATTAGCTTTGACACCAGATACGATCTAAGCGTGGCTTGTAAGTATGCAAAGTGTTACGAACAAGTGTGTATGCAATGGAACAAGGGATTGACTTTGAAATACTGCAGCAAATGGAAAAAGTAGACAGCGTACATTTGTAATTCGATTCCATTGTCAACATTACAATACAAATTTGAAACAACAATCGTGACTCTAGCAAAAATTATTCAAGTAAAGTTTGTATAAAGTGAATATAAAAGACAGCAGGATGGCAGAAAAGAAAACCAAAACTGTTGTATGCAACTGTACAGATTTGGAAAAGTACAAAGAAGTACATGAAATTATTGATTCAAAAGTAATTTTTCCCATAAAAACATGTAAAGCACCACTATACACTTTTCTTTCACACATTCGCTCCATGGTCACGGAAGCAACATTTGCGAGTGCTTGGTTTCTTGACACAGCAGTAATGATTTACAGTGATTTGTATGACGAGTTTTTACAAAGTGACCTTGATTACAAACTTTTTCATGCAAACAGTGGGGCTTACTATGTTCGTGAGGTTGGCTCCCTTGTAGCTACCAATCACTGCAAGATCAAGGATTGGAGTCAACCTTCCATTAACGTGATTGAAAAGATTTCAAAGTCATACACTGAACTCTACGAGGAGCTGAGACAAAAGTCAATCGACAAACCTTGCGCTGCATGGGAAATTGCTGAATATCAATCGTACATGGCAATCCAAAAATCACTTTCATCATCCTCTGACGAGAGCGACTAAATATATTCACATCAGCATCATCACAACACCAACATAAACACATAATGATGACAGACTTTGAAGAAAATCAAGAAGAAAGCGAGCAGATGAGTGTCACTAGATTTTTCTTTGAAAAAATTGATGCAGTGTATTGTACGGTGACATTTTTTAAATCATTTTTTCAAGTGTGTAAAGTCATTGGCAAAGAAAATATAAATTGTGTATTATTTTTCGACGATTATCTTGATGCCTACAAAGACTTTGTGTTGTATTACGTTACAAATGATGATGCCGATAAAGATGAACTTCTTTTTGCATACAAAGAAATTTTTGAAAATTTTCTTGAACAACACGTAACAAAGTCAAGCCGGTCACTTGTGTCGAGTGATAAAAAGTTTTTTGACCAATTGTTAAAGTGGATGTCGGGATGCTCATTATTTTCACCGTGTAGCCTTCATGAGGACACTAGCATGTTTCATTTTATCAACCCAGACGAGGATTGAAGGATGTTGCCAGCAGAAATAAATTCGGACGACGACAATGATGGAGGCCACAACTATAGTGTAATAACAAGTCATCACAGAAACATTTCGTGTTTAAAGTGTCAAGAGTGTGACGACATTATATTGTATCACGTCTCTCAAAAGATTAAAAATTCATTTTCTATCCCCAGTAATTATTGCAAGTACCCAGTATATTCATTTTTTAAGGAACTAATATGTAGGCTAGAATTGTCAGTACTAACAAAAGATTTTTTTGTAGAATCATTTGAGTTGTATAAAATTTTGATTGAAATTAGAAATAGTATTACATTTGAAATATTTAAAAACATTTTGTTCTTGTTTGTAGAACGAATGCATGAGGATAAAAATAATAGCGTGATTGATACATGTTCAGAATTGTATTTTATGTTCAACTTGAACATTTCAAATTGTTTAGTAACTAGTTGCTGTAGTAATAGTAGACATGTAAATTTTAATCAATAGATTGTAAGTTGTATATTTTGAATTTATATTTAGGGATATACTATAAATTTAAAATGGATTCTGGAAAAAGTGAAGAGGGTAGAGTAAAGATGCATAATGTTAATCGTAACATAAAAGTTTATGTTGAAAATAGTAGAGTGTACATTATTAGAGTATATTCTGAGGGATATGACCCAGTAAAGTTTCATTTCCCCATTTCCCTATTGAGTGATGTTGTTCTGCAAATGCAGGCAATAATTGCAAAAATGAAAAAAATTATTCAAGCAGAAGATGAAAGTGAAGACATGTGGGATATTGAGGGGCTAGGATATGAAGATGAGTCAAGTCCTGGGTTTTGGGACCACCCGTTGGTGATTAACGCGGAAAGTTTTTTTGTTCGTCCGTTTACAACCAGTGTGGGGCTACAGTTTCGCGTGTGGCAAAAAGTGTATTTTTACAACACAATACTTGGGGGGCATATATGGGGAGGGAGTAAGCTGTCTCTCTCAAAGTGCGCTTTTTGTCAACTAGCCAACACCCTGTCTTTCATATTATCTATAGTTTAATCTTTTTATACGTTAGGTGATAATCTAAGTTTCTAGCTTTTGATGTTTAGTTTGTTGTATCACATTTTGTTTTTGTTATAAAATTATTAGATTGAGATCAAATGTAAAGTTTATTTACTAGATTGTAGTATAAGTACTACTTAAAATGTACATGTCAAAAAAGCAGAACATAAAAATGTAGAATTTAATGGTTTAAAATATCATGTAACATTATTTTGTACGTTTTTGTATAGTTGGAGCAAGTAGAGTAGAGTACTTTTTATAAACTATCATTTATGTGTGTGTATGTATATATATTTTGAACAACAATATCATTGTGTAGTTTACAATTCGATTCAAATGCATGATGGTAGTAACATTTTAATTTTACTGTGTAGTACATAATGTAATTATTATATAATTTAACAATAACAACAACATTTTGTCATTTTCAGTTTCGATTCTATTCAAATGTATGATATGATGATTGTAATATTTTAATTTTACTGTGTAGTATATAATGTAATTGTTAGGCTAGATGAAAATGTAATAAAAAATTCAAAATGTCAACTTGTGTTTTCGCGTACACTTTATTAATCTGTTCATTTTGTGCATAAAATTTATTAATTTTTTTTTTGCATCAAGTAAGAAAAACGTCAAGAGTCCTAATAACTAAACAATACCAGCAGCAGAAAAATACAATTTTCTCTGATAGATTTTTATTATGTAAAACATTTCTCGGATAAAAAGAGTAAAAAAATGCATGATGAGGAAAAAGCATGAGCATCATCACAATATCTAGTTAAAGACAGCAGCAAAAATATAGTGTTCTCAAAAGGATAAAAATATTATGCAAAACATGAGAGAGATGGTGAGACAATGACACATGTGCACGTTGAGCCGAGTCGTAGTGAGTAGTTGCCAAGAAAATCTTTTTTTTTGTACCACCACACCAACCTCACCAACCTCACCATCACCAACATTACCACACATGGCCTTTAAACTACCTACATGGCTTTGACTGAACAGGAAAAAGGAAAAATGACAACAGCACACACACACACAGACATAATATTATGCACATTTATTGCCCATGATCATCATCACCAGCAAAGGAAAGGTAGGTCAGAGGGGGCATTCATGAATGGAAAGAAGGAAAAATGACATCAGCACACACACACAGACATATTATGAACATATTTGCTCATCATCCTCATGACCGGTAAAGACAATGTGGTCAGAGGGGGGCATTCACAAGCTACCTTTACCTTTACAAATGAATGTCTATGCAATGAACCGTGTAAACGAGTGCATTCAAAAGTAATGTCCAAAAGTTAGAGAAAATAAGTGCACACTAGAAGTAAGGCTAGAGTACATTGAAATTCTGGGCCAAAAGGGAATAAGGCTAGAGTACACTAGCTGTAAGGCTAAGAGTCCAGCCAAATTCTAGGCCAAAAGGGAGTAAGGCTGCAGTAAGGCTAAGAGCACAGCCAAATACCATGGCCAAAAGGAAAACAAAATAAGAGCACTGCCAATTTCCAACACCATCTCAATCCACCCCACCCATCTCCATCCATCTCCCATACAAAAACATACAAAAACATACAAAATCCTTTCTCCCATCTACCTTCTTCTTATACACATACACTTGCATAAGAATCGAACTGCTTAACATTACCAATTTGCTCAAAAAACCATACTTTATCTTTTACTTCGTGTTGCATAAACTAAAATTTTCTACTTATTTGTACACTACCACCACTTCCTAAAATGCATGCATAAAATATACACATAACGTAACACAGAATTTTTCTGCTGGTTAAAATTACATATAATTTGTAGATAAACACTCCATTTCAAATACAATGGATACCATGACAATTATTCCACGTAAATATCAATAATACTAATAGTGAAAAACATTTACAAATTTACAACACCAAGTATTTTGAAGTAAAACCCAACTGCGAAGTTAACCTTTAAAAAGATCGATGCCTAGTCATTACCTAATATTTTCATAGTCCAAAATAGTTATTTGCTGGCTTATTACGTGTTGACGACGTTCATCCTATAGCAGCACCGTAAACTTTTCTCTCATTTGTTCTAAGATTGCCTTTGTAATCTGTAAGCGACACAAAACTAATAATATACAACAAGTTTTACATTTTTAATACATAAAACAAAGCTAAACTACAAATACCTGATGCTTCTTGTTTAGATAGTTGATGCGTAAGTCCACACACCGCAAGGATTGTAAATTCATCAGTCCCAACGTGCAATGCCAATCAGTCAAGAATCCATACACTAGTCGCAGAATCTTCACTTCTACAGAAGACATAACAGAATGTTACATTGTTTCAAAAAATATGTCCAACTGTGCTCTCAACTAAAAAATTATAACTTACTATGAAGGAATGCCAAAGGAAACCTTCTAATTTCCACCCGTATTCTCCCACAGTTGTCCTGCATCAACCCCGTAAGAGCCGCATTCATATATCTCATCATTTCCTCAGTTTCACCCAATAGCGCAAGTTCTTGCAGATGGTTCATCGAAGCAGAGTTTAGTGCTAGCATTGTCGCTTTTTCGCAAGGGATGGTTAACTTTTTCAAGTTTGGAAAGATTCTACATATTTGCAATATATTATCTCGGTTTGCAGATGAACGTCCTAAATCAAATTCTTCTAACGTTTCTGTAGGCTGCGAATCAGAGAAAACATTTGCGTCAACACCCCGCATTTTTAAATGTTTTATTCTGGGAAATGATTGCTGTAGATTTAAATCAGGAAATCTAAGGCCATCATAAGTTTCAATTTCCAGTAGTTCCAGTTTATCCATTTGTGGAAAAATGACTGCTAAGCCTTGAGGTACTAATACTCCACATTTTAAATACAACCGGATTAAGCTGTTGCTCTGAGTGCTTAGAAAAGACTCAAAATTTTTAGAGGAAACAGAAGAAAACGTTTCGAAAAACAACTCAAACTTTGTCAAATGAAATTTCTTTTCAGTAAGCATTTTTACGAGATTGTCTGTAATAGTTCCTCTTACGTGCAGAGTTTTCATACGCTCTGCATTTTTGATGGCAGTAATACAACCGGTAGTTAATCTTCCATCATCACCACCACTACGGTTAGCCAGACTCAACGTGTCCAAATTTGGGGCAAGCTTTATTATGTTTTGGTAAAACTTCAAAGCTATGTCTCGTTCTGATTGTTTGGTGCTGACGAAGCTCAATTCAATCTTAAGTATTGCCAAGCTTTGAAACACTAGATTAAAATTTTCTAGTTGGTTAAATTGAAATGGAAGGACACTGGAGCTGCTTTCTAAATATAGTTCAGTAGCGAAGTTTAACATTGCACAGAAAAACTTGTCCAGTACGCTTTGATCTACCAACCTGAATGCCTCAGTTCTAAGTCTAAATTTTGAGCAGGGAAAGCTATGAAGATTTTCACTTATCCACTGGAAAAGCTCACTGGATTTTGTAGAAATCTGGTTATCATCCATTCGGATAAAATTCAAATGGGCTCTTTTGTCCCAATCCGAATTTTGGGATTGCTTAAGACAAATTCTTAAGTCTTTAACAAGCATATCTATATTGTCAGTCAGACACAGCCAGGACTTTGAACGCTTTTGAATGGCAGGAGTCCATTCGGTTTTCCACAAGTTATTAGCACTCCGGCAATTCATCATGTCCACCAAGGTGATGTACTTGGAAATCTCGTCCATAATCTGTAACGTTAATATAATTTCTTATAGTTTTATAAACGTTTGCTAAAATGCGAGGTTATTTAGAAGGTGGCCGACTTACTAGAGCATTTTGTAGTGCTTTTGAAAAAGGGCTTCGTTCAATTGGATTTGCACTATATTCCATTTTAAACAAAATAATACTAGTCGAAAATATTGATTATTTATATTTTATTTAAATAAAGCTTTTATGGTGACAACACACTAGAAAAGATGTTTGGTTGTTTGCGTCTTTTGGGTTCAGCTGCTTTAGTATATGTGAGTTCTGATGTTATAAAATTCCTGATTGCTCAAAGTATAATACACAATACACTGCATACACGCACAGTGATCACTCATGTAATTGTAAAGCCCAACAAAAATATTTTATTGTTGCCAAAAAAGCACCTGTCGCAGGAAAAGTAAGCATTAATACAGAAACACTCTATACCCGATGTACGTTGTAGTTTATCTATTCTTCATGTTGTATTAGTGCGGTATGAAACTGGCGCCCTTAGCCTTGCTAGTATAGACAAAGAATTTTTCCGTTTGTAAAGTATCCCAAACATGCACCCCAATCTTGTAAATGCAAAGGCTTTTATATTACATATTTTGTACGCAATGTAAAAACGGTAGCATGCCCAAGATGCAAACTTGAAAGAGTAAACGCATCTTTATTGTTCATTTTGGATTTTTGCCAGTAAAATTTTCTAGGTTAATAATCCTACATCACTCAGCCGTCGTTCAGTTTCTACACAATAGGCAAGATTATCTTTAAACCGAGAACAATAGGGTTCCTAAAAAATAAAAGACATCTAAAGTAGCTGATTAGCATACTCGAAAGTACCTAACATAGTGATACGAAAAAGTTCACCCAACACAGTTCACGGTTTGTATGCATATTTATGCAAGGTAAAAGCTGTGCTTTTAAACGCATTTTCAGTATCCACAATGCCGTGCACCAAAAATTTTGGATACTTTCAACCAAGCTAATGGCGACAATCTGCTCTTTTTTCTTTTTCCCAAGAAGTCTATTGTCTCATTTAAAAAAGCATGTAGGTAATTTTTAAAAAATCGACAACGGCTAGGCGAGAAACTTTTTAAAAACAGCTGTAAAGCCTCAAATGAATAAAATGCTACTTTGTACTGAATTAATTCTTAGATGTTTAATTTGCATTGTTATCCGTATGCACGAGAAGGTTATTTTTTACAGAAGACAGAATTTTGTTGCACCGTACCCATTTCTGTTGCTTACTTTGCTGCATTCCTCTTTCTTTGTACTTGTACCCTTCTTTAATAATTCGTGGTCAAGTATTTACATTAAGAACATTTGGCTTAAAGATTAAAATCATCTAAAGATGTGTCAATGCCGCAGTTATTCTTAGTGGTGGCTTTTTTGTTCATCTGTCTAAAACCTAAGTAGAGCTAATGTACCTGAATTCTGGGTGTTTGCACACAATACAAGTTGCGGAAAACTAAGAATGCATAAAGAGGTCCTTCCACACCACTTTTTCAGCAAATAAGCAACGGTTTTGGGACACCGTTTAATAACACCATATTTCCTGTTATGCAAGCAGGCATTTCATTTCCTTGACATTGAACAAGTACAAGACAACATTGTTACAAGAATCACAGCACATTTTTACAAGTAACAGATATCCTCTTTTCAGAGAGTATGTCAAGTATGTGAATGGTATCAAGTTCTCACCACAGTAAGAGTTAAGTGAAGTAATAAAATTTTTATTGGTGACAAGCATCTTTTAGAATCATAAGGCAACCATTTTCCTAATCGTTACTGTGTGAAATACATCAAGCAAATTTAACAGCTGGGCATAACAATACATGGCCAAAACCTTTATTCTATTGTGCCGTGTCCATTAAAATCAGACAATATAACCACCAATTTTTACAAAAATCAAGTTGTTAAGAATGGAATCAATTATAATTGAAAATGTCAGTGTGAGTTCCCAATCTAGTGCAAATCCAGTAAACCGGAACACAATTTCAAAAGCAATTCAGAACGCACTCGTAAGTCAAGCACTGCTAATTTGAATTTTATTTTTGTTACTTGCTGGATAACTATTTAACCTAATTCATATATTTCAGATTGTGGAAGAGATTTCAAAATATATCAGCATATCCGACATGATTAATTGTCGAAGTGCAAACAATTTCTGGAAAACTGAATGGACGCCTGCCATTCGAAAACGCTCAAACTTCCAGTTGTGTCTAACTGATAAAAAAGAAATGCTTGTTAAGGACTGGGAAATTTGTCTTAACAAGTCGCCAGACTTGGATGGGGACAACCAAGCTAAAAGCCATTTTGACAAGATGGAAGCTTACGAGATCGACATGCTAGCCAGTTGGCTTATTCAATGGATGAGTAAAAGAATTCATAACTTTCCCTGCTCAAAGTTTAGGGTTGGAACTCAAGCGTTCAAGCTGGTTAATAAGCGTGAACAGAAAAACTTTTTCCGTGCAATTGGAAGCGTTGCTACTGAACTATATTTGGAACAAAGTTATGACGACCCTCCCTTTTACCCAAGGGCATTAAAGAATGTAAATCTAGTGTTTTGCAACTTAACAAAACTTCAAATTGAATTGACTTTCGTCACAATAACAGCTTTGAGATTTTACGAAAATGTAATTCAACTTGCACCTAACTTGGCGTCTCTGAATCTGATTAACCGTAACAGAGATGATGTTGGACTTCTCGTCGGCTGTATTAACGCTATCAGTGCATCAAAACAATTAAAAACCTTGCAGATAAGGGGAACGATTACCAACAATCTGTTAGAAAAGCTTACAGACAAGAAAGTAAAGTTGACAGAGCTTGAACTTTTCTTTGAAACGTTTTCCAATTTTTCCTCTGAAGCCTTCGAATCTTTCCTGAGCTGTCAGAATAACAGCTTAAGACAGCTGAGCTTAAAGTGCAAAATTTTGCTACCTCGAAGTTTGGCAATTATTTTTCCAGAAATGGGTTCTTTGGAACAACTGGAAATAGATATTTATGAAGGGCTTAAATTTCCTGATTTAGCTCTGCAGCAATCCTTTCCACGACTAAAACATTTGAAAATGCTCGGGGTTGAAGCTGGAGCTATTTCCAATTTTAATATAAGTATGCAGCCTGTCAAAATGTTGGAAGAATTTCATTTCAGGCGTGCGTCGGCAAACCAAAATGACATTTTACAGATTTGTGGAATTTCGCCAAACCTGAGAAAACTAAGTGTTCTTTGCGAAGGATCACTTATGACCTTAATGAATTCTGCTAGAATGAACTCTCTTGAAGAAATAACATTGTTGGCTGATTCAATAGAAATGATACATAACATGAATGAGGCTCTTACTGGGTACTCTAGAGTGGAGTTAGCAGCGCATCAGAGTGGAATTGTGGTAGAGATGGAAAGGCAACCTTCGGCATTTCTTCAAAGTAAGTTAGAAACTTTGAAAAATTTTATATTGAAAGAAATGAGAAAATGTTGCATAGCAGTCTTAATAAACCTTTTTTTACAGAAGTAAAGATTCTACGACTGGAAGAAGGATTCTTGAATGACACGCTGTGCACCTTGGGACCGATGAAGTTACAATCGTTGGAGTGCTTGGACTTGCGCATAAGTCACTCATATTTGAAGCACACGGTAATTCTAAGTTTTTTTGCGCGTAGCATATACCGATACATTGTGTAATTATTTATAAGCAAATTATAACAATTGTCACTTGCAGATTTCAAAGTCAATGCTTCAGGAAATGAGAAAAAAGTTTACGGTGCTGCTACCGGATTAATGTGTCGTCAAGAACGAATGAACAATCAAGTATTATAGTTCAAAACAACTTATTATGCATGCTATTGTATTAATAAGCATTGAAATTTGAAAATGTTTACTAAACAGTTGGGTTTTACATTACAAAAATTGTAAGGTTTTATTTGTAAGGTTAGCTTAAAAGAATTGTATTTTACTTTATTATTTATGTAAGCCAATTTCCAATGAATCAGTTTTATTTGTGGATGGTAGTTATAAACGTTTTTATGAATGATTAGTAGTTAATATATGTATGTTGGTTGGTATGTAAATATTTCAATTCACAACTTAATGTAAAAAATATAAACAATTTGTTTGAAGCAGTTGTATGCCCATGATAAACTTTTATTTTATAATTTAAATAGCTAATACCTTTTATTTACATAACCACTGTTGTAAATATGATAATGATTGATAAATCAAAAATAAGTTGGAAGTATTTTGTTTAGTAGCGTTCAATAAATTGCATTGATATACATGTCTCCATTGATTAAGACTTGTAGTCAGTTTAAAAAGTTAAAATCCGGAACTTTTGCACAGTGCAATGCCGCCACATTTGCTTTTGTCTAAGCTCATAAATTGCCTTTATCTCATTTTCTGGTCGTTTCTGTTTTATAGCAATCTGTAAAAGTGTTTCACCATTTTTGTCAATCGCATTGATATCAGCACCGTAACCAACCAACAGCGTAGCCATTTCCGCAAAGTTATACCTACGATTCAAAATCAAATGAATTGGCGCACGTCCAGATGCGTCCTTTGCATTTACATCAGCACCCATTTGCAAAAAGTATTTCAATAATTCAATTTTTCGCGCTCCAGAGGTAAAATGTATCACAGATTGTCATTCATTGTTTATCATTTTCCAATTTCCTCCCATTCTAACAATTTCATCTAATTGTTTTTCCGATTTGTGATTTTTAATTGCAAGAAGAACCAAGTTGTTTCCTTGATTGTCTGAAGCATTTATATCAGCTCAACACTTTACCAACGTACCAACTGTTTTAATAAAATACGATCCACCTGCTCCATTTCCAAGCGTAAGATGAGTTGGTGTTTTTGTATTATCCTTTATTAAGTTCACATCTGCTCCCAAACTCACAAAATATTGTGTTTTCGTAACATCCATAATAAGCAGCATTGTGAATTACCGTGTTTCCATTTTTACTTTTTGCCTTCCAATCTGCATCTAACTTAATCATTTCCTTCAATTGGTCCACTGTAGCATTAGATTCAAAACCAAATTTCCATGCACGTTGGTGCCATTTATGTCAGCTCCAAAATCAATCAGAGTATGAAGAGTTTCCTTAAAATCATGTTGCCACTCGCCGCATCCAATGGATAGAATTGGTGTGGATTGATCATTAGATCTTGAGTGAATGTCCATACCCAGACATATAAAATACTTAATAGCCTCAACATTTCCATACCATGAAGCAAGATGAAGAACATTCTGACCGTAACAGTTTACAACGTTCAAGTCAGCTCCTAGGTCAACTATTGTTTTAATTGTATCTAAAGGCTCTTTAAAAGCAATGAGTAATAATGTCTCCTCAAATTCGTTTAAAGTGGCATTGATATCCGCTTTAAGTCCGTTTAAACGCTCATCAGATATATTCAGTTTGTATGCTATGGCTGTCAAAAAATCGTCGCGTTTTTTCCTTTCCAGTTTCGTATTTGCAAGTTGTTGAAGAAGTGAATTTTCGTTTTCGATTTCTGGATCTACGTTGACGTAAAAACAAATAAGAATATTGTACTCTATTCTTATAATTTTGTTTTAATACGGTAAACAAAATTACCTGTTACAAGTTACAAAGATTTATTTAAATCAGTATTTGGGATTTGCAAAAAATCTCGCGAAACTTATTCTCGCAAGTTGGTTTCATGACATTCAAGTATGCCAGCAGCACCGCTTTGATTAACCTTTTCAAGAGCTGCGAGAATCATGCCAAATGCACCCTTTCTTGTTGACAAAATCTCGTACAAGCGTCTGCTTCTTTCATATGGTGTTTTGTGTGATTGCTGTAACAAAAAATACATAAAGTTCACTCAAGCTATACCATTACGTATTTATTTAAAACTTACAACATCCTCGTAATCGTTCTGACTTAAGGCACCACCCTGTTGCAATCGGGATAGCAAATGCACATTACAAGTTGTGTATTTGATTAGCTCCACCAGATTCTTTTCAATGTGATTTCTTTGACAGTCTTCCATATTTGCTATATATGTAAATGGGATTTTTCTATTATTTCAAAAACCGATGTCCTAACTCCACGAATCTCGGTTCTGATCTGAAGGACAAAGTTATCACGAGTTGGTACAAAACGCAAAAAAACGACTTAATAGGTCATTTTCAAGTGTATAGTTTTTTGACGTGTCACCTCTACAATTTTTACTTTATTACCCTTGCGACTTTTCTATGAGCTGATGACCATACACATAAATAAGTCATTTTTGGAGTTTCCTGCACCAAATTTGATAGCTTTGTTTAAAAGAACGTGTGCACCTAAAAAACCTGCCAGATACGTGTTAACTAAGTAAATAAATTTTTGGTCATGTTTACTGCCAAGCTCTGACATTGTTCTGATTTATTGAGGTACTCTAATTTGTTTGGATAAAGATAATCTTAAACCTCCAAAAATGATAAGAGAATTGGTTTAAAACAATGTATGTACCACAACTGAATAGATAGATATAGGTATAGAAAGAGTTGAATTACGTAAAGCAGATATGATGATTGATAAAGATCACAACATACTCTTAAATTGTATGCCTACCAAAAACCAAATGTCATAATCATATCATCCTCTTTAGCAGCCAGCATTTTTATGATTTACCATTGGCCGGTTTTCCCATTAATACTCTACAATTGAGCAAATATTTTCCACTGAAAAAATATTTGTTTTGAGATGTAGTACGGTGTTAATATATTTACTTTATTATCATTTATAATTTTGTCGACTTTTTAATTCGATTTCTTAGAAAATCTAAAGGATGCAAGTTTGTTAAAGCTGCTTCATTCACGCATTCAAGTGCGTTCAGCCAAATATTAAATCTCAACAATTCAAACACGCAGCATTCACGTGGACAAACAACGGAGATACGGCAGTATCTAACACGCTTTAGAGATTTCTTTGTTATGTTTACACACCTTCCACACCTTAAACTGACACAAAACTCCAACCACATTTAAATCTGTAACTCAAGAAATTGATAAGTAACAAAAAAAACAAAAATTACTGCGTCAACTTATATAATTTATACTATACATATTATACAACTTATATCATAAACACAAACTGCAAGGTTTGAATTCAAATTCCCCTGATGAGGATTCAAGATTGAATCGAAACGTTGGGTCGGATTGAATAAACCGTATCTTTACACTCGTTGAATTTTCCTACATTTTCTTTTCTTTTACATAAAACTGCAAGTTTGTGACAAAGTTTGTCACAAACCAAGAGTTGCCTCCAAAACTAAATTTCATTTGGATTTTACAAACTCCTGCCTGAATTCCAACAAACAATTATCTTCGCATTTATTACTTTAAATCCAATCATTGCTATAACAAATAACAACGAACCAAAATACCATTGCTAAAAACAACATTCTCCTGCTTAGACGGAATGGTTTTAGACCACTATGACTCAAATTGCGCCGCATTTTTTTCCATTTTACTGCTGCAATAGGAGAAACCTACACAAGGAAAATAATCAAGTTAGTATCATTTCCAATTTGATTTGATATTTGTTCATCTAAAACTGAAGTACCATAAATCTTCCGCCGAAATGGAGGTTTTGTAAATTGTTCATCTTTGTGAAGGCAAATTCAAAGGTTGCATCTGAGATAAGAGAAAACAATCCTTTTCCCCTTAGTTCAGCTATTGTTTCCAAGTGCAAAGTTTGAAGCGCTGTATAATCCAAATATTTACAATTGACCACTACAATCGTGAATTTGTAAATATATTAGCAAATTATATGTTTTACCTACCTGTCATGGATCTTAAGGAACCATGTGGTTTTGCAAATCTCGCTTCATTCTCCATACAAAATAAAGCTCGAATGCTTGAAAGCGTCCCTTCTGGTGCTCCAATAAAAAGAGAATCCCAGCGGTCAGAGCATACAATTGACTTACATCCAAACACAACAATTTTCAAATAAGTCAGCTGTGTCATTTCCGTAAATACAAATTTTAGTCCGCAAGTCTGGGTTCCTGAAACATGCAGCTGTAGTTTCTGGATATTTGGAAAGGCATGGTGAACGTCCTGCATGGTTTCATGGTTAACCCAAACCGCTGGATTACTTTTATTAAACTCCAGTGAAAAATCTGTTACCGACATAAATACAGATTTGTTAGTCCATTTGTGTAACATTTCAGGGTTATGTTCGGATAGCTGCAGTTTTTGCAACTTTGGCAGACACTCCGTTAAATTTGGGTGATCATCCAGTTCAAAACAGGCACTATGTACAATAAGCACTTCCAATTTCTTCATTTCTGGAAACTTCACAAATGTGGTCAACCTCGGCGAATGGCCATAGGTTTCCCCATTAATGTCAAGGGTTTTTAATGTGTCGCTAAATTTTTCCATAACCCTGTAAAGCGCTTCTGTTGAAAACGGGTCATCGGATACAAGCAGCTTTAATGAAGTTAGATGTGGAAGCTGGTTTCTTGTAAGTGGTTTTAAATCCATGTCATTTCCAAATACTTTTAAATGTAGCTCCAAAGATGCAATCGATATGGGCAACGTTATATCTAATATGTTTGGATGTAAAGCATTTCTAGGAGGGCAGAAGGGAAAGTTCTAGGAAAGTTGAGCTCTTTAAGGGATTCGCTTGCACTGAGAAAAGTTTGTACTAACATCGTGATATTCGACCAGCCTTGAATAGTTACTGAGGGGATTTCATCCCGGTTCTTTAAATAGTTTAAAGTAAAATGTATTGTCAACGTTTGAAGCAATGGCAACGACATATTTGCAAAAGTACCAAGTAATGTTCCAGCACAATTTGGAACAAAAAGCTCCAAACTCACAAGTCCTTTGCCACATTCCTGAAGCATGCGACTGAAACTGTTGTAATTTTCTTCACGAAAGAAATCTTCCAAAATTCTTAAGCTGAATGTTGGAAAGGTCGCTTCTACACGCCGGCTAATTTCAGATACAAATACGTCCAACAGCTTTGGCTTTTCTTTAACAAAATAGGAAACAGAGTTGTACTTAGTTAACATGAGCTTAAATACGGGCTGACGATATCGACGTAATACAGCAGACGCCGCTGATAACCAGCTCTTATGTACCAGACGAATGGAACATAGGGCTTTACGGTCCAACAAGCCATTTGGGTCTCATAGTCCATAGTCTACAATTTCTTCTAGAAGCTTTAATGGTAACAAAATAAATATTTTGATAAATAGTTCATTTCAAATCAATGGGATTTTAGTGCCGATGTCTTAAAATTATTGAAAAATTTACCATGGGTAGAGAAAATACAGTGTACATTGCCGCCGGTTGTATTTCCGCGTTGGCCATTGTGTTTGGACGCAAATATTAAACGTTGTTCGTAAATATAATATAATATAAAATATAATACTTAAATTGTTAGGACATTTTTTGAAACACGCAAACAACAAATCAAAAGACAGCTGGTTGTATTTTTCAGCGTAAACAATTTTGTCTTACAAGTGAATTCAGAACAGTAAAAAGGATATTCCAGGGGAGTATCAATGCTTATCTGTAATGAATATTGCATATAAACGGTAATACTACAGAGCATTATCGTAGTGGTGGTGTAATGAATATTGCAATGCTTGATGTAAATACGTACTCCTGTTGAAAAAGCTGCATTTATGTTAACATTTTCAGTTTTTCTGACAAAAGGTAAAATGCTTTTAGACTTGAAAACAATAGAGTTCTTAGAGAATAATGAAGGTACCTGCTTTGCAACCAATGAAAAAAATGCTTTGTATGCGTATTTAAGCAAAGCAACAGCTGTGGGTTTAAATGCACTTTCAGTATGCAAATTTCCGTTCACCACCATTTCAGGTACTTTTCTCTGGACTATGCTAGGTAGCTTGTTTCATCCTTTTTCATTTTTCCACGAATTCTAATGTTCCTTAATTTAAAAACATGTTATTTATAGTTAGAAAAATATTATCCCCATTGATCCACGCCAATGTAACCTTAACATGATTTGTTTCAAATTCGTGATATGCTTTATTTATTCTCGTTGGACAGGTATTTAAAAATGTATAAACAATTAAACAACATTTTGTCAAAGGAGAAGAAAAAACACGAAGTCAAATTAGAAAACCCAGTTTGGTGCTTCAAGAAATGCCCAATATGCCTGTATACTTAGCTTCTCTCCTAAATTGTTCTTTGTCTCCAAATTTGTCCCAAACCTTGCAGTTCAGTCATGTATTTTTTTCATTCGCTTGATAAAGGTTTAGTCTGCATTTTTGGAGAATAGCAGTTTGCATGCAATAGCCTCTTGTGTTCTTTACAACAAAAGAGTTTCACGGTCAAACAAGCCGTTTTGGTTTCGTATTTCACTGTCAACAATTTTTTCTAGCAGCTATAATGATAGCAAAATAAATATTTTACGGTAATATCAGAGCATAATCGTAATAGTGCAATGTATAGTGTAATGCTTGTTTTAAATACATAAATATGATTTGTTTATGGTGCATGCAAAACCATTTACTGAATTTGAATGGCTGAAGAACAGGCTAACTTCAATTCACACAACTGAACAGATATCCATTGATTCACGCCAAATGCCGACGCCGAGCATGCTCTGTTTCAAATGCATATAGAAGTAAAAAATATTACGTGGAACAGCAGGAAAAGATATGAAGTAAAAATGAGGAAACTAGATTGTTAGGAGGTGCTGCAAAAAGAAGGCAAACAGTTGTTGTCGGATTTCCCAAAATAGTTCAACATACCCTTCACTTAGCTTTTATCCTAAAATATTTTAGGTCTCTCAAATCTTACAATCCTTCACAGTAGTTTCTTTATTCAGTAGACATAGGATTTGGGTAAGTTTCTGGGGCACACCAGTTTGCATACGGTAATTCTTACTGACATTGCAACAATGCAGGACTGTATGAAAAAAGCAGCATTTTACACAATGGAGCTATCAAAAAAATGTGTATAACCATAAAAATCCCACTTTGAAATTTACTACTCCTGAGAAGCACTAACCCTTTTTGAACATTAGAAGATACAGTATGTTTTCTGCATGAAAAATGAATTAACGTTGACAGAATAAAAGGTCTTCCAAAGAGCCAAAAAATTATTAGAACGTAAAGCCCCGACCTATTTTGTGAACGATAGAAGATACATTATAGTTTGCTGCGAAGGAATATTACAGATTTTGGTGGAAGAGATAAAACGTCTTCCAAAAAGCCAAAAGATATATGAACGTGAAGCTGCGACCTATTTTGTGAACAATAGACGATACATTATAGTTTGCTGCAAAGGAAAATTACAGATTTTGGTTGAAGAGATAAAAGGTCTCATAAAATGCCAAAACAAATCTGAAGGTGGAGCAGTCGCAGCAGAACCACTTTTATTTATTATTTGTGTGTTTTTCATTAAGATATAGGAAATTATTTATCGAGCAAATTTTGTTAGTATGAGTTTAATTAAAATGGAGCCTACAAAAACCGAAATTGCTAGTGCAAATTGTCCTCTGAGGGCAAATCCGATTCAACAGGACCCACTTTCAAAAGCGATTCAAAATGCACTGGTAAGAAAAGCTTAGCAAAGCACAATTATTTGTTAAGCAACGCTTAAAATACCAAACAAACTTTGTTTGATTATTCACAGATTTTGGACGAGGTTTCAAAGTATATTAGCTTATTGGACATGATGAATTGTCGGAGCGCCAACAACATGTGGAAAAACGAGTGGACGCCTGTCATTCAAAAGCTCTCAAAATCTCAGTTGTGTATAACTGACAAACTCGATATGCTTGTAAAAGATCAACATATTAGATATAAGATGTCCCCAACTTCAGAAAGGCACAACATAACTCGAAGCCAGTTCCAAATTTTGGAGGAAAACGAGACTATTACAAGGGCTAAATTACTTATCGAATGGATAGTCGAAAATATCTCCAACTTTCCCTGTTCAAAATTTATGATATGTACTCAAGCACTCAACCTCGTGGATCAGGGTGTACAAGACGAATTTTTCTGTGCAATTTCGAGCATCGTCACAGAACTGCATTTCACAAATAATTGTGAGGGCCATGTCTTTCCTTTTAAGAATTTGGAAAATTTAAGCTTGGATTTCTGTAATCTAAAAGTACTTGAAATTCAAATGTGCTGTTTCGTGAATACGCAAATTGGCATGGCACTAAATTTTGTTAGAAACGTTATACAAAATGCCCCAAAACTGGACAGTTTACGACTTGCTTGCAAAAGCGGCTATAACAAATTTCTCACTGGATGTATTACAGCTATTAGTAATCCCAAACAAATAAAATCACTGCATATAGATGGAACTATTACAGGTGCTTTGCTAAAATCCCTTCGTGAAAAGAACTTAGTTTTGCAGGAGTTTGGTGTGCGTTTTCAAGTACTTTCTTCATTTTCCCGCAAAATCTTCAAAATTTTCTTAAAAAGTCAGGCTAGTAGTTTGAAACAGTTGTACATAAAAAGTAGCAAGGCATTCCTAAAATGCAATCTAAGTGGGAATTTGATTTCTCTTCCTTTGATGCCTGTTTTGGAACTACTGGATATAAATTTGGATCTTGACATCCCACAAATCAACCTCAGCGGTTCGTTCCCAAAACTATCGCATTTGAAAGTAGTAGGCAAACAGAAAAATATTATAGTAATTCTAAACCAAAAGCCCGCACAAACGGTGAAGTGTTTAGAAGTACGAACAATGGATATACATCATTATCAAGTTTTACAAGCTTGTAAAGTATTCTCAAACATGAAAACTTTAACCATTCCTTGTACAAAAGCTAACATGGAAATACTGAACGAAATTGACCTATATAAAGCTCAAATAAAGTATCTTGAAGAACTTACGTTGTGGTGTGATTTGGAAAGCATGCTGGATGATTTGAATGAAGCTCTTACGGGATATTCCAAAACGGAGTTGGAAGCAGCCGACCAGGAAGCAATACTTGTTGAGACAAGAAAGAGACCCTTGTCATTCCTTCAGAGTAAGTTTTTAAATAAAAATGCTACAAGCTTTTCAACTGATAAAAATGCAATCATTTTGAAACCATTTTTTTCAATTGTATCAATAGAAGTGAAGATTCTTCGACTGGAAAAAGCTGTTTTGACTGATTTGGTGTGTACTTTGGGTCCGATGAAGTTATCCTCTTTACAGTGTTTGGACTTGCGTATTCCCAATTCGAAAAATAAACATCAGGTAGTATATTTTTTCATGAATACATATAATAAATGTAAAATATTTATGGATTATTAAAGGTAATGATGTTTTTATTGTCACATTTACAGATTTCAAATGCAATGCTTGAAGCAATGAGAGAAAAATTCACAGTATTGCTTTAGAGGAAACAAATCATCAAAGGACAAATAACAAGCATTCAATATTTTTAAAACTTGTTTGTGTACAAGTTTGCATATTTTTGCATGATGGATGGATGGTGCAAGTGTGTCTACAATATAAGTATATACATAACTTAGATATCGACCATTGGTTATCTTTGAACCTGCCTACAATTCTAATGTTTTTTTTGTACATACTCTACAGAGGGGTCTGATTGGACCCCCTTGTACTGGACTGCAATAGTTTTATAAATATGCAGTAAATACAAGTTAAAAATAAATACACAATATAAATGCTCGTTTTTGCACAAAATATGCCTAAATTTTTTAAGAACTCTCATGCATGTTTTTGTTTTTCAATTCGCATTTCTACGTCACCAAAAACGACAAATTGTCATCGATTGTTGATTGATTTCTGGGTTTGCTATGGTTTATTTATTTTGACACAAAGATTGCATATTATGCTTAAATATATTGTAGTTTGCTTCATATATAAATTTACGACGTATTGAGAAATCCATGGCCATACATTTATTCAGACTTACTTACAAACACATTTTTAAAACAATGCGTTAGTAAAATATATACCTGAAACCAGCAACTTTTACCGAATATGCAAATTACCAACTTACTGATTAACAAACACTTATCTAAACATGAACATCAATTACTGCAAACTGCATTACATAAATTTATTATACAAACTACATTATTCACAAAATATGAACAAATTGAAGTAAAATTTACCACTTCATATGAATATTGGTGAATAGAAAGTGTCAAAATCTTAGTTAAAAAGAAAATCCGGAGTTACTACAAAATTTACAAAATTAACGCTCATTTTTATGTTTGCGCTTTTATGGGTAGACGCCAGGTGATAATTAGAACTGATCATTTTTGCAAGATGTTTCACAACGTTGATTTCTCATAAAGGATTATTCATCCTATAGCAAAACCGTAAACTTTTTTCTCATGGTTTCAAGCATTGTTTCGGAAATCTGTAATTTTCACCATAAAACAAAACAAAATTATCAGATGATCCAGTTTCAATACAATTTATATATACCATAATGCAAATTTGTTTTCTACCTGATGGTTTCCTTCCGAATTGCTGATGCGCAAGTCCAAGCACTGCAAGTATTGTAACCTTAAAGGTCCCAAAAGGCACAACAAGTCAGTTAAAACGGCTTTTTCCAGCCGCAATATCCTCACTTCTACAAAATTGATATAGTAAATTAGTTAGAATTTCAAACTTTTACCAATAAGAAATTATTTAATAAATCAAAATACTTTGAAGGAATGGATATGGTTCTCTTTCCATATCCACCACAATTCCAGTTTGCTCAGCTAATTCCAGCTCCTTTTTAGAAAATCCTGTAAGAGTTTCATTCATCGTACCTAGTAAACACTCCCAATCAATATCATTGCACAGCGTAACTTCTTGAAGAGATTTCAACGTGTCAGCGTTCAAAGCTTGCATACTAGCTTTGTTGCAAGAAACGTGCAGCTTTTTTAGGTTTGGAAATATTCTGCTCGCCTCTAAAGAAGGATTCTGGTTTTCTAGCTTATAACGTTCTAAAGGCAGAATTTTTAAATGTAATTCCTCTAGCGTTTGTAAGGGCCGCACATTATGATTCAATTGTGAATTAAAAAATGCCCTAAATATCAAACCACCAACTATTTTCAAATGCCTTAATTTTGGAAAAGATTGCTGTGGATTTAGTTCCGCAAAGACAGTCTCCCATGAACAATCTAATTCCAGTTGTTCTAACGTAGCCATTCGTGGAAAAGTAATTGCACAATTTTGACAACCTTTATAATTAACATACAAGTGCTTCAAGCTGTTGCTCTGACTGTTCAAAAAACCGCAGAACGCTTCTGAGGGAAAATCCTGATAGTCTTGAAATAATATTCCCAACTCAGTCAAGTCCAGTTTCGTTCCTTCAAGTTGGCGCAGCTGTTCGCGAGAAACTCCGATTGTGTGCAGCGTTTTTATTTGTTCTGGATTGTTTATAGCGCTAATGCAGCTAGCAAAAAATCCGTTATCATAAAATTCATGACTAACAAGTTTGAGTGTGTTCAAGTTTGGTGCACGTTGCAAAACCTTTCCTAAAACTCTCCCTGTTGCTGCTTGGTGCTCCTCCCCACTGCCGCAATATTGCATTATGCTGCTGCAATACTCAATTTTAAGCGCTTTGACACTGCAAAACTCTAGCTCAAAATTTTCTAAACGTTGGAAACAGAAAGGACGGTCCTCATAACGAACATTTAGAATCAGTTCAGTAACAAAGTTTGAAATTTCACGAAAAAACTTGCTTTGTACAGATTCCTGTACCAACTTTAGAATTTGTGTTCCAATTGTGATTATTGAGCAAGGAAAGTTACGGACATTTTTGGTTATCCACTGAACAAGCCATGCTGCTTGTGAATTAACGTCCTTTTCCCTCATGGAGTAGAAATATTCCTCTGCCTTTTCATCCCATTCCGAATTGAGTGGCTTATTTAGTTCTATTCTTAAGTCTTTAGCAAGCATTTTGCTTATATCAATTAGGCACAATTGAAATATTGATCGTCCTCGAATTACTGACGTCCATTCGTTTTTCCAAAAATGGTTTGCTCTCCGGCAATTTAGCATGTCAACAGGGCTGATATATTTTGAAATCTCCTTTAAAATCTGTAATAAAAATAAAATTTATTTGGTCGTACGAATGCTTTTGTAGCAAAGGTTGTATTTTTATTGTAGTTTGCTTACAAGGTAATTTTGAATTGCTGAAGAAAGTGGATCCGGTGGATCTGGATTTGCAGTTGGTGGGTTGTCTGTGGCAATTTAAAGTATTGCAGACTCCATTTTAAATTTAATTTTGCTATAAAATTACTTTAGCCAGAATAATTGCTTGTATTTTTCTCCGTGAAGAGAGACTTGTTAAATATGTTGTTGCTCTATTGCTTGCACTCACACCCACTGTTTTGTGTCTCTATAATACCATTGATGCCTGATGCGTAAAGCATATCTCTACAATGCTAAATTTTGAATACAAAAAAGGTAAGGTATTCATATCGACGAAGAAAAAGGTCGTAAAACTATTTTACAGTAAAATACCTAATACGACGTTTGAATTTGACACCCTTTACGCATTGTGTTTTCCTGAGAAAGAGAAACCTCCTGCTGTGAAAAAGAACGTGTATAAATGTCGCTACTTAATCCTTTACTACCCAAACGCGATCTCAATGCAACTGGGGTTCCTATGCCTCCTTCAGTATCCCAAAATATATTACTCTGCTTTGTTTTTGATTGTTTGGTTTTAAGGGTAGAAATGAAGCATTAACATGTGCTTTAAAATGTGAGAATTCTATTCCTTTCCATATAATTTTTTACTGTATAATATTTATCTGTGAATATAGTTGTCTTTTCTATTCCGTCCTTTCATAATACCAACGGAACAGATATACGGATACCACCGTAAAAATATGTCCAGCTACACTAAATTCAACCGTAGTTAAAATTGCCTAAGTCTCCGTTAGATTCCTTCACATAAATCTTTTAATGGAGTATTGACTGACTTGGTGTGCAAGCTGGGCCCAACGAAATTACAATCTTTGCAGTGTTTGGACTTGCACATCACTAATCCGAAAATCAAGCATCAGGTAATTTGCAGTTTTTTTATAAATGTATTCTAATATCTACTTACAATATTTATAAATAAATAACACCTGTCTACTTTGCAGATTTCTGATGCAATGTTGGAAAAAATGAAAGGAAAGTTTGCGGTGCTGCTGTAGGATTAATACGTAGTCATGAAACAATCAATACAATTTGAAACAAGCAAATAAGTGCCACACTAATTTTATCTGCTTCTTCCACTGCATTCCTGAAAACATTGTAATCGTCAAGGAAATTACATTAGACAATGTTTCTTTAGTCGTACACGAAATAATGATATTCCAGAATTATTAGAATATTTCATTGCAACTAAATTGTATTTGTTTAATGTTCAGTAACAAATTGAATATATACAAAAATGTAGAAGTGTTATGAAGCTTATAATACAATTTCTTTAATTCAACATTGGTTAACTATATTTAATCCACACAACTGAAATATAATATCTGCAGATTCTAAGATGCAAACTAGTAATTAAAATCAATTTCTCATTCAACTTTTATATTTTGTACAAAAGCAAATAAATTCTATGCCAGCCAACTCATTCAAATTCATTTGGTAGTGAACTTAAACCACCACTTTCAAAAATATGTTTTGAATTTTGCAATCATACATTTGAGTTTCATTGAAGACATGAAAGAATTACTTATTATTGCCACAAAGCTTTGCTAACAATAATAATTTTATAACTATCAAAGTTTAAATTTACGTTTTCGCAAAGAAATTGCATAACATATTTACACACATTCATGCTTGCATTTGTTTTCCTAATACCTACATAAATTTTACACAATAAAACAAATTTTTATCATGTTTGCTGTTTGATGATAATATGTTACAGTTCATTCATTCTCTTAGAATGATTGGTAAATATTTCATATAACAAATTTACAAGTTTTACCAAAGAACAGGTACTTAAAATCAGCCCGTTTTTCCAAATATGCCGATAACAACTTAATCTCTAATAAACATTTATCTTATCATAGAAACTATTTATTGTACACTGCGTTACATGAGTATAAAACATAATAAATGTAGTTTGAATACCTTTGTGTGTGGTTTTGGTCTGCAATTGTCTTTAAAGTTAAGGACTATTACATTATTTGTTTTACTCTGCAATTCAAACCTTGTAACGATTTATCGAAATTCTCGTTTTCAACTATTTATTCTATGCAAGGTAAACATAAACGATATTACAAGTCAAAAGCATTCAACTACATATATAGATTTAACAAAAAATTGTTTTGATACAAACTTTGATTTGTTTTTTACATACGCCTGTCTGAATTTCAAAGAATTACATTTATATTTGTTACTACAGATCAAGGCTATCCAGCTATTTGTATTAGTAACAATATTCGCAGGAGGTTTTACAGCTGTATTTGCGTTATAGCGACACAACTATCCTACAGCAACACCGTAAACTTTTCTTTCATTTTTGCAAGCATTGGTTCCGAAATCTGTAATTTAAACATAAAATATTATAATAGTCTAGGCGTACCTGACACCATGAGTATATATAAACAAAATAGATGTAAAATATAAATTACCTGATGTTTCACTTTGAAATAGCTGATCCGCAAGTCCAAACACCGCAAAGATTGTAACTTCATTGGACCCAAGGTGCACACCAAGTCTGTCAGAGCTACATTTTCCAGTCGGAGAATCTCCACTCCTACATTATGTGATTTAACAAAATCGTTTTAAACTTACTTATAATTGAAAAATACATATTATATTCTCCATATCACCACTTACTATGAAAAAATTCCAAGGGTTGCTTTTGCACCTCTCCCATATTTCCACTCTGGTCGGCTGCTAGCAGCTCCGCTTGGGAATATCCCGTAAGAGCTTCATTCATCTCATCCTGCGGGTCCATTACAGTCAATTGACACAGCGTAACCTCTTCAAGAGATTTCATTGATGCAGTGTTCACTCTCACCAGATACTCCATTGTGCAAGGAATCACTAGCCGTTTCACGTTTGGAAACAATTTATACACGTGCAAAAACGCAATATGGGGTATCCGGCTAAACCTAAAATCCAATTCCTCTACCGAAGGTACGGCTGGTGGGTTGGCGGGTTCGAAAGTGTATTGCATAAGTTGATCCAAATATCGAGTCCGGCCGCAGAAGTCGGGTACGCCACTCATTTTTAAATGCTTGAGTTTGGGAAACGCTTGTTGAAAACTTCTAGAAAAAGTCAGACCCTCGAAAAAATCTATTTCTAGTTGGTGCATCATAGGTATTTGCGGAATGGAAATTCTTAAGTTTCTACGTTGTAGTGATTTATGTTTAAAAGAAAGTTTCTCCAAGCTGCTACTTTGACTGTTTAGAAAGGACCCAAAGTTGTCGGGGGAAAAGTTGGAAATTGTCATAAAATCCACGTTGAACTCCTTTAAACTTAACTTTTTTGCAGCAAGCTTTTCTAACAGATTATTCGTAATAAAACCGTGTATCTGCAGAGCTTTTAGTTGTTCTGGCTTTCTAATAGCGTTAATACAGCCGACCAAAAGTTTGTCATTGCCGGTAAGGCTAACTAATCTCAACGTATCCAATTTTGGGGCAAGTTGTATAACCATTCCTACAAATCTAAGTGCCGCACCTATGTACTTTTCTAACATAGTGTCAAAACATTTTACTTCAAGTGCTTTCAAATTAGTGAACTCCAGTTCAAATTTATCCAACGATACAAAATTAAAGGCAGGGTCTAGAAAACTGCCTTCTACACATAACTCAGTAACGGTGTTTGAAATTGCGCGAAAAAAGTTTTCTTGTAAACCTTGATCTACTGATTTGAATACGTCAGTTCCAATCTTTATAGATTTTGAACAGGGAAAGTTGTGGAAATTTTTACATATCCAACCACAAAGTAGATTAAGTCTGAAATTAGTTTCTGCATTGGACAATCCTAAAACCAGGTTAGGAGACTCTCCACGGAAAATTCTTGCGTTTTTCATAAGCAGGCCTATTTTCTCGGCGAGACACAACTGAAACTTTGAGCGCTTTTGAATAACAGGATTCCATTGGTTTTTCCACCAACTATTTGTTGTTCGAAAACTAATCATGTCCGCGAGGCTGACATACTTTGCAACCCCGTCTAAAATTTGTAACGTTTAAAAGTAAACTATTTTGTCTTACAAAAGTTTGAAAGTTTTAGAAACAAAAATTATTTCAAGGGATGGCAAAAAAACAACATTGTTTTGTGTGGTTTACTTACAAGTGGATTTTGAATCGCCTTTAAAAGTGGGTGCGGGTCATCTGGATAAACTCTGGGCGTGGAGCTCACAATTGCACTATCAAAGTTTACAGACTCCATTTTAATAAAATTGTGCTGGTCGTATTTACCAGCAGATAGAAATTAATCAATAAATTAGCTTATATTTCTTATTCTTCAGCGGAGTCCATCTGGATAGTACTTTCCTTATTAAAATCCTTCTCCTGTCTGTTATGATTTTCCTTGTAAGACCCACGATCCTTCACCGCATGACTTTGATTTTATAATTTAGTGAGATGGTAAAATGTACATTGTTAGGTATATGAAAACTCTATACCTTTTGCACAATGCATTTTTTCCTATGTACCTGTGTGTGCATATCGCTTTCTAGTCCTGTCCTGTTGTACTGCCGGTAAACCTGAAATACGTACTTCTCCTATTTGATTAAAAAAAAAATTTGTCTGAATGGGTCTGTAAGCTTCACCTTCTTCTGGCAAAAACGGAACAAAGGACAGAACAGCAAGCTATTTTGGGTACGTACATGCAGAATATTTCAAGTGAAAATTGTCAGCCTATACAAAGTATTGACAAAGAAGAATGTGTTTAATAAAGACATGGTTACTATCATTAAGCAATATTCTATAATATTTGCGTTCTATACATGTATAAACCTTTTAAGTGTATAATAAGTATAAGTGTCCTCTCCTGTAATAATTTTAATGGAGAAGGGATTCGTATCCCGTTTTTTCTCAACACGGTCAACGTTGTATGTATGTTGTATCTCCACACTGCAAGTCGAAGGCACTGATCCAATGAAGTAACTAGTAACGGTACACAATGTGGAAAGTCAACATTTCGTGCATAACTGTGCCTTCTACATTCTCTGGCAAGGTGCAAGGATTTTTGGTCATCGACCTTTTTGCTGTCTACGTGCATGTAAAGTACATAAGTGCATAAACACTTTGTTTCTGAAATCTGGACTGAAAAAGTGTGGACAGGATTTAATTTTTATCATTGTCAATCTTCATAGATTTCTAATTCAAGAAATGTCTCATTCTATACCACTGCAAGAATTCTAAATTCTCTATGTGTTAATTTTAAGCACTCTACCAAGCTTGCTGCTTTTGCAAAAGAGCTGTTTAAGATATCGGTGTCCGTACACTTTGTTTTTAAACCAGGCTAAACGGACTTTAAAGCAGTCTAAATGGGCATTAAATCCTGCTAAATGGGCTTTACATCAGGCTAAGTGGGCTTTTAATCTGGGTAAATGGGCTTTTAATCATGCTAGTTGGGCTATAAATCAGGCTAATTGGGCCTTAAATGTAGTACTGATAAGCTTCAAGATGTTTAAATACAATGTGCTGAGTAGATGTTAAACCAATGGAAAATACTTTTTCAATAACATCCTAATCGTATAGCTTGTTATTAAAACCCAGTAAAGCATTTCAAATAAGTTTGAAATATCGGCTCAGAAATTAACTATAACAAGTTCCAAGTCTGATGTAAAGGTTTAAACAAAACTCCCGACCACCCCCTACCCCCTTTCTTCACATCGCACCATTTTCATTGTGAAAAATGGTTTACAAATTCCCGGTTATCAAGGTTTCCTTTATGCGTGTTCATAACGGAACCAAACAAAAATTGCAATTTCAATCAGTGGTATACATCTCTGAATTAACTCACAATCCGATTTATTATCTATTTGTATGTGAGATTTGTTTGTTTCTTTTGCATAAACAGAACTTGTCTAAACTACTAGCACACATGTATTTATTATATATACATTGGGTTTTAAGGTAAAAAATCAGCAAATTGGCCTAACAAAATCACTTGCTATACACACGAGTTTTTAAAATCTGAAACTTAGAGAATAAATACAACGAATCTTAACGTATATCTATTGAAGGAGAATTTCATTTTTTAACAAGCCCTTATTTGATTTTATTGGGATTTAAAAATTTTTTATATTTAGATTCATTAAAAGCTTTTTGCACAAAAGGATTCAAACTACATTCAAATCTGCAACTCAAAAATTACTTAAAATTAGAAATTGTAGCATGTACTATCAACTTATGTAATTTGCAGAAATTAAACAGAAACTGCAAGACAACCAAATATGTTAATAAAATATAAGAATTACCACCCTACACAATATCGTATCTGGATTTTGCAAACGTCTAATTGATTTAATCAAACTGAAATATTTATTGAGTTGAATTATTTTCGCATTTATTATTAAAAAACGAATCAACGAACATACCAAACATTGGTAAAACCAACATTTTCTTTTTATACACTTTATTCCGTATTTGAAATTTTAAGCGTAACATTCACCTTTCAACATAATCATACAACTTCTTCTGTCGTTATCAATAAGGTTTTCTTGCTTTATTTTTTGAACGCTGGCAGTAAATTTTTCCGACGATTTGCAAAGAATTGCTGAATTTTTGTTTGCAATTCCGATGGACGATATTCACTTATAGTTTGTAATAACACTTTACACAAGACGGTTTAGAATTATGATTGTTTCAAGCCGACCCCAAAATCCTACAGCAGCACCGTAAACTTTTCCTTCATATTCGCAAGCATTGTTTCTGAAATCTGCAAATGTCACCATAAAATTATATTAATAAGCACTTGACACAATAAGTAATCATACATAGATAAAATACAAATTACATGATGCTTCATTCCTGGATTCCTAATGCGCAAGTCCAAACACTGCAAAGACTGTAGTTTCATTGGCCCCAAGATGCACAGCAAGTCAGTCAAGGCTGCATTCTCCAGCCGTAGAAACTTTACTTCTACATTATTTATTTAACATGATTGTTTTAAAAATGTTTATAATTAAAAAATGTAAACTTCACTACCCCTTTCTCCACTTACTTTGCAAAAATTCCATGGGTTGCTTTTGCACCACTCCCCTTATTCCTCTACGGTCGGCTGCCCGCAATTCTGCTTTAGTAAATCCCGTAAGAGCTTCATTCAGGTCATTCAGAAAATACTCCGATTGACACAACAGCGTAACCTCTTCAAGAGAGTTCATTGAAGCAGCGTTCACTGCCAGCATATAATCCTTCCTACAAGGAATGCGTAGTCTTTTCACGCTTGGAAACATTGTACACACGTTTAAAATTGCGTCATCGTGCCTAATTAAATTTAAGTCTAATTTCTCCACCGAAGGTACGACAGGTGGTCTGGTGGTGGCAGGTATGAAGGTGGTTCGCCGCAAAAATGGACCCGTAGCCTCAACTACACCGCAGAAGTCAGGTAAGCCACTCATTTTCAAATGCTTGAGCTTGGGAAACGCTTGCTGTAAACTTAGTCCAGAAAAATCAAGACCCTTGAAAAAGTCAATTTCAAGTTGGTGCACCATAGCCATTTGTGGAATAGACATTTTTCCACCTCTTAGTGGTGCAGCTTGGCAATAAAGCTTTTCCAAGCTGCTACTTTGACTGCTTAGAAAGGTCTTAAAAGTTTCGGCGGAAAATTCTAAAGGTGCTGCAAAACACACACTAAACTCCTTCAAATTTAACTTTTTCTCGGCAAGTTTTTCCAGCAGATCCTCTGTAAAAATACCGAATATCTCCAGAGTTTTTATCTGCCTTGGATTACTAATAGCGCTAATACAGCCGGTTAGGAGTTGGTGCTTTCTGCCAATGCCACTAACGAATCTCAATGTATTAAAATTTGGGGCAAGCTGTATAACCATTCGCACAAATCTGAGTGCCGTACTAAGGTGCTTTACATCATTGTTCAAACAATGTATTTCAAGTGCCTTCAAATTAGTAAACTCCAGTTTTAAGTTATCCAAAATTACGAAATTAAAGTCAGGGTCGGTGTAACTGTTCTCTAAACATAGTTCAGTAACGTGGTTTGAAATTGCACGAAAAAAAATCTTCTTGTACGCTGTGATTTACTGACTTGAACGCTTGAGTTCCAACTCTTATAGTTTTTGAACAGGGAAAGTTGTGCACGCTTTTAGTTATCCAACGTAAGAGGCGACTAATCCTTGAATTAGTTACAGCATCATCCATATCCGAAACCAAATCTGGATACTCTCCATGACAAATTCTTGCGTGCTTCAAAAGCAAGTCTGTTTTATCGCTGAGACACAACTGAAATTTTAACCGTTTTTGAATAACAGGCGTTCATTCATTGTTCTACTAGTTGTTTGCATTGCGACAGTTTATCATATCAACTATGCTGATATATTTTGAAATCTCGTCCAAAATCTGTAATTTACCAAGAAAAATTATTATGATTTTTGAAATATGGTTAAAATAAAGGGTTCCTCCAAATGACTGCACCCAAATTCGCTACTCACTTCTGAAGGCTGTGTAAGCAGTTGATGGGTAGGTCGTATAACTTGCTTGTAGAGCAAGCTTTTGTCTACATAAACCGCGCATAAACTTACTGCAAAACTATGTTGTTGTATATTTGAAAAACAAATGAAAGCCCTGAATCAAAATGGCATTTTTTCTGTTTTCAAAAGTGTACTATACATTAGGTTTGCACAGCTTTTATAAAAAGGAACAGTTTACTAAATCTAAACCCTCTAAAGAATCCTCAGAATCTATGCATCAAAACAACATACTGATAACACGAATTGACAAACTATAACAGAAGTTATGCGGATTAACAAATTTGTACATTTTTAAGATTTCAGTTGCAAGCATTTTTTTCAATGTGTTGCAAGTGCACTAAAGAGTGTGTATTCTTGTTTCACTATGGAACATGCAAATCGTATGCTTGGATACTTGTTTGAAAGCCCATAAAATGTGCGTTTAAACGTGGTATCAAGTTGACGTTCAACATAAAGGAATTGAGAAATAGAAGTGCTTTAGTTTTAACGTTGCTCGGCAAGTGTATCAAAAAAGTTCAAGCTGCTAATGGTACAGCTATTTTGTACTTCATATTCAATTCTTAATGATTTTTGACGACCACAATCCGGGCTTGCATATACTACCAAATAATTGTGTATTTATTCCAACTCAAAGAATTTATCAAAAGTTTTCAAAAAAAAATTTGTCGAATTTTCGGTGCGAGAATTTTCTTGCCCGTAACAAACTTTATTGTCGTATCAATTGTGTCGCTTGTTTTTATGTTATATTTGTCAAAATACACACACATATTCAGAAAAACATGGAGAATCAGCAAATATAACCCATAGGTCCATATGAATAGTTGCCCACTGAATATCGTAACAACAACTTTGGGTGCAGTCATTAGGAGGAACCCTTTAAAAGAAAATTGCTGTTCTTACCAATGCATTTTGTATTGCCTTTGTCAGTGGATCTGAATTTCCGTTGGATTGAAAAGCAGCCTCACTACTAAGTGTTGACTCCATTTTAAATAAAACTACAGTTATGAAATTACTTATTATTTAGCAATAGGGAGAGCACAATTTTATAGATGTTTTGTTGCTAAGACTTTTTTTCACACAGATGTAGTTTTGGCCGTTTGCCAGACCCTTGATGCTTTATCGTAGACTGCGTATCCTTTCTATCTTGAAGAAAAACGGATGTACCCTTGTAATGTCAAGAAAAGTAGAAACTGAAAAAGTATGAGGCAGGAAAGTATTGTTTCTCGTGTGTCCTCTCCTGTAATAATGTTGGTATAGAAGGGACTCGTGTTGGACTCGTGACACAGAGGGGGGTGTGAAATTTCACCCCCCTTACCTAATTAATTTTTTTTCCAAAAATTAACACAGGAGTAATTTTTCTTAAATTTAACCAAAAAATATGCAAAAATACTCATTCGATGCAAAAAAAAATTGAAGTCATTTTTCAGTCGTGATTGCAAAAAAGTAGCATGTGTTATTACATAGCTATGCAAAATTTAATGTTGAAATTTCGGAAATTCGATAACTTAAAAATCTCGTGTTGGAATTTTTTGGAAATAGGCCCGAAAATAGCACATTTTTTGTAGATTCAGATAGTGTGAATAACATGTCTGGCGTTTTAATCTCCGTACTTCAAAATATCAAAAAAATGCAAAAATCAGGTAAAATTTGCAGTTTTTATTTTTTCTTGCTTGCGTTTCTAAACCGCCAGACATGTCATTCACACCAGCTAAATCTACAAAACAATTTCTATTTTTTAGCCAATTTACAAAAAATTCCAACACGAGATCTTTGAGTTATCGAATTTCCAAAATTTCAACATTAAATTTTGCATAGCTATGTAATAACACATGCTACTTTTTTGCAATTATGACTGAATTTGCAATTTTTTTCTGCATCGAATGAGTATTTTTGCATATTTTTTGGTTAATTTTAAGAAAAATTACTCCTGTGTTAATTTTTTGAAATAAAATTAATTAGGTAAGGGAGGTGAAATTTCACCCCCTGGTACTAGACTGTTTTGCTGATTGAAATAAACAAGACAAAAGAACGTTCTTGATAAATAATTTTTAAAGTGTTTAAAATTCTACAAAATTTCCAATCTGAGTTGCTGCTGCTGCTGATGTTCTGCATGTTACATTGGTCGTGCTATCATAAAGAGTTGAGACAGAATGGGATAAAAATGGATTCGGTTGGAAGTTGTACAGTGAAAGGCAAAACCCGGATGCCAATTTCATAATCTCAAATCTACTCATCTTTTTCGTTTAAACGTGGTTGTCTGGTACATATAAAATTGATTGGCTGCTGCGTGCTTTAAAAAATTTGCTGCAAATATGAAGAAACAATGAAGTATACGTATTTCAACAAAGCATCTTATTGCATTACTCGTTATTAAAATCCAGTCACCAGTTAGACGTTTGGTATAAAAATGAAAAATAGAATTTAGAATCATGTATAGCAAGTGCTAAGTCTGACATAGATACAAAGAAGGTAAAATGCACTCAAGAACTTGTAATCACCTTTTCATTCTTTACACCATCTGTTTTTTATCACAAAAACTGTGTAATCAAATTGTCTGTGATTAAAATTTCCGTTATTTGTGTTCCCAACAGAACCAAGGTAAAATTAATATTCAAATTCACGACAAGCAGTTTGGTGTACGACTCTGAATACATTCACTACCTGATTTAATATTATGTGAGATTTATTAACTTCTTTTCAACGAAAATGGCATGTCGATGGCAACTTTACAGGATGTGCTATAAGAAAACCCATACTTTAAGATTTGTGCTATATGAATTTTTCACAAACTTCGATTTGTGCCATATGACTTTTTTCAAGGACTTCAAATGATGCTATATGATTTTTTGGGGCAATATGAACTAATGGTACCAAAATGCGTTTCAAAATTTCCTGATCATTTTGGTACCATTAGTTCAAATTGCCCCAAAAAATCATATAGCATCATTTGAAGTCCTTGAAAAAAGTCATATAGCACAAATCGAAGTTTGTGAAAAATTCATATAGCACAAATCTTAAAGTATGGGTTTTCTTATAGCACATCCTGTAAAGTTGCCATCGATGTGTAAATCTGCAGGATATAGGTATGCATGCAGGCTGCTTATAAAAATGGGTTTTAAGGTAAAAATCTGCAAATTATTATACAAAAACTCTTTGGGTTTCTTTGAATGACGCAAGGATACTGGATTTAAAAAATATTATTCAATAAAATACAACTTCCAGAATCCCGAGTTAGCAGCGTTTTCTTTCGAGCTGCTACGCATAAACGGCTATGGCTCTGAAAATATGAAGACCGCAGGAGCAAGTCGGTTTTCTGATACGTTGAAAATTCATAAGCTTTTAAAACCAATTGGCTATCTATCAGTTTTAATGTATGCACCAGCATCATTTATTATGTATGCGTAGACAAGAAACTGATTGAAATTGAGATTTCAATGCATTTTAAAGTTAGTTTTGCTGCGTACCTAAATTAATTACTTATTTCAAGCTTTGGACTAATTTGTCCACTCTTTCTAAATTCTCATTTATTTATTCTAAAGAGGAAGATAAGGAGCCTCAGCCAGAAACTGTGCACTATCAGGACAAATACAAGAAACTTAACTGTTTGACAAATTATAATAACTCGAGATAGAATTGCGTCAGAATAGCATAAGATTTTATTTCCTAATGTGATCAGATTCCTAATTTGTGAAAAACCACCAACAGTTGTAATGAAGTTATTCAGAAGTCTACCCATCACAGCATTTATGCATTTGTAAGATGTATTTGTGGTAATATTGACAACCTGAATGACTTCAATGTTCTTTAAAGTTTAAAGCAACCAGCACCATTACTGATTAAATTGGAAACTGTGTTCCTCAATAGATTTTTTCAATATCTCTGTAAGAGAGTTAAGTAATTCAGTAAAACACATTCAATACCAACGATAGATAACATCGAAAATGGTCAATAACAAGTTCAAAGTCTGCATTCAAGACAGTTGTAATCACGTAGCCAACCCATTTATCACATCACATTTTACTGTACAAACTGGTTAATTAAATGTCCTTTGCTCAAGTTTCTCCTTCATTTTTATCTTTTACAAAAACGTTAGTAAACGTATGGTTCTGTACTCTGGACAAATATGACCTTATTACAATTTGCTATGAATAGCTCACTCTGTCGCTGCATGGCTACTGGTAAATTCACTTCGCTTCAAGATTGAGGCCAGTACGTAGGTTATTTTTAAGGCAGAATAAAGAAAGCTGAATAAATGGTTTCATCTTGGCGTTATCACATTTCACATATATCTTTAATTTTATATAAAGAAGGTTAAATAAATATTTTGAGGTAGTGATGTCACGTTTTCATTGAATGCTATTCAATTTATGAAATCAAAAACATTATTCATGTGTGTCTTATCCGTGGAACTTACAAGTAAAAGCAGAGAGTGGTAACCCGCAAATTTTTAAATGGCTTGTGTTTTCTAGATCACTTTTTAGGGCTGATTACGAATATCATGTCGGAAATCCCGAATGCGCAAACCTAAGGGCACTATTTGGATATTAATGCTCAAACGACCTGTTGTATACATCAGACGTAACTCCGTCCAACCACTTAAACCGTGGTTTTAAACCACTTAAAATTGAAGTTGAAGAATTGGTTTTAGAAATTCACTATAACATTCAAAATTTTAGTCCGAACAATTTATGTCAGTTTTGTTTCATTTGGGATTTAAACATTAAAACTCGGCTACCTTTGCGAATTGATTGGATTGGTATAGGAGGAGGAGGCTAGAGGCGGAAAGAAGATAATTGCGGTTAAAGTTAACAGGACAATTAAAATTATAATTGACTTTTTGAGATTTTTTGGTCAGAAATTGTTCGGCTACCTTTATTATGTCATTTGAAGATAGCCGACATTTTTATTTCATCCAAATTGCACTTATACAGCACTAAATGTTCTCAAAGCAGATATATTTCAAACGCCTTTAATTTTCTTACGTTAGATTTATTTCGCACCAAATTTTTTGTGTTAGAATCAGCTTCACATTAGCTATCAACACATGTATGCAAATTATTGTTTTTGGCGATTTCGAAATATGTGGATCTTGAGTTGGCGAGCTGTAGCCTATCACATCATGTTTTTCTGTAAAAACTGGTTTAATAGATGGACTTTGCTCTTATTTCTCCTTCATTTTTATCGTTCATAAAAACGTTAGTAAACGTATGGTTCTGTATTCTGAACAAATATGACCTTATCACCATTTTTCATGAATAACTCACTCTGTTGCTGCGTGGGAACTGATGTACTTACTTCGCTTTAAAAGTGAGTTCAGTACGCAGTTAAATTTTTAAAGCAAAACGAGGAAAGCTTTGTAGACGGAACAACGTCTTACGTTGAAGCTCTTGAAATATTAATTCAGTTTTTTTAACTTGGAAATTTTATTGCGTAATTTTGAAAACCCTGCACACCAATACAGTGTGCCAGTGCCAAACGTCTTGACACGATGTCCAAAATGGGACCCGAAATAAAGACTCTGAAAATATATTTGGTTTTCTCTCTTCTCTCGCATTGTTACAGTGTAAGTGCACAGATCGTATTTCAAAATGCCAACTCATCCGCAAAACAGGATTGCAAGCCTTTCCCACCACAACCCGAGCCCATCGACGATCACAAAATTCCTCTTCCGATAAGGCTAACTTCAGGAATAACCCAAATGCAGCCTGATTTGAAAAAGGACTTTCGTGGCATTTTCATCATGGGAAACACAGGTTCTGGAAAATCCACATTGACAGAAATTCTCACCGTAAATTTGAGTCATCTACACGCCACACGAACACAAATAACAACAGGCAAAATGATAATATTTGATGATGAAAACCGCATAAGTCCTCCAACAACTTTGTCAAAAACAGTTATTCCAGAGTTTTTGGTAAATTCGGAAACACAAACCGGATTTTGGGATTGTCCGGGATTTGATGATAATCGCGCAGACAAGAATATTGACATTGCTGCCATGTACTTTCTAAAAACCGCTTTAGACAGCAGATCACAAGCCAAATTTCTGTTTACGGTTTTAGCTTCGAGTGTGAAGCCAGGCAATGACAAAACGGATTTTGATAATCTGGCAAAACATGCAACTCAACTTATTCCAAATTTGGACCAAGTTACAAATTCAGTGGGACTGGTTGCTAACAAAGTTTCAAATTTTGATGAAGACAGCGGTCAATATCAAACTGATGAAATAATATTGAACAACATCTTGGAGTTCTTAAAAACCTACATTAGCGATATGAAGACACAAGAGGGTTTTTACAACAAAACTGATCCTATTAGAGTGGCATTGGAAAAGAGACGCAAATTTGCACAAATATTTTATGGAGATGGAAAGAACCAAACCAAAGTGGCATTTGTGCGTGTTCCACCAGTATGCGGTCCTTTAAGTGAAATTCCTGTAATGAAGTTTGACAAGCAAATGGTTACACAATTATGCGAAGAGAAGCTTAGCTATTCTTCAGTCATGCCATTATACTTTCACGTAACGCTGAATCTTGAAACAATCAATATGATTATTGAGACCACTGTTCCACAAACTATTCAAGAAATTAAAGAGAATGTGGTGAAAAGTGCGACTAGTCTTTGGCAGCTATTTCGTCAAAATTTTGATTATCGGGTGAAAACTGGAAAATACGAGACACCATCAAAAGTTTTGGCAGTGCTGAGCAAAAACTTTGAATATTCTGTTGGCCAAATGAACTCCAGCGTAACGTCTAGTTTTTCTGACCAATTGACTAATTTGTGCAAAATTGTTACTACATCTATTGACCCAATCCAGCCATTATTAGCATCAATTGCTGACATGGAGCAGCAACTCAATTTTTTTGAGTTTGTGTCAGGACACAAAACCATTATTCCCGATACTTCGTGGATAGTGCCGCTTCAAAACATGAGCAGCAAATTTGCTCAATTGTACAAATTTTATAACTTTTGTGATGCATTAGATATAAAGCTGGGTAGCTACACAAGGCAAGTTGCATTGAGTAGCATTTTGAAAACTAAACCAAACGCAACAAAATTTCAGGCTGAAAACACGCTAAATTTCTTGATTGACAACAATGTGGTGCGTATTCCGGCGGAAATTGAAATAATTTGGCAGACAAATTTGTGCCTTGCTGATAAACAGTATTTGGCAAAGATGGTTAAGGATCAAATACCAAACACAAAACTCGTATGTACTGTTTCCTCACAAAGTCGTGACAAATACCTTTTGCAGGTTTTTGGAAAAAACATAAAATCGAGTGACTTTGTTAATTCGACAACGTTGTGGCCACATCCGTGTCATCAAGTTGACAATCTCAAGGAAATCAGTATTTTGGCAACCAATACGGTGTTCTTGGATGAAAATATTGACGGAGATTGCAAAACACTTCATGTATCTCTACTGGCACCAAACTTGCAAGTAATTGGTACAAATCGAAAGATATACCTAGGTTGCTCAGAGCAAGCCCAATTTACTGAGGAAGCTGCTCCGGGAAGTAATTATGGGGATCCAGGTCATACTGGTGAAAACGGAAAACCTGGAATAAACGGGGGCTCTTTTTTTGGTACATATGCAAACTTGGACAATCAAGAAGGACTAAACATAATTGTTGACGGTGGTGAAGGAGGAACAGGCCAAAGTGGTGGAGCAGGGCATGATGGTAAACCTGGAAGGGATGCGAAATACGATGACTTTCCATATGAGAGGGAATATTATAATTTCAGCGCGCACGGACTGGTGAAAGGTTATTGTTTAGATGTGGGGATATTTAACGAATGTAGATTTAGCAAGCCGGGTTTTCCCGGTGGACAAGGGGGGAACGGTGGACAAGGTGGCAATGGTGGGTCAGCTGGAAACGCTGGAACTGTAGTGTTAATAAACCTGAAAGAAAGCTTCAAGACAAATATAACTTTGTCAGCTAAGTTAGGTAAATCGGGAAGACATGGAGCTCCCGGATTTCCAGGGTTTGGTGGCCCGAATGGAAGATGGTACTCGTGTAGACATGCCTGTGCACATGGTGTAGATATATGGTGTTGGTGGGACAGATGTTATTATGAAAACCGACCCGCTTCTTTGGGACCAAGAGGAATTTTTGGCGAAAATGGAAGGGACGGTGTGGGGACAGTACCTAAAGAAGACCAAGTTTTGCAACCTTGGAAAGTTGTACTTGCCTACAAAAATATGTACTTCAATCAAAAGTTAAAGCTCAGTTTTCTAAACTATTTAGACCAAAACTCAGATATTTTACAGCTTTATGAGCCGCTAGCATTTGCTGAGGAATTGGAAGCAGTGGAAATATCTTTTTACAGAAGCAGAGACAAAGACAAGGAACGATAGTATCGTTACGATACGCAAACTTATACAGCCAGTTTCTGCAAAGACTGAAACAATATGCTGCAGTTACCAATTTTATCATGGCTAGTGAGGGAGATAGGATTGCTCTATATTTACTCGGCTGTTATGGGTAAAATAATTGGGATGAGACAATATGGAAATGAGCTCAAAGTTATTCACACCGCAGCGTACTTTGATGCCATTTTAGAGGAAGAAACAACTCTAGATGAAAAACAGAGAGGAGTGGCAATTGCCGAGGAAAGTTCTAGCTACAAGGAAAAGTTGAATAAGAGAATTGACGAAGCAGAAACATTTGTTCAAAAGGTAGCACTTCCAGCTTTGGAAACATCTCAAAATATGTTGGAAAAAGCAAACTCTGACATGATACAAGAAATGAACGCTTATTTGCAAGCAGCGGAAGAAAATCTGGAGAAGCAAGAAGAAATAAAAGAAAACTTTGAAAGTACGTTGCCACTTCGTTATTTGCTGGGTGGTTTGAAATTTCTTGGTGCAGCTTGCGCGTTCTTTGGACCTCAAGGTAAAATTGTAGGAGTTGCTATATCAGCAACCACCGCAGTAGCAGAACCGTTTCTATTAAAACCTGGTCCAGACCAACCAGGAACGTTTGACCTACCCCCGGGATTTGGTAATCAACTTGAAGTACAAAAGCAGATTTGGCTTCAGGACAAAATTGGAAAGCTTGAGAGAAAAATCAATCTGACTGAAGAAGCAGTAAAACTATGTGTGGATGGCTTATCAGAATTGGCAGAAAAGGCAAAACAAACTCGATTAGCGCTTCAGGAAATTAAAACCAAGTTTGAAGAATCGGCAACTGTTAGCAATCTTTTAGACGGAATAAAGGCAATTGATAAACTTACCAAAGAACTTGAAAATACGGTCAGGAAAATGAAAGATAAGGAGCATCAGAAAGTTTCAAAGTCAAAAATTGAGCATAGCGGCACGCTAAAGGCTAAGAAGAAAAAGGAAGCGGTTTTAAATAACTTAAACGTTACCATGGAATGCGTGTCAGCGGGAATAAGTTTTTTGCATGGTCTAAGTGCTGAGGACAGTGAACTTCAGAGGTTGAATAAACTAGTTGAAAAAGCCTCACAAGACGTTAAACTAGTCGAAGCAAAACAAACTGAAATGTTTACGGAGTTTCTACCGATGCTCGAAGAAATGAAAAATGATCTTCAGAAAGAAAGTCAAAATGCAGAAGGGTTATCTCTTGTAGCGCTAAGCGTAAAACGTTGGAATTTACAGAAAATGCTACACGACATGAAACGCAGTTTGGACGAGTTCACAAATGGAATGAAAGTCCAAGAAGAGTTTCAAATTTGCATTGATAAAATGGATCAAGCCATTTCACTTATGATGACCTTGTATGAGCACGTAGAAAAATACCAAGAGAGTAAAGAGTTGGCTGACTACATAGCCAATATTAACTCGGCTAGTGATGAACGAGCTAAGATCAAGGACGGCGAGTTGGAAAGGGCAATTGCTAAAATGGATTTCGATATAAGTGCTAATCTGTTTATTGAAGATTATAAGCGAGCTATAGCCGCTTTTAAACAATGGGTTTTTCCTTTTGCGGCAAACTATTTGGAAATTAATGAGGACTTGAGTGAAGCTGAGTATGGACTGGTTGTAAAGACGGCAGAAAATAATCAGACAAAAGCACTGGATGAAATGGTAGGATTTTATAAAAGCAAACTGAGAAACTTGAGTGTTCAGTTGAAAAAATACTATGCTACTACTGACAAAGGAGATGAGGATTTAATACTGATGCACTTTTTGGGAGGACATGTAGCAGTGAAGCCTTTTTTCGTTTGGACAAATGACAAGTGGCAAAACTCTATTGCCGACCTATTGGCAGGGAAACAAGTTCACTTGAAAGCAGATCCTACGCTTGATCTTGGAACTAGCAAAATGCTTGAGGGAAAGGCTGCTGTAAAATACAAAAGTGTTCAACTGACATTACGAGCTATTGACCCGAATTTCCAAAAGGAATTGGAAGAAGATCTAAAGCCTTTTGAAATGAAAATGGTTCATAGTGGAGTTTCATTTTATGAAATTATGGGACAAAAGTATGTTATGACTGATGCTAATCAGACTTATCGATATTGCTTTGAAAAAGAAGAAGAACAGGGAAAAGAACCGGTTTGTCAGAATGAGGATCAGTCAAAGGTTAAGGACAGAGCGGATTATTTGATGAGTCCATATACCTGGTGGACATTCCAGATGAAAGACATGACGGCAAGTGGTGGGGTAGTGTTTAGAGATTTGGTGAGAAAATATAGAGGAAAGGTTAATTTGGAACTGGAGGGAGATGGGGTTTATTTGGACGTTGACAAGAAGGATGTGGATTTTCTGAGAAACTTGGATCTAGACAAATATTATGAGCGATTTGATGGTGAAGTGGATTATTTGGTCAGGTTGCAGGGATATAAAGCTGGAAAAGGGAGCATTGGTAGAATAAGTGACCAGTGCTAATGCATTATTTTCTTAAGACGTCTTGCCGTTACACTATGAAAAATATAGAGTATATATGTAGTATCCACAATCGATCGAATGTAAATTCAAGATTATCTCTATTTATAGCATATTCAAATTTTCATAAACTCAAATTTGTAGAGAGTTTTGAATTTGCTTTAAAATTTTTGCTTGGAATAGTTGCTTTATCATATAATCTACATTGAATTTGTTACTGTAAAATATTAAAACGTTTGTTAAAATAAAACAAAAGACAAATAAAGTGCATTTCAAAAATAAACGATCGTCTAAAATTCAAAATATATTGTCCTTCCATAGCCACAAAGATGTGATGAAACTTAAAACAGGAAAATTAGTTTTTCGACTAACAAAAAGATATTTTGCATGGTTATGCTTTATTAGCTTTATTTTCACAAAAACATTTGATAACACTGATTGCTTCATAACGGTTCGTCCATTTTATAGCAACACGGTAAACTTTTGCCTCATTTTTGCAAGCATTGTTGTTGAAATCTGTAAGTTTTCCCATAAAAAGTTTATAATTAATTTTAAATATTTGACGGAAACAAAACACATTTTACACTAAGCAACGCGTTACCTTATGTTGCATTTTCGGATCGCTGATACGCAAGTCTAGACACTGCAACAATTGTAATTTCATCGGCCCCAAAATGCACACCAAGTCAGTCAAGGCTGCATTCTCCAGTCGAAGAATATTCACTCCTTCAACAATAAATTGAAAAAATTGTTAAATGCAATATTTGTATTACGCTTAAAGCTTTAAACTATAATTCCTTTTTCAGCGCTTACTGTGTAGGAATGTCAAGGGTTTTCTTCCCATCTCCACTAGAACTCCAGTCCCAGTCTGCTCGGCTTCTACCAACTTCGTTTTGGAAACTCCCGTAAGAGCTCGGATCACGTGATCCTGCATAAACTCCAAATAACACCACAGCGTAACTTCTTCAAGAAAGTTCATTGACGCGGCGTTTAGTGCCAGCGTATGAGTCATGTCACAAGGAATGGTTATCCTTTTCATATTTGGAAATATTCTACATGCCTCTGAAGCAGCAGTTGGGTGTACGCCAAGGAACCTTAAGTCTAACTTCTCCAACGAAAGTACGGGTTGTGAAGTTGGATTCAAAACTGAGTTCACATGTTCATTGGTACCTTTTATTTTCAAAGTTTTTAGCCTAGGAAACACTTTCTGTAGATTTATGCCAGGTAATCCGAAGTTCCCAAAACAGTCGAGTTCCAGTAGTTCCAAGATAACCAACCTTGGAAAAGCAATTGCCTGGCTTTGTAACCCTGTATAATATTTGATGGTTAAATATAATTGCTTCAAGCTGTTGCTCTGGCTGCTTAAAAAGGTCTCAAAAGTTTCTGATGGAAAATCGGCATCGTCTATATTGAAGGACGCTCTGAACTCGGTCAAACTAAACTTCTTTTTTATAAGTTGATTTAACTGAATGTCTGTAAATTTTCCACTTAGTTTTAGAGTTTTTATTTGTTTTGGATTATTTATTGCCCTGATACACACAGTAAAAAATTTGTCATAAATAATGTAATTGTTCCATACCAGGCTTAACGTATTTAAGTTTGATGCAAGTTGTATAAATTTTTTGTAAAATTCCTCTGCTTTGTCACGATGATAAATATCGAAAATCCACGTTGCAATTTCAAGTGTTTTTAAGTTGCAAAACTCCAATTCAAACTTTTTCAATTTTTTAAAATGAAAGTACGGGTAGTAAATGTTTTCAACACGTAATTCAGTAACAGTGTATGAAATTGCACGGAAGAATTTGCCCTGTACGCACTGATTTATCGGTTTGAATACCCGTGATTCAATTCTAAACCTTGAGCACGGAAAGTTATAAATATTTTTACTTAGCCACTGGATAAGCACACTAATTCTTGTATCAATTTCGCTATCATCTATGCTGTCAAAATAGGTTTGAGCTCTTTGACGCCAATCCGAACTTGTGGATTGTTTAAGACCTATTTTCATGTCTTTAATAAGCAAAGCTTTTTTATCAGTCAGGCATAACTGAAACGTTGAGCGTTTTTGAGCAACAGGCGTCCATTCATTTTTCCACATGTGATTTACACTCCTACAGTTAATCATGTCGAACGTGCTGATATATTTCGAAATCTCATCTAAAATCTACAATTTTCCATATAAAAAATAATAGAATTTTAGAAACTGCTTAAAATAAGAAAATTGTTACGGTTTTCTTACCAATGCATTTTGAATTGCTTTTGTAAGTGGGTCCAAGTCAACAGGATTTATGTTGGATGGAAAAGCAATTCCACTAATTGTTGGCTCCATTTTAAATAAACTACAGTAATAAAATTATTTCTATTATTTGTTATTATCAACGGAAGTAGCACAGTTGAACAGGTGTTTTGTCGTTGGGACTTTTCTTCACACAGCCGTAATTTTGTCCTCTTGCAAGACATTTTCTTCTGTGCAGTGGACCGTGTATCCTTTTTTTCTTGAATGCAAAGGGTAGGTATTCTATTAATACCAAGAAAAGTGTGAGCTGCGATAATCTATTGTACAATATTCTGTACCTTTTACGTTCTGTGTATAAACCTTTTAAGTGTAAGCATCGTTTCCCTTCTGTGTCCTCTCCTGTAATAATGTTAATTAAACAGGGACTCGTATCCCGTTTTTCATAACACAGTAAACTTTGTATGTAAATGTCCAAACACTACACGTTAATCCGACCAAGGAGAGGTACACAATACAAAAAGTCAACATTTCGTGAATAACTGTGCCTTCAGCTACTTTTGGTGTGTGCTAAGAATTTTGGTCATCATTCTTTTTATTATCTACGTGTATGTAAAGTGCACATAATGTTTTATTGCTAAAATCAGGATACAATAAGCGTAGGTTGGGTTTATATTTTTTTATCATAATTGTCAATCATCAAATAGTGTCACTGGGCTTTGCAAGGCTTCTAAACATTCGAATAGTTTGAAATACTTCTGAAATACTTCTCTTAAACAAACAAAGACAAAGACATGTACGATTACATATTAAAAAGATAGCTTACAAATTCAACAGTTTTCAAACTGAAATTCCAATTCTTTTTATTCAGTAATAATATTTTTTATTTGTCTGCGTAATATGCTGATCTGTTAAGTGTTAAATTATGTCATAACACTGAAAGTGTACTGATGTGACATTATGCCTAAATAAAGTGTAGCCCATCCATCGACAAAACATTTCATTGTTTATGTTTCTTCTTTACACACTTTTTACAAATTACATATTATAAATACAAGCATTTCGATTACCCTGAAATTATATATCTAGATACTAAGCACGCCCATTACACTTGTCCAATCAATATTGTTATTGTCCAATCAATTATTAATTCAATGTATTATATGTACACGCTAATTATCAGTGTTTTAAGTTGGATGCGCTAGTAATATGCCTATAGAGATTTAATATAACGTTGGCATAATTCTAGATTTTTGAAGTTTAGTAAAAACAGTTTTACTTGGTCTTCTAAAAAACTTTTTAAAAATTCCAGACGCACAAGCCATCCTTTTTCTCATTACAGACATACATCTGAATAAACCACTAACTATATGCCTTTGATTGCCACAAAAAAGTTCAATTGCAAATATAGTAATCCCAGCCAAACATCCACTACCCAACAATAAAAATATCATTGTAATATTACCTTCTAAAGATGCACTTTCAGGTTCAGGATTAGGATCTGTGCTGAATTTATCAAATCTACTAAAACTTTTAGGGAGCCAAGATAAAACCCCTGAACTCCAAAGACGTTGTACACGCTGACCAACCTTAGGATTAACATTTTTTGCTAGATTTAAAGTGAAAATGCTTTCACCATAAACTTCAGATCCAACCGAAACATACCGCTGATTTCTTGCGGCTGCTTGTATTGCATAAGAATTACTATGATCAGGTAACACAAATGCTGTCTTGTTGCACAGTAAAAGCTCCTTTATGTGCCACTGCATTGCCCTGTCCCAATAGGCAGACAACAATACATTTTTAAACTTGGCAAAACTATATATAATTCCTACCCGATTTAATGGCAGTAAACTTTTTGCTAAAGATGACAACAAATTTGTATAATTTGCATGCATTTTGGATGCTGTTCTTAAACCTAACATTTCTTGAAATTCTCTCTTGTCGTGATTACGATTCAAAGAAATTTCAACTTCACTCCATATATTAAAAATACTTCCACTGGTACCATCGAGTACAGCATGAGTATAGTTACCATTCCATGGCAGTTCCAGCATACGTTCTTCAAGAAATGTACTAAAGTGGATTTCCTGACTATCGAAAACATTCATTGTTATATAAGATAGTCTTGTGTAAATTGAAAAATTTTCGGTTTTTATTTCTTGTAGCGTTTTATATAAGATGGGCTCCCTAGAGATAATCATATTATAAACATTCTTGTTTTTATACGCGTTGCTTAAAACTAAACCACTTAACATAAATCCAGCCATAACCCATCTAAATGCATGCAGATTTTCTACACACGAGGGAAATGGATCTCCTTGTTCAATTAAAACCTTTGACAGCGAAAATCCCATTTTTGAAGTAGTTGCCAGTTTTCCATATTTTTTGAATCTGGTCAGTGCCGTATAAGTAAGCTCTAGGTAGTGAGGTAGTAAAGAGCCAATTGCAACAAGCACTACGCTAATCAACACACAAGACCAGATAAACACATCATAAATGTTCAGAAACTCTTCAAACGGAAATAAAGTTTCTTCTCGTTGCCCACAAGTAACTAAAGTTAAACTATTTAAAGGGTTTTCAATTGCAACATTGTACTTAACTCGCTGGGAGTTTTTTGCTTCTACATATATATTAATATACGGATTAAGATCATTACTATTTTCTACATAATCTACATCAATTGTAATATACTCTGTCCAAATATTTGGCCTAACTTGGCCGCTGCTAGTGCAAACAAATTTGTTTACAGGCGAATAATCAATAATTTCTTTTTCAGGTAAATAGTAGCTTCCATTTCCCATTATTTCAAAAATTAAAATGGATACTGCTTGGTTAAATTTAGCGTCTGGGTTGTACTTTGGTGGCGGTTTGTATAGTTTAGTGTACCTTACTTTACGAGCGGAACACAAATGTATATACTTTTTTAAGACCGACGTAAAACCTTCTGTGCTTCCTCTCATCCATATATCACTGTCAAAACCCCATGGTAAATCGGGATATCCATAAACAATTAGTTTTCTTTTAAACGTAGTTGGTGTATCATTTAGGTTAAGTAGAAACGTGTCCACATGAGTTTTGCAACGTCATGGTTTCACTATTTGAATACCTGACACAAACTTGTGATTCTTTTGAATAATTAGTTGCAAAAATATTTTGTTGAAAGTATCAGGTTGCCGTAAGCCATTGTTAGGTTGTATGTATGCTTGATAAATCCAAAACAAAAGTGACAGGTTGGTCCTTGTAACGTTCGATTTGCTCAAGAGAATTGCGTTAATTTCAGGTATTGAGCTAGGTTTTATATAGCGAATCACACTCTTTTCCTTCTCGTATGCGCTAAACGTGTAGTCAAATATTTGCATATTTTTACTAACAGGTGGAAGTAGTAGAATATCTGGTGCATAGAGTCCAATTTGTATTACTCCTTTCCATGGTTTTGTTTTCACTGAAAGCTGCAAGAATTTTAATCTAAAACAGTAACTTGAATGAAAATAATATTTATTTTGGTGAATTCTGGTTTCCATAAAGTGTGGCGACGAACATGTTGCATGTATAGTGGTTTCGTTGCAGTACATTCCACAAAACTTCAAATTGGAACTTTTAGGTACCCATACAATTGTGGTCTTTCCATGAATTATATAGCCTCTGTTGTCTCTTTGGAATGCCAAAATAGGCACGGATGTTCGAATAATGAATGGAAAATTTGTTTCCTTAATATCAATCATTTGAGGATTTGTTACAACTATTAACGAGTTTCCATGATCCACAAGTTGCAAAACATTCTGTAGATTTTCAATTGATTGAAGTAAGACTTTTGTAATTGTCGAAAGTTTTAAAAATTCTGTTACTACTTTGCTTTCTTTCGTGCTTTGTAACGTTGCCAAGTTTTCCGGGGTATTTAATGCAAAAAACCAGTTATTGGTGAACACAGAAGAAATGAATGTAAGTAAAAAGAAAGCTTGTAAGAAGGCTACACTAAATGATTTTTTCATTTTGAATATCAGTAGGATTAAATGAGATACCATATGGTTAAATATTTTAGTCTAATTATGATTTGAAGTTTTTCAGCAACACAGATTTCAAACAAGAAGTCCTCTTTGTATCAGGTGATTAATAAAATATTTTGCCAATAGATACCTTTCCTAACAACGTTGGTGAGAAGTACTTTTACAATAGGTTGAAAATAAGCTTAGAACAATTTGTTGGTTGAGAGCAGTCGAAAATTTTGATAATACCCCAGCAGCACGGCAGTAAAGCACGGATATTTCAATTTTAAGCACGTTAAAGTAAAACTTTATTGAAATCCAATTTTTGCTTTATCCAGAAACTCATTTTATATGACGAAATGCGTCGCGTGCTATATCTACATATCGTTTACTTATCAAAAACCGCTACCGCCGGAAATTAGTTTCTGAAAAGCCAGCACCCAGCAACTGTTCAGCAAGACTTCGACATACATTAGCGTCGACAAAAATATATTATACACGTGCCTTATTATTATGTATTATCGTTGTAATACATTTCAATACGCGATATAACGACAAAATATATTTTATTAAGTTCTGCTTTATTGCAAATGCTAACAAATTTTTCGTCAAAGTTTTCTTCTAACAGCCGCTCAGTTTTTGATTGGATTGGATCAGGGGATTGGATTCATAGTTGTTGTCGTCAATACTCACAAAATGTTAAGCATGCTGTTTGCATTACATATTGCTGAAATATTCTGTATTAAAATGTATACGTGACAAAAAATAGGTCTTAAGGTTACACAATTGGTATGCATTCAACACATGGTAAATTGATTTGTGGGTTAGATGATATTTGTACTTGGGAGATTACCAATGTTTGAATATCATGGTTTGGTGACACTTTTGTTAACAAAAGAGTAGTACAAAAATCGATTTAAGGGTCCAAAGCTCAAAACTGAAAAATTAACCTTTATTTAAACATTTTAAACACGGGTTTTTAAAATCCTAAGCCATTATGCATTAGCTAACAACAAAACGATCAATAGCTCACCGTCCACCTCTATCTTGTCAAAAGTGGCTGTAAAAATAGCGCGAATTCTAATCTCGGTTAAAGGCGAGAGTAGAAGCAGTTCGTTAGCAATGCTTCCAATTAATCTGGCCATTTCTCCTCTAATCTGACCCAAAAGATCTGTAGCCTGAACATCGGTCAGTGTTTGAGCACTAGCGGCAGTATTGAGTTGTTGGAAGATCAAAGTCACTCTATCTCCTGTGGCCCTGACCTTGTCCGCAATGCTATTGCCAACTGTCTCATTGTTGCTTGTGGCTGTTTCAATAACCTCCTGACCCCCTAGACGGACTGTGATCTCCAGCTGTGCAATTAAAACTGACACCACTTCCCAGTCTGTGGCATTTCCAGTAGTATGATGAGCTGTAGAAAAAAGTTAATTTATATTTTTTAATTGCTAAATAATTTCGTAAATAAGAATATATGAAATTTAAAATGTTACCTGGTTTTGCAAAGCTCAAGGTAGCAACGGCTGCCAAAATGGTACAAACGGCTAAGAATTTCATTTTGAAAATTGAGTTGATGTTTTTGAGTTTCAATGGTTGTTACAATATATTTCAAAAGACAAGTGAGCTGTGATAGAAAAGCTTTAAAACGCCGGCTTTATATACCGGCCTAATATGACACATTTTTATTTTGCACGCGGAAGCTTTATCAGATGTAAAATTCAATTACGATAAAAAATTATAATTAATCAATTATTTCAAGCTGTTTGCTTTGTCAAGTAGCGGAAAAGTTTTACTGGTGTAATATATTTGCGGCAGTGTAAAGTGCACGTATGCCGGTGTGAGTATGATATAAGAATGACGCATGAGAGAAAGTTGTAATCTTTTTTGCGTGAGCACGTGCACATTCGGCGTGATGCAATTAGTCATCGCGTACCTTGTGCACTCAACAGTTGCAGATCAATGCAGAAACCTTGGCAAGTGCACGCCTCCATTCTAATCTAAAATGTTGTGGTAAAACCATTCATCAAAAAGTGATTGACATGTTTGTGACAACCTTGCAGTTTAAATTGAGGTTTGAGTGCATCGATCACGATTTTTGAACTATTGACTTAATAAAACCCAATTATTTGATCCAGGTGCAGAATGAGTGTTCTGTTGTGCAGATATCTGCATTAATCTAGATTCCAGCAACACGAGAGTGACTAATGCATATTGGAGTGTCTGAATGATGCAATGTTTGTTGAAAAAATTGTAATCTTAGTATTTTTTAATTGCTAATTGGTTAGTGTAGGCCGTGATAAAACCTGTGGTTGGTAAATATGTTGAAAACACGAAGATGTACTGAGCTGGGTATGTATTTGTGCTATATTTTGTGACTCATTTCTCATAAAGAATATTTAAATTTATATCTTTAAATTTTAATAAGTAAACATTCATGGCAAACCATTCAATGATGATAGTTTCTAAAACGCTATTGATTGTAATATTTGATACTAGTGTGCCCTATCTATCTATTTTAAGCGGGATTATTTTAGCATTGTCAACATAGTTACTACGCTATTAGGCATCAAACCATTTGACCCACACCATCTAATTTTAACATACACAGCGAAAACAAGAATAAAGTGACATAAAAAACTTTTTGTTTCATTAGACACACTTTTTTCAGAATTGATACTTTCTTTTATGTTTGTGTAGGTAAAAGTGAAAATCACTGTGAGGCCTAAATTCGTGCTCTCATCACATTCGTTGTAGTTTGGAACAGAACGAACACGCCAGTTGACTTTCCAGTGTTTGATTTTTATCAGCGTTTATTTTTCTCCATTATAAAAAAGTTGTAGTCGAGTAGGGATAATGGTAGTAGTATTATGTTTCAATAAAAATAATAAGAAGTGTAACAATGAAATTGATACATCTATCGTTTATTTTGTTTCATTTTTTGCAACTGCTGTATTCATTTGTTTTTTTAACCTCGTTCACGTCAAGAATTCTAACAGTATTCTATAAATTGACGATTACTACGGGTGAAGGTCCACCGCATTATTAGTGTGATGCAAAAAATATTTTCTTGCATATTGAAACCAGGCAATTCAGTTATTAGGCTTATCGGCACTGAGCTAAAGGTTAAGTACATTTGTGTGTAGACCATTTTCAATATCTTCAATTGTTCATGTTTATTGTCGATATATAGTATGTCTTCTTTATCTAGAATACAAATTTTACAAATTAGAATTGCATAGTTAGTCGCTCTAAAAATGATACTTATAGATCTCAGTTTACTAACAATATTAAATTAAGGGCGTTATCAAGTACATTCTGAAAAAAGTTAATTGTGGTTTCTTCATCAAACGCAGCCATAAAATAGTAAAATGATATTGGTTGCTGTGCTTTCAAAATTCGTGTCCAAGCTTTTATGGAAAACATACCGGACCAGTGCACTTGACTACTAGATCCATCTTTAAAATCTAGTATTTTTAAGGGAAGTACATTATGAATTATTTCCAAACTAAACTGATGAGAAAAACATAAATTGGGTGTTGTTGCCACTATAAGTATTATAATGATCACCAGTGCCATTACCATTCCAATGTATAGCGGAACTAGAAAAAATTTCCATCCGTTAAAGAAATTCCACAAACCCAAAACGCTTGTAAGAAACTCTATTGCCACCAGACAGCCACAAGCAATTTTGGTTACGGACAAACCTATTCTGTGAATGCATTGAATTTGTATGTAAAATTGAATAAGCTTAATGAGTGACGATAAACCGCTAAGTTGTTTCAGCATTGTAACAAAAATCTTTAAAAGATTTAACGCCGCTACAACAATTAACGTTATGGTTCTACTGTTATCCAGAACTGTCAGCTGGCAGATAATATATCGACAAATGGTCATAGACCAACCGTCTCGAATACTATCAAAATAGTGAATTTGTTTCATTACGCAATATGGTATGTCCTGGTTTAAACAAATAAACACAATGGGAAAAAATATGCAACAAAATGCAAGTATGGTGACTACTGAAAGCATCATCAATCCAGTGTAGTCAATTGTTCCTTGTTTCTGACTTGTCCGTAATTTACAAATTTCTAAATTAAAATTATAAATAAAAGTAAGACAAAAAATCATTTGGTTTTAAAAGTTATATAGATATCTACCTTGTTTAAGTAAATTCAGCAAAGAAATTTTTGTGGCGTATCCTTGAACCCTCGAGTCATTTCTTGATTGTCGGTCAATTACAAATAATCTGTTTATATAGCTCTCCAGAAGTTGTTTCCCGTGAACTAGTAGTATCAGTTTGGCTATTATTGCTGTGAATTGGAAGCATCCATGTTGTACAATTTGCAACACGTTGCCAAGAGGCAAGTCCTCAGGTTTGTATTCAATGTACAGGATCACAACATATATTGTGCAAAATAAATGTGCCAAAGTAAGAACAAGCAAGAAATAGAAGGGAGTAAGTGCTCCAGTATTTAGCTCAAATTTAAATTGCTCTTTTGCTACATCCACCCATACAACCTGCTGGAATAGGTATTTGTCGTAAAAGAGATAAAAAAATTGGTAGGATTTCCATGCTAGTGAAGTTGCCATTTTGAATTGTAGTTTTTGTTTTTGTTATTCGAGCAAACTTTTGCCTCCGTAGAGTTACTTAGCAGCTACCTGAATACTGAAGTCAGAGTTTGTCATCCGAGCTGAAAGAAATTATGTTTGAAGGACTAGACACTTTATTTGTATACAAGGCTGATTTAGAATATCTGTTTAAGCTGTTATAAACATTTTAGCAATTTGGTTTCTATTCTTTTGTATCATCTATGTATCTATAAATAGATAAAACTTCAAAATCAGTCTAGTACCAGGGGGTGAAATTTCACCCCCCAAAATACACAGAGGGGGTGAAATTTCACCCCCCTTACCTAATTAATTTTTTTCCCAAAATTAACACAGGATTGATTTTTTTAATTAATTGACCAAAAAATATGCAATAATGCTTATTCGATGCAGAAAAAAATTGCACGTTTTTCAGTCACAATCGCAAAAAAGTAGCATGTGCTATTACATAGCTATGCAAAATTTAATGTTGAAATTTTGGAAATTCGATAACTCAAAAATCTCGTATTGGAATTTTTTGCAAATTGGCCAGAAAATAGCACATTTTTTGTAGATTCAGATGGTTTGAATGACATGTCTGGCGTTTTAGAAACGCAAGCAAGAAAAAATAAAAACCGCAAATTTTACCTGATTTTTGCACTTTTTTGATATTTTGAAGTACTGAAATTAAAACGCCAGACATGTCATTCACACCATCTGAATCTGCAAAAAATGTGCTATTTTCTGGCAAATTTGCAAAAAATTCCAATACGAGATTTTTGAGTTATCGAATTTCCAAAATTTCAACATTAAATTTTGCATAGCTATGTAATAACACATGCTACTTTTTTGCAATTGTGACTGAAAAATTTGCAATTTTTTTCTGCATCGAATAAGTATTATTGCATATTTTTTGGTCAATTAATTAAAAAAATCACTCCTGTGTTAATTTTGGGAAAAAAATTAATTAGGTAAGGGGGGTGAAATTTCACCCCCTCTGTGTATTTTCGGGGGTGAAATTTCACTCCCTGGTACTAGACTGAAAATATTTGGCATCGGGTAGATGACAATTGGAAAATTGGCATTGCTTTTAAAGCTTTACGCTACTCGTGTTGTCTTCAAGGTTCTTAAGCACATTTACATCCATTGCATTTCAAATTGTTGGAGAATGGAAAATAAAGCGCATTTGTTTGGCCTTAGGCACACCATGTCTGGATTTTTATAATTGCAAGGTTCCGTATATAAGTGCACAGATTATGTTGTTGGTTGTCATGTTTCCTTTCTTGGCAAGGTTTAGATGTTTTTTATTTGAAAACGATGTTACATGAGACAAACGTGTTCATAAATATAACTTGTATTCTGCATAGTCCTATACACACTCTTGACTTAATGACAGGCTTAATAGCATTTCCAGCTTTTTGTTTACATATTGTTCAAAACAGTGATACAACCATGGAAAGTGGCACAATTAGCCACGTCTTACTTTAAAAGTTTAACGTTTAAAATAATTTACTAGACTGCTTCGTGAAAGAATAGAGTCTAACAACGAAACTAATAACTTTTCTGTATAATTTGTTTTGATAGCTTTATCAATAACTCCAAAATCCCCTGCGGGTAGCTCAACCGTGTGTAAACTTCTCAGCACTCTTTTAACCTCAGCTTTTCTATTCTTTACGTATAACAAATTTACTTCTTTCTTCCACGCTAAAAGTACCTTTGAAGAATTTTGAAAGAACAAACAACCTGATGCAAACAATATATGGAGCGCCATTACAAGAAAAAACGTAATTGTTGCAGAAACTACCACTAACATTACTTGTTTTCTAGAGCTACCTATCATTATGCTATTTACTGCAAAAATAAATCCAATAAAAATAGCTGACAATCCAGCATTACTAACTTGACGCTCAAAAGAAAATATAATTTTTGCAATTAGTTGATTTTCTCTGTACAGTCTAATACACTTTGGTTTTGGTGGACGCAATGTAAGTAGCCTTAAAAGTTCAACACGATATAGCGCTTGAACTACGGCTGTAATGAGAATAGTGCGAAAGCTTATTGCAACCACTTGTGATATGTACAAGCAAATGACAAAACGACTCCAGTGTCCATTTAAAATTGTAATTCCAATCAGCCTAAATATAATCAAAAATGTGTCTAGGTCTGCGTATGCAGAAAAAATTGCAATTATAGCTCCTCCAGAAACGGTAATCAACACAAACACATTTCCAACAACAAATAACTTCTGAGTAAAGTCTTTGCGACCTATTAAGAATTTTCAGGATTTCAAAATATAGCAATATTCAAAATATTTCAAGTTCAGCATTAGCTTGGATTATCAGAATTCTTACCAAATCGCTGAATCCATTTAATTTTTATATAACACCAGTTGCTGCATACGACCAATTCTCTACTCTCAGCAGAAGTAAGCAAATCTGCTCCAAACAACATTGCTACAATGAACGCTTGATGCACAAGTGCTAGTAAATGCATTTCGGAAACCTGAGTGGGATGTGCAATGCCGTAAAGCATAGCTACAATGCAACACATAAGCGCACATGCTTTAAAAGTTAGTGTGGCTATTAAGTATCGTAAGTTAAATTCTTCTATGAAATTCCACTGACGTTGTTTTATATTCCAATTAATGACAATTGGAAACAAAAGTTTTCCAGCATGTTGGTGTAGTTGATTGGCGTAGAAAATTGGTTGAAATGGGATTGGCATTTTCATATATTTGAGAGGCAATTTGAAAAGCGCTAGCACAGTTTTTGATTTCCAAAGCTTTTTGTTCTATGCGCTTACGTAAATGATTGTTGTAGTTTAACAACTACGAAACCGTTTTAGGAATAATTACAGTAAATTGCTAATTGGTAATTTTACCTTAGGATTTCAATGGCATGTAATCACCAAGTTTATTGAAAACGTTAATTTTTTGTAAATTGATGGTACGTCCTGCGTAGTGGCAGAGAAACCTAGGCATTAGTTATCCATATTCGGGATATTCAATATCACTACATGTATATTCTATCTTATTGCTAGATAGACCGCATTAATTTAGAAGGTTGCGAAAAGGTAATTTATAGTCATTCGGAATTATGGTTCAGTGTATTCGCCTGTATAAAACTGTATATATTGTAACCAGCAATTAGATTAATACAAGGTCTTATAGTTTCGATTTAAATAAATGTTACAGAAATTGTTTGAACTACTAAGCAGTTGAGTCCGTTAGTGAGGAGAAAATTGTATTGATCAAAGCAACCATTTAGCTTAAGTTTTAAAAGTCCTGCAATACGATTGTTTCCTGTTGGGATTGCTATTCGCAATTTACTACATGGGACCGTAGCATTTATATTTAACTACATAATGGTTTTATTTATAATACTTGAATTTTTTACAGCCTATAATTAGTTTGCAAATCAAACCAGTTTAGTTTGATTAGATTCACTTTCCAAATGATCACAAAATGCGGTCTTCCACGTAGGCACAATGAAAGCATTTTATCAAGCACACGAGTTGTTATTATGCGTTAAATATTACAAGGTTCTAAGACCTCAGATTAAACTATTAAATTTGTTAGCTTGAATTTACTTTTGTTGTATAACAGACAAAGACGTTTGTGGATAACAGATAAAAACCAAAGGAAGAAATAAATTCAGATTTTTTAAAAACCACTCGACTGCTAAATTATATATACTTTTCATCATGACAGTTTGGTCAATTTGGACGACTGAAACAATTTGGTCGAATAATGTATACCTCATGCGTGTAAATTAATAAAGAAAACTATGCGTGTGTACTTTATTTAATTTTGTGTATCTATTGAATTTTTATTTCAAACTTTGTAGTTTTGTATTTTGTATTTTATAATATTACGCAAATACGTTAAAGCTCTGTTACAAAAATTACAATTACCTACAACTTGACAAAAAATACGAGGGACAATAGTTAAACCCCTACACAATTAATGAAATATATTCATGTAAAAATCTGGTTTATTCGTTAACAAATTGTATGCGGCTACGGAAGAAAGCGCAATAAAACTATTTTCTGTATAACCGCTGATGCACCGTTCTTTTCGTAATGTACGGATCTAATGCAACTTGAAAATTTTCTTCAAAAAGTTAAAATAGGGAAAGTCCTCTTTGCGCCCGCCTCTTCCTATGCCTTCTGAGTGGACAATTGCATTCCGAGCAGTTTTTACCACAGTAGCCACAGACGCAACGGGGAAAACGATTGTCTGTCTTTACTGCAGCGGGTGTAGTTGCAATCGCAGCACTGGCAGTGTCTCCAACAGTTGGAGCAAGCTCAAGCACTCGAGTGGCATGGCTGTTTTTGTAGCTGGTTGACGCTGAAGCGGTGTAATCAGCGTTGTTGAAAGCGAAAGCAGGACTTGCCAAGAATTCCGCAAAACTCAGAACAGCAAGGAAAACAAAAACGAACTATACACAGGAAAAAATAAAATATTATGTAAAATTACAGCACTAATAACAAATAAGCAGGTCAGGAACAATCACAGATACTTTGAAAACTTACAAGCTTCATGGTTTTGTATTATGAACTCTCACTTTAAAGCGATAACTGATATGCCAATTAGATGTAAACAGAGACGAAATGCCGACTGGTGTTTTTAGTTACACTGTTTATATACTGAGCAAAACTTGCTCACGTACGCTCCCTTACATCTGCTGTTGAGCAGACAACACGACGAGAATATTTTTATAACACTGCTTTGACTCTTGGTCTTTGCATTTAATGGCAGTCAGAACGTCAGAGAGAGATTATGGGACAACTTTTATTAGGTAGACCCACTTGATGTGAAAAAACCTGTTCTTCTCACAACTCTTAATTTCTTGGTAAAAATCGAAGACTCTTTCTAATTTCCCAATCTGGTCGTCCGTCCAAATTTGATTTTCTCAAAGATGGCTAATTCGATTGCCACCAAATTTTGAACACATAGACTAGAGGACCTGACAAAACCTTATTGAATTTCCGGTTAATAGGTCAACACCAAATAATGTCACAAGTGGTTCAACATTTTTATATACGATCTATATCATGCGGCAAACGGCAAATGATTTTAGTTTGATTTTAACCAAGATTACATGGTTTCGTGGTTTGTTTGCTAAAATTCGGATCTTAAGGTCATGAAATTAGGGCCCTGGTTATGAAATATGCCTAATTAATAGACCTAAGCTGTGCGACACATGATTTTAGGTCCATTTTTGACCAAAATTACAAATATGATGTACATTTGTTAAAATTTGTCTTTTAAAGCCTTGACTGAATTCCATTAAAGTCCAGTTTGGTGTCCGAACTTCGATTCTTAATTACTCCATTTGCCAATGGTTTGTTTTTAAATGTGACTTGTTGTGCAATGCAACTTTTAAAGGGTTGAGTTTGGCTACATGATTCAAAGATTAAAAAATGCTTTATAGCTGCTTACTCAGTACGAGATTTACTCAGTCATATTTATTGCTAACGCAATTGCTCAAAAGAGAAAACAACACTTTCAAATTCTGTCCCGGATGCGATTTAATGCCATTTTCTTTGAAATTTTCAATTCTTAATTGCCTTTAAGTAAAAAAAATAATTGACCTATGGCGTAATACACATTTTCAACAAACCAAATAAAAAATCTACTATTTTGCTAACGCATCTCTCAGTACCAGAACATATATTTAAACACCGGTTGTTAGGAAACCGCATGAATAAAGTAAACTCTACGCGTAGCATAGAAATTATTTAGGAATTGTTTTGTCGTTGATTATTAAAACAATTATGGGATATGAATAAACTCTAAAGAATATGTGCAGGGTGAAATAAGTAAATTTGGGTAAATCTACAATTCAAATTCAAAATCTCCATTTGTAGTTCAAAATTTTACAAATACGTTTTGTGAAAAAATAACAATAAATATTCACTTCCGTTTGCTAAAATTAAAATAATTGCCTAACAACAAGCGTTTTCTGCATAAACAATTTAACAAAATCTCAATATATATATTCGCTTATATTTACAAATAAATCACTTATTTCTTAATAATCATGAAATTGAGAGACACGAGATGTTATTTAACCAAAGACGTAAACTTACAACACATTGCTACTGGCCAGCGGTGCTGGATTCGAAACCTAAATAATATACGATGTTCAGTACTTGTAAACGTTTCTTACGCATCACTTGAGATTCGCACAAGACGCTTTAACATATATTGACTTCTGGTGTGTATTACTCAAAATTTCATCCTAAAGCAACACAGTAAACTTTGCTTTCATATTTTCAAGCACTGCTTGAGAAATCTGAAAATTGTCAAATAAAAATATTTTATCTGTGTAACACATAATACGCTTTTAGTTTATGCTAAAATATTAAACTATAAATTACCTGATGTTTTACTTCCAGATTGCAGACACGCAAGTCCAAACACTTCAAATTCTGTAACTTCATCGGCCCCAAAATGCAGAGCAAGTCAGTTAAGGCTCCATTTTCCAGGCGCAATGTTTTCACTTCTACAAAATAAATTTGATTTTGTTAAATTTATCAAAAACTCATTTAGATTTTAATTTTAGATGCAAAATCTGATACAGTTTTAATTTCAAAACTTACTCTGAAGAAATGCCATGGGCCCCGTTCCCGTCTCAACCAGTATTCCACTTTGCTCGGCTGCTTCCAGCTCGGTTTTGGACATCCCAGTAAGAACTTTGATCATGTCTTCTTGGTATTCCCGATCAATGCACAGCGTAACCTCTTCAAGAGATTTCATTGAACCAGTGTTGAGTGCCAGCAAATTATTGAAAGAGCAAGGAATACTTATCTTTCTCAAATTTGGAAATATTCTGCACGCCTCTAAAACTGTAGTTTGGCTTGCGTGTTGAATCCCAAACTCTAATTTTTCTACAGTTTGTACCGGTTGCATATCTGAATTAAAAACTATTTTTTCGTCGTCTTCATCTATACCCAGCACTTTCAATAGCTTTAGACTGGGAAACGATTGATTAAGATTCTGTTTGAGCGTAGCTCAAAGCTGAGTTTTTTACTGTAATATTCCATGTTGTATTTTTAACTTGATGTACCTAAAATGTACCTACCTAACATTTCCTTTGTTGTAAACCGTTTTTAACCTTAAAAAGGTCTACGTGACTTATGATTTTTGTCATTCCTTTTCTCGATGTTTTATGCTAATGAGTGCCCTACATTCATAAAAAGTGTAAGATTTTCTTGACGTCAATGCACAAAGCATTGAACCATTGTTTCCTTTTTGAACCATTGTTTCCTTTTTGAACCATTGTTTCCTTTTTGAACCATTGTTTCCTTTTTGAACCATTGTTTCCTTTTTGAACCATTGTTTCCTTTTTGAACCATTGTTTCCTTTTTGAACCAAGTTTTCTTTGGTCCGAACTGTTCATTTTTATA
>CM056172.1:46198455-46244179 GCA_029691765.1 Entomobrya proxima
TTAGAAGAAAATCGTTTAATGAGACAAGAAGTCGACGCAAATGAATTGGCAATATGGTGAGAGACGGATAAAATGTGTGCAGCGCCCAAAGACATTCCAATCTAACTATGGTGTGTCCTTACACACGAAAGAGGTTCACACGTCAGAATGACCATATATGTGTAATCTCTGTCCAAAAGCATTTGTAAAGGGAACCGAACTCCTAACTCACACACGAGTTCATACCGGAGAAAGGCCATACAGATGTACTCAGTGTTCTAAATCAGTCATTCAAGCAATATGACGACACATATCAAAAACGTCCACATTCGCGAAAGATCAATTGAATGTGGTTTCTGTGAACAACTGTGTCTCTCAAGACAAGCTTTCGAACGCCACATTAGGACTCACACAGGCGATAACTCATACAAATACAGTTGTACCACTTGGAAAAAATCGTATAAAGACCCCATTCAGCTCCGAGGACACGTAAAACGGACGCACTTGGGCGAATTAAGGTATCAGTGTACTCATTGTGCCAAACGATTTTTCAAAAGACTTCAGCTTGCAAATCATACACGAGTGCATACAGTCAAAAAACCATTTGATTGTCCATTATGTTCAGCTAAATATTCTTACAGATTTTGGTAATATTCGTAAGCATACACAAGGGAGATCTTATGCAAGCAATATTTGCACCAAGAAATTTGCACAGTCGTTGGTTTAAAGCTCTGAGTTTATAGCTAGAGGCACATGCATATTGATTTTTGTTTAGTGTAATACTCAATTGTTCGTCTAGTTTCTAAAACTGGTGCGTTAAGAGGTACCTAACATTTCATAAAAACACGAACATATATTTTACGTTTGTACATCAAGCTGTACTTGAAAACGACACACAGAAAATAGTAAAGTCCGAAAAGAGACAATATGCATTATTGGTGTAGACAAAAGAAGATTAACTAGTACTGCTGTGCTCGTGTCACGTACGCAAAAACATATTATATTTTGAATAGGATTTTATACCTTGCGCATTGGGGCATGCCTTACTTGGATATCTTTATAACCAGATTCTTAAAATCAGGTTTGTTCGTGAATAAGAGTTTAGGAGATTGTTGCAAACGTTTCAACACGTTTTGTTTTTCTGTGTTCATCATCTAGCTAAGTCTTGAAAGTTCTTCAGTATTTTAAATTAAGTGGTATATTTAGTAACTAAACTAGTTGATGTACGCATATTAAGATTTGAACAAATTGAGTGAACAGGCACATTGCAGAAATTCACTTGCATGCTGCATGACTGTTGAATTTGGATTCCTGAATGATTTATGTTGTGTGTTCGGTTTTGTAAATACTAAAACAAAACTCAAGTTTCTCATTGGAATTGAAAATCACGCTTAAATATAATTTAAACTACTCTTTGATAAATGCAATAATATTCGCACATAAAAATATACCAGTAAAGTACTGCCTATCAAACAAATACTAAAAATGCAGCAAATCAAAGATTTAATGCCGCTAAACTTGGTAATTAGCTTTTTATTGATGCAGATTTTAAAATGCGATTTGCTGATATATTATGTCAAATTGAATCCTTATTAACGTCATTGACGACGACAATATGAATGACGTTAACAACATTTTTGCATGCACGTTCCACATGGTAAATACTTTAAATTATAACGCTATAGACAAATTTATTCTTAAGAGTATGCAAATGCAACAACACTTGTGTACGCTTAAAAAGTTTTTGCTAGAATATTAGACGTCGAATACCATTTCTATTGGAATATTGGTTATGCTGTATTTTGATTTACAAATTTGTTAGTAAATGTCTACCTTTCATGGTAGTGAAATTTAAACATCCATGGTAAACTATTAAAAATGCTCGCTGCTGAAAACGAAAATATGAATATAAACATATAATAATAACCTGGTCGAGAGCCGTTTTAACCTGATCTAGAGCCGATTTAACCTGGTCGAGAGCCGTTTTAACCTGATCTAGAGCCGATTTAACCTGGTCAAGAGCCGTTTTAACCTGATCTAGAGCCGATTTAACCTGGTCTAGAGGCGATTTAACCTGGTCGAGAGCCGTTTTAACCTGATCTAGAGCCGATTTAACCTGGTCTAGAGGCGATTTAACCTGGTCTAGAGCCGATTTAACCTGGTCTAGAGCCGATTTAACCTGGTCTAGAGCCGATTTAGCCTGGTCTAGAGCCGATTTAACCTGGTCTAGAGCCGATTTAACCTGGTCTAGAGGCGATTTAACCTGGTCTAGAGGCGATTTAACCTGGTCTAGAGGCGATTTAACCTGGTCTAGAGGCGATTTAACCTGGTCTAGAGGCGATTTAACCTGGTCTAGAGGTGATTTAACCTGGTCTAGAGGCGATTTAACCTGGTCTAGAGGCGATTTAACCTGGTCTAGAGGCGATTTAACCTGGTCTAGAGGCGATTTAACCTGGTCTAGAGGCGATTTAACCTGATCTAGAGGCGATTTAGCCTGGTTTAAAAATAAAGTCTACGGACAGACAGACAGACAGACACACGGACACCGACATCTGCAATAGCTCCTCTGCTGAAGCAGCGAGCTAATAACCGTTTGCTGAACCTTTATTCCTTTTATTCCGTGTAAACTATTACTTACTTATGGCATACATTCCATTAAGATCGGTAAATATGCGTTACGTTGTAGCCCTAAAAATTCTTTTGCTTAGTTTTTTGATTAGACTATTAGACAAACAACACTGAAGAGCTAATATGTAATATAACATTTGTATTTTCTCTACTGTTTGCATCAACCAAAGAAGGTAACTCTACTTGTTTTATAAAAATACCTTTTCTAAGAAAATTTCATCAAATGTTTTTAAAAACGATGCAACATAAATTACTTAAAATTCAAATTTTAGAAGTCATTCACGCAATATATTATGATTTTTCTATATATATGTTGCCACCTTATTCTATTACAAAAAACATGTATCAAAACACTTAGTTTTGTCAAGTACTCAATGCATGTACATAAAACTCAAGCACAACATAACATCAAAGAATTTCCTAGAATAACATGTTTCAAGTAAGCCATAATCCAATTGTGGGTCTAGAATTGTCCTAATCGCTGAAAGCTGTTAAGCAGTTTACAGCTTTATTCTGAGAAACAGCTTCATATATATTTAAGACGAGTATCGCAATTCTAAAGAAAACCTTTTCTACCTATGGTATGTAATAGGGGTACGTGACACGTTACAGTTTAACCATAATCTTCTTAAGCCAAACCAAAGCCGCACAAATAAAAGACTACTACTACTATAGTTTACTGTGCAAGACTACCATATCAGTGCCTGTAGTATACATAGTATTCTAGAAAATTTAGGTACCTTTACGTCTTTACACCCTAGTTTTAAAATTATACGAGCAAGTTTCGCATTAAATATGTTCAATCAGTCATATCTTTGCCTTTAGCTTTGACTTAAGCATTGTGAAAAAATTACGGAACATGATAATTGAAATCTACAGTTTACTCATAATTGTTTAAGCTCTTTGCGAAAACCTCTTTAGGCTCATTTTCACTACAGTTTTTTGGTTGTCAAACATTGACATTTAATCATTGTAGAAGAGACAGTGTGCTTAAAGTATATTACCTCAAAATTAAATTTATAAAATGATAACTTTCAGCCGCCATAAAGTTTGCGACTAGAATACAGTGATTTGTGCATGGTATCTATAACAAACATATTTGTTGGTTTTGGTGATGTGATTCTGTTTATAAGTACTCTTTGATTCATTTTGATATCCGGGACTAAAGATTTCCTACATAAAGTGAGATGTCGACGCACATGAAGTTGCACTCTGGTGAGAGACCATTCAAATGTGGGCAGTGTCCAAAAATATTTAAGTCAAGATCTGGTGTGTCCTTACACACCAAACAAGTTCACTCATCTGAAAGACCATTTAAGTGTAACCTGTGTCCAAAAGCATTTACTACGGAATTCCAACTTCAAAGTCACACACGGGTCCATACTGGAGAAAGGCCATACAAATGTAGTCAGTGCTCGAAATCATTCGGTTGGGCAGGCGATATGGCGAGACATATCAAAATAATACATTATCGCAAACGACCTTTTGAATGCATTTTTTGTGAGCAACGGTGCATGTCAAGACAAAATTTAGAACTCCATACAAGGCTTCACACAGGCGAAACTCCATACACTTGTACCTTTTGCAGGATATCATATAAAGACCCAAGTCAGCTACGAGTACACGTAAAACGGACCCACTTGGGCGAACTAAATTTTCATTGCAATAACTGTGCCAAACGGTTTTTCAGTAAGCTTCAACTTGCAAATCATATACGAGTGCATACGGGTGAGAAGCCGTTTGAGTGTCCATTATGTCCTGCTAAATTTGCTAGGAATACAAGTGTGAAGAGCCACGTGCGTACACATACTCAGGAGAAGGGTTATTCTTGCAATATTTGCACAAGGAAGTTTGTACGCTATTCTAACTTAAAACAGCATAAATACGTTCACCATGGTAAGCATTGAATTTCCATTTACTATGATCCGTTTATAGAATCATCATCAACCATAGGCTTCATGCTTAGTTATTTTTTTTCTTATAAGGTGACGATAACACGGTAACAAAACATGCGTGCATATTTTGCGGACGGTCATTTCAACTAAAAAGTCAACTTGATTACCATTTTGTGGGACACATTAAAGAAAAAGTACACATCTGCGGCCAATGTAAATATGAATTTCGATCCAAAAGTACCCTAAAAAGACATGCTAATTCCGTACACTCCAATGTTAGAACATTTCAGTGCACCATGTGCGATAAATCCTTCCACCGAAAGGAAAGTCTACTTCAGCACATGCGGACACATATAAAGGAGAAAGCAAATAAATATTCGGTTTAGGAAAAGGATTTATAACAAGAGGGTCACTGAATGCACACATGAGTGAGTATGCAGTTGAAAAGCACAGCTGTTTTAACTATGACAAGCGTTATACACACAGAGGCGATTTAATGAAGCATATAAAAACTTCCCTGGATCTGCAAACATCGTCCGCTAATTGTGTTTTGTTGAAAACCTTGATCTAAACCAACTATTAGTTGGCTATATTCTTTTTTGTATTATATGCGTACTTGATTATTGGTTATGTAGTTCTTTATATTGCAATTTGAAATGCAAAATTTTGTGTCAATAAATAGTTAAAATGTGTTTAGTAGAATCAGTTTTATTTCTATCTTTTTCCATGTACATCTGCATTTATGCACAACTTTACTTACACAATTCAAAATTATACTAAGATAAATTTCACGAAAAGAAAACAAGCTCGTTTTTTTCATCTTGGTATGTACAGTGCAATTTTTGATAGGTAGGCCTTCATTTTTATCATAATCATTGATCTTCTCCAGCAATGTTAGGCGTATTGCTAATGTTTAAAAGCACAAATTAAAAAAGTGTTTTTATTACTTTTTTACATAATGTTATTTGAAATGGCTAAAATATTTATTTTGAACTATGCTCTAATTGTGTCGTATTAATTAAGATCTTTAAAATAATATTTGCGTTTGGTGGAAGCTACACCAACTCTTAACAAAAAACCAAGTCATCATATATGTTTTCATGAACTTGTCAGTATATTTATTGCTGTCAAAATGCAATTTCGATTAATTAAAAAATTTGGCTATTTTGGAATAACCATATACAAGTAGAGGAACAATTTGCGGCATAAAAAACATCAAATAGTTATTTATTTCTGTAATTGCCCATTTAACTGTGATTATTAACATTTCGCCACCAGTGCCGAGCCAAGTAAGAACGCCATTAGAATTGGCAGTGTCTAAAGTACCAGAAACCTCAAAACTAATCGCAGTTAGGTTTAACAGGACAATTAAAAAAATATTTTTTTGATGTTTTTAATGTCACAACAAGTTCCTCTACTTGTATATAGTTATTCCGAAATAGCCAAATTTTTTAATTCATCGAAATTGCATTTTTGCACCGCTAAATGTTCAAACGCATTTAAATTTAAAATGGCTAGAACTTCCTTGCGTTAGCTATATTTAACTTGATTTTTTTGTCCTACTATTAGATTGACACTAGGTATCAACCAAAACACAAATAATTTCGTTTCTCGTAACTTCGAAATATGGCTGTCCGGAGTTGGCGTAGCCTTAGCCTTTACAAAAAATTAAAACAAAAAAAACTTTAACAGTTATAGTGAAGGTTTTAGTACCAATGGTTAGGTACAAATGTTATGCTGAGCTCAAAGTATAAAAACTAAACTTACTGTTGTTTGTAGGTTTCGTTTTACAGTTTTCTTACTAATTTTCTTATTTTTAATTATTTTGTATTTGTTACTTTACGTATTGTTCTACGTATATGAATTCCAACTTTTATTTAACCAAAGGCTTGAAAAACTTTACGGTCTTTATTTAAATTTTGTGTTCTAACAGTTCTTCTATGATAATATTACTATATGGTATTCAAAAAAACGTATACATATATACGTTGCATTACTCAAATAGAAAACACTTGTACGAGGGAAACGTGAATTAATTCAACTTCATTATTTTTTTCCACTCATGCTTTGACATGCATTTTTATCGTAACTTTTCCATCATAATCTGTAGTTTAGCTTGAGTTAAAATCTACCAAACACAACTTAAGTTTGTCCAGAAACATTTGCGCAGGCTACTAAAGACTGAAAACCCAAATAGTACTAGAAAACGCATCATAACGTTTTGGTAAATCTTTTACAAAATATTAATCTACTTATTGAAACAATGAATGTGTAAACTGAATTTAGATTTTTGTGATATTTTGGCTATTTAGTACCGTGCAATATATAGGAATCCAGACAACGTCAGTAAAATTTGAACTAATTTTGCGTCAGGGTAAATATTTTGTTCTTATCATTTCAAACATTCCTATTGCGTGAACTTGATCTAGTTACGAATTTTTACTTTGAGAGATTCAAATCTGGTTGACACTAATTATTAAAGTATTTTGATTGTGACATTAAAACTTTAAAAAATCCTGGTTAGCATAATTTAATACATTTAATTTTCCAATTCACTCAAAGAATAAAATATGTTTTCAGCCTACCATCGATGCATGCTTATATTGCTTACCAAAATAAATAATAAACCACTAGACTTTGTCCGTCAAGTTCTCAATAAGTGCGTGTACAAGAAAACACGAATACAAGATAATATAAAAGCATTTCTGGGGAAAAATATTTGAAGCAACCCATTATCTCAGTCTTGTCTAGTAAATACCCAATTGTTTCAAGCCCTGAAGCTACTTACAGGCAACATTCGTTCCTGGAAATTGCTTCTTAAGACATTTAAGGTGTACATCACAATTTTTAGTAAGACCCTTAATTACTAGATTGCATAGTTGCGTACGTCACATGTAGCATACCAGCTTTAATCTGATATTTCCATACGAAAAGTGTATAACTATTTTCTAAACGACAAGTATAGCTACAGCTTACCTTACCTGCCTACAATAAATGCGTGTAAATTTTGACTTTGAGAAGACTTAGGTACCTGTTTTTGCCCTGGCTTTACTACACATGCAATCATGTAACACACTAATTATGCACAAACACAGCTACCCCTTAAGCTCTAACGTAGGAATTATTAAATGCTATTGGAACTTAAAAATAGAAATACATACTCGGTTTTAAAATTAATAAGCTCTGCGCTACAAATTTCTTTGGGCTCACTTTCCTTTACACGTTCTGATTGTCAGTCGTCTACATTTATCTGTACAAGAAACTATTTGTTTAGAATTTTAAAATAGTAATCGTAGTGATATTCTCTTTATAATAATATCTTAGTATGGGTTATCTGAAAAAGTAAAAAATACTGGCTACTTTAAGTCAAAAGCTTCACAATATATATACTGCATTTACTAGAATATCGTCACCCTTAAGAATGGTCACCAACAAGAGGTGGTTCAAACGTGGCCAGTGTCAAAAAACATTTAAGACGGCCTCATGTGTTTCGTCACACACTAAGGAAGTTCACACAACCGAAAGATCATTTATATGTAATCAGTGCCCAAAAGCATTTGTTACTGAAACCAAACTACTAATTCATGAACGAGTTCATACAGGAGAAAGACCATACAAATGTAGTCAATGCTCCAAATCATTTAATCAGTCAAGCAATATGACGCAACATTTCAAGAAAAGAAAAGAATTTCATCTTCGCGAAAGATCTTTTGAATGTATTTTCTGTGAACAACAGTTCGCTTCAAGAGAAAAGTTGGAACTACGTACAAGGCATCACATCCGAAACTCCATACAGTTGTAATTTTGCGAGAAATCATTCAAGGATACCAGCCAGCTCCGAAGACACACAAAAAGGACCCACCTGGGCAAACTAAATTATCAGTGCACTCAATGTTCTAAACGGTTTTTCAGTAGGACTCAACTTGCACATCATACAAGAGTGCATACTGGTGAAACGCTGTTTGAGTGCGCATTATGTCCTGCTAAATTTGCAACCGATAATTGTATGAAGCGTCACATGCGTAAGCGCACGCAAAAGAAATATTTTTCCTGCAACATTTGCGCAAAGAAATTTGTACATCTTCGAACTTTAAAACAGCATGAAGCACGTTATCATGGTACGTACTATACCTTAAATTTATACAACTTTTATCATGATTATAAGTTTAAAATATATATATTCGTTTTGTGAATGGGTAAAGGAGTTATTAAAGCAAAACGTGCGTGCATATTCTGTGGAAAGTCTTTCACTTTAAAGGCTAATCTAGTAAGCCACATCAGAACACACATAAGGGAAAAATATGACAACTGCAATAAATGCTAATAAGAGTCTGAAGCAAAAAATCAAATTAAAACGCATATCGATGCCGTGCACTCTAATGTTGGAGTGTTTCCATGAAGCATTTGTTGCAAATCGTTCAATAGAAACACACAATTAACTTGCCATTTGCGTACACATATGTATAAATGAGAAGCCACATAAGTGCTCAATATGCTGCAAAGCATTCATTGAAAAATGGGAATTGAAGGAACATATGGTGGTACATGCATAATTTCAACGCTTTTAACGGTGACCGGATTTATTGCCAAAGGAAACATCTCAAGAATTTTTAATGGATTTGAACTCTCTTCACCATGCTCGAAAATGTTTATGAATTAGCATCCAATCTTCCCTAAGCATTATTCCGTGCGTTGCTGATGTTGAAAAATACTTTGGTCAACAATTGTTGGCACGTCTTACAAAGTGCTATTAAATAACTTTGGGCTTTTTTATTTGCACTTTTATTGCATTTAATTGTTTGTTTCCTGTTCGTTACGATTTTCAAAATCAATTTGGCATTTATTGAGACTAAAAAACAGTCCAATATTTAAATTATAGTTACTTAATGTATATTGTAATGTTTTGTTGTTTGCAGGTAACATATTTGCATTTGCTTCTTATTTTTTGTTTGTAGTTGTTGTGTATTGTTTTTTTTTGTTATACATATTTGAGTCTCAAGCTTTATGATAATAAAATCTTAAAATTAGTTACATCGAGTTTCCATTTAGTACTATGTACTAGCAATTATTCTATGATAATACTAGTATATTGCATTCCCATAAACATAGAGAAACAAGCGTTACATTCCTTTGGTATAAAACTATTGAAGTACGAGAGATATGCTTATTTAAGCAATATCATTATTTCCCTACTTTTGCTTTGATATGCAGATCTATTAACGCATTCACTAAATGAATTGCGTTTAGGCCTGAAATCGAAGTTTTAAAATTGAAATTTTCACTGTATATTATCATTGCTTAGGTAAAAATGAATAATGTGTCTCTAATTTTTTCTGGAAACGCAAAATGCAGAGCTATACAGCTATTAAGCTTTTTGAGATGGATCCAGTTGGCAAGTTTTAACTCAGGCAACGGTCAACCAAAATTGGTAAACATTTGCATAGACAATCTCCAATAGACTGTGTTTATTGACCCTAGCTTAGTTGTTCGAAAATTTAAAAAATTGTATACGTTAGAAAAGTACAGTACATTAAAACTGAAACTTAACACTAGCTGTGTGATAACAGAAAATAACTTTTTAACTAAAAATCAGACAAACTTAAACTTGAAAAACCAATGATGCAATAGCCAAACATATTCCTGAACTATTTTTAGCAACTGCAAACAAGTTGATACTGCCAACGCAACTCGAAATATTCACACAAAATTTGCAAGTCTACGTAGTCCAGCCTTTCCCCAATAATACGTGTCGTGTAAAATATATGCAAATTCAATAAACCGTCAAGAAATTGCATAGAGTCTTGTATCTTCTTAATAATTACAATGTCAGGCTACGAAAACTTTCCAAACAAACCTTTCTATATATACTTTTTATCTATTTATTGCTAAAAACACTCTCATTCATATATGGAACACAGATATAAGTTTATATCAATCAAGTTGTATAAAAGCATTCAGGCTTTCTAATGTATACAATTGCCAACTCAGATATATTCAGTCCACCTTATAATCTGTAGCAATCTGTCCTCTCATTGGCATCAAAAACGTACATAGATGTCTTCCTAAATTCAAAATTACGTCGGCTTTTAAAAGCCGAACCACATCCATCTCTTCATTTCTGCAAACAAAAGGACGTTGGTCCGTGTGCCAGGCATGGTGGTGGGTTTTATTAACGGGGTGGGTATATCCATTTTATCCGTTTTTACCCATGCCCACTTAGCAAAAATCTATGTGTGTTTTTGGGCAAAATGGGTAAAATAAATACTGGGGTATATCGATACACAGCAAATAAATCAAATAGGACTCAGCTGGAGGCAATATCATTTATTAAAAAAGAAATCAAACGAGAGAAACAAACAACATAATATTATGTTTGTGGTTCGTCTTAATACATATATTTACTACACATATTTTATCATTTAGGGCAGTTTTAGGCAGTCATTCATGGCAATCAGTTCTGGCATTCATTTAGAAGACTTTGTCTGGTGTTATTTTTAAGGAGTAGTTTAGGAAAGGGTTTTTGGATAGGTGGATTTTGCTGGGTAGTTTTTTTAAAGAGAGACTGAGTACAGAGCAAGTGAAAACAGTCAATTACTTTTTTGAAAAAAATTATGATGCTGTGGACACCATCTAAAAACACTGCAGTTTAATTGACCGCTGGACTTGCTTTCAACATGTATAAATTTAAAAGCCGAGCAATGTATGGACAGCTCTAGTCGTATGTGAGATTATTCAATGTCATAATAGTATTAAATGTATTTAGATAGGAAATCCGTTTTTACCCATTAAAACCCAAAAACCCCGAATGTTACCCATAAAACCCGTTTTTACCCAGCCCACGGGTTTTTATAAAAAACCCGCGGGTACCACCATGCCTGCCGTGTGCACACTTTGATGACTTTTTAGAAGTGCTTTGGTGGGGAACGCCTTAATACACAATTGACACTGAAATTGTTTCAAGCACAAATGCGTTCTGAGCGTTGTGAAGCCTAAGTGCACTCTCCCTAGCAAAATTTTGAAACAAATTGTACTCGCAAATCGAAGCACCGTGTCCTTGGAGACAGGTTTCTTCTCCTCTGAATAACAGACAAACTTTTGGTGATAAGACAAATCAGGAAACGTTTTCCAACAAGATGGACATATCGGATCGTTTCCTGCGAGTTTCCCCGTGAAGTTTAAATTGGTCATGTTGGTGCATTCCTTCCTACACGTGGGCCATTAAGAAGATTCCTGAGACTTCGAAAGTTTTGGAGGTGGCTTCATTCCATTTTGATGGCCTCCTGTTTCTCCTCTTCAATAATATGTAGCCACTTGTGAATTTCTAAGTTGTATTTACTTTTCAGGGGATTGCCACATATATCACACACAAAAATGACCCATTACATGTTTCCGGAAGCTGATCAAGCAGATTGGATTTTCTGACCACTGGCCACATTACAAGGGATTCAAATGAAAGCCAAAAATATGGTTGTAGATCTCTCTGTAAGTGCCATCGGAATGCTCTTTCATTCCTTTGCATTAAAAGCCGCACGTTAAGCAATCTGCGGAGTTATTTTCTTCGTTAATGGTCAATTGAAAACCTGCTGTCTGTGTCTGTTGAAGGGTTATAAGTCAAGCTGTGAACTTTTTTTTCTGCTGTGAGCAAGCTGTGAAGTTCAGGTCATCGAACAAGGTTGGTTCTTCTTGGATTCCAGCTTCATGTTGTTGCCTTTCTTCGCTGTTGCAATGTTTTACTGTTTGGGTAATAATGTTCTGCTTGCAGGCATGGTGGTGGGTTTTATTAGTGGGCTGGGTTTACCCATTTTACCCGTTTTTACCCATGCCCAGTTAGCATGGTTATGTGTGTGTTTTTGGGTAAAAATGGGTTTTATCAGTTGACTATGTTAATTATATGGCGGCAATTTTCTATGGCCACATTTAAATGCATATAAAGATTTTAAAAACCCATTAAAACCCATTTGTACCCGGTGCCCATTAAAACCCGTTTTTATCCTGGGTAGTGGGTTTTAATAAAAACCCGCGGGTAACACCATGCCAGTCTGCTTGTAAAGCAACATTTCCTTGACATTCAAAGTGGCAAGCAGAGCATTAACATTTCCGCAAAATTAGGTACAAGATTATTGAAGTTCGGTAATTAATTGGTTGTTGGTTGGTTGGAAAATTAAGTAATTTATAGGTTTCAAATTTGACGTCATCGTGAAACAATTTCCCCGGAATCTGTACTGTTGTAGTATACCACGACTTCTTAGATTAAAATTCATCATCTTTATTGTCCTTCCTATCCAACAAAAGATCATTCCAGTTCCATAGGTCCTTTACTCCTGACGAAGAAATTAGTAAAATTTCGAAAGCTTGAGTTACCTTTACTTACCAGCATCCGTGAAGCCCATTCATTTCTCATGAAATTCCATAGCGCAATAACTTTATATGATATCCAAAGCAAATGACATCATCATAAAGAAATAAGTATATATTATATAGTTAGGAAGAATGTGATCTTGGAAAAATTAAATGTATCAAAGTAAGTTTTTTCAAAAATTGTTTGCAACGTGTATGGACAAGCTGAATATGCACTGTAATTACAAATACAAATGTTGCTGCTGAACAGTGTAGATAATTAAAATATGTATGTATGTATGTATGTATTTATTGGCATCCCAAAAAACTCTTTCAGGTCTGAGACCTATAGAGCATCAATACACATTTTTACAATTTTTGACAAACATGGAGATCCGTCTTTTTAACATCATTTTACAATATTCTGTTTCATATTCATATTAAATTACCATATAATTATATATATAATCATTTAGGTAGTAACAATATTTCATTCTGCTTGTTCATACTAAGATCAAGAAGTTATATTCGTACATTCTTTTTTACACAAAAATGACAAGTTATCAGATACTGAATTTTAGCTTAGTCGTCGTTTTCTCCGTGAAGTTTTGTAACATGATGACAATAGCACTCTCCCACGATCCTCCGCTGATACGCGTTCCAAAGTCCAATTATTTCGTTTGTGATGGCCTTCAACTTTTTAATGAATTTATTGGGCAAGTTCAGTTCAAATGTTTCCATGAGATGTTTCCAATTGATTTGCATAAATGTTTTACAAATGCAAGTTTGATCGATGAGACGCCTACGGTTTTCGTTGGCAATAAGCTCGGAAATGGAATGCATGTCCGATTCTTCAAATCCGTAAAGTTTCCCAACGGCAATTAATTCTTTGGATTTGTCTTCGATTTCAGATACACGCCAAAGATATACAAGTGATTCTTTATATGCTTTCGTATCTTCTTCACTATAGCTCTGTCCAAGGTCGTCCGATGACTCCAGCTCAGTATTTTCTGTTTCTGTTTCAGATGAAGTTAATGGTTCATTTAATTCTGTATTGAACTCTACCGATGAGATAATATATTTTCGAGTCCGTTTTTTTCTTCTTTGATTTTTTGATGGAATGTCATCTGTAATTGACACTTTTTCATGGAAAGACTTTAAACGATGACAATTTCCAAATATTTTCTTTCTATCTTCGACTGAGCAGAGCGAAACAATAGCAACTGGGTGTGAAGTATTAATTAAAATGTCAACTTTTTCCACGACCACATTTATATTAAGTGCTTCTTTAAAAAATGTCTTAACAGTTTCAATAGAATTTTTTCCATTTTTCAGGCTACTCAAGCCATGAATAACAATTTTGTTTTCACACAATGACAACTCAGGAACATTTCGAATAATTTTGTCTTTATCAATTTGGATTTCACGGGAACTTTCACAGTGTTTTAGTTCTAATTCCCGGCCTATTAACATGTTTAAACATGTGTCCACTTCCGATTTAATCGCAAGTATATTTGTTTTGAATAATGAAAGTTTCGATTTGATTCTCAGAAATTGTTTCACAAGGATTTTTCACACAAGACAAGAAGTCGGATAACGACGTTGGGCACAGCAAAGCCATTTTACGATGCTGCGTCAACAAAAATTCCTTTCTTGCTTGCTGACAGAAACTAATTAAAATATTATTCTATAACAAGCAGATTACTCTGCAGAGCGATTCACAAATGAGATGTTACTCGCTTGACAGCTCAGACAGATCTGATAATTAAAATAGAAAATCTATAAAACATTTACTTACATATCAATTGAACATTGTTGAATAAATTACAATATACCGTATTTTCCCAATTAAACGCAGTCTCCCATTTAGGCGCAGCTCCCAAATAAACGCAGCTGCGTTTAAGGAAAAAAAAAGATGTTCAAGCAAAATAAACGCAGCTCCCAAATAAACGCAGCTCCCAAATAAACGCAGCTCCCAAATAAACGCAGCTCCCAAATAAACGCAGCTCCCAAATAAACTCAGCCCTTAAATAAGCGCAGCCCTTTTTTTGGTAGCAAATTCTGACAAATTTAAATTGTTATTGTCAAACAATGAACAGGTACTCATTTTCCTAGTTTTATACATGCAAATTGTTAGTTTGAAGAGAAAGTAGGGAAATTTTGTAATAAAAATGATTCTCGAGAGCCAAATTTGTATTGTTAGATGGCTATTTCTGTCACATTTTGACTAATTTTAAGCAACTTTTTCTTTCAATTTGGCAGTATATTTTACTAAAATTTGATGTTTGGAAATAAACGCAGCTCTCAATTAATCGCAGCTCCCAAATAAACGCAGCTGCGTTTAGGGGTTTAAGTTTTGCCGAAGCAAAATAAACGCAGCTGCGTTTAATTGGGAAAATACGGTATCTAACTTTCATAGACATCAATAACAACATTAATACTTAAACAAGATATTATTTTGTAAAATTATAAATCTAAATGTGGTAAATTCCTACACATAAACAGCACAAAATAAAGAATAAATATATTTTCTAACTTTAGTTTTAACTGCATGTGGTAAGGAGGACCAAAATTTTTACTAGAGTTTTTACACAATGAACTAAATAGGTTTCATATAACCTGGTCAGTTTTACATGTGTTAAATAATTCATTAGGTTTGAACTAACATACTAAGTGTGGGGTTTAGACACTAGATTAGACTGCGTAGGGCCCCCAACTTTGCCCCAGAAAATTCCAGAAGGTTCGGATCACAGGATACCACCAAAAACCCAAAAAACTACAAAAATCCCCCAAAACCCCAAAGTTGCTTATGACTCTTTTAATGAAAAATGCTATATTTTTCTGCTTTGCTCCGCTTTTCCCACTGCTTCTACTCAACCAAAAATGCCTTTGATGCTGCCAGTTTTGTAAAATCAATGGAGGAAGGACTTAGGAAATGTCAAGATTTACGAAAAAACACAGAGAGAAATTTATACCACTTTTTAGCAAATTTACAGAGATCCGTAGCCCATGATTGCTACGGAGAGAGTCTACAAAGAGAGTGCTGGCCTTTCAGCCAGTTACAATAGTAAAAAGGACGCTTTCGTCCCAAAAGTAGATAAGAAAATTGAGAGTTGACGAGATAGGCTCCAGGAATCTTCCTTCACTTTTTTATGGCAAAAGCCTCAAAGCAGACTAATTTCTTGACCTTGACTGCTGAGAGGTTAGAAACACAAAATCTAGCCATTCGGCTTCACAAACTAAGCTCGTACGAGCAAAATTGAAAGGAAAAAGGTTTAACAAACTTGCTGGCTCGACGAGCCCAACATATTTAAAATTAACTTGATAAGGACAATTAGGCTAATCAGCCGAATCCTGACACTAAGGACGTTATCATATCAACGAAAACTTTGCTAAATCTTCTATTTGAAATTTTTTGTCGCAATATAAACAGCTGAAAACCTTATTTATTATGACCGGCCACATGAACATTCAGTCATCTTTTCCAGATGAATCTTGTATTGCACACGGAACCCTTGTGCGGTTTTTCCTGTAAGTGTGTGCGCATGTGTTCAGTTAAGTGCCCGTTTGCCTTGAAGGATTTGTCACACATGCTGCACTAAAAGGCTCTTACATCCGGGTGCTTGGTGAAAGGATGCAATTTTAGTTTTCCCTTTGATGCAGTCTCAAAGTCACATTTGCTGCAGGTGAATGCTTTTTCCTGTGTATGTGCGATGATGTGAGAGTCTAAATGCGATTTGACAAAATACGCATGCATGCTTTAGTTCCATGTTATCTTTTCCTTTTTATAAAACAAATAAATCATTTAAAATAGATATAGCATGAAGAAGTTTTTAGATTAAAGTAACTGTACCTAAAACTGTAACTAAAAACATAGCATGAGCGCCGCGGTGGCGCAGAAAGCTAATCATGCATTCTGCCGCTACCGTGCTCGGGTTCGATCCCCGCTGGTACAGTAAGTTTGTGCTGCTTCTCCTTTAGAGATTTATTCCTGCAGTTGTGAATGTGGCTTCGCTCTCTCATGACCTGATACATAATGGTTGTATTTCTTGTGAGATTGAGCAGTGTTGTTGATTTGTATACTTGCAACTTCCATAATACTTCTCGTAAAAAGCAGCACCGTGTAAACACCTGGGAGAGACTGCAAAAATCCTAATATGGATTAGGCGGCTGGATCCTCTCTAGTAGGGGATTCCTTCCCAAATTACATACATACAAAACATACCATTATGAGATTTTTCATGCAGCTTTATACCCCTAGCACTTTTAAATTGCATTGTGCAATAATTGCATGAATATCATTTCTCTAATGTATGCGTACGCATTCAATATTTTTCTTATTCTTATTTTTCTTTCAATGTTCACACGTACTGCATGGGGTAATAAATTATTATTAACAGGACTTTGTACCTTGTGCAGTGAAACCATATTTGCATGCATTTAAAACCTAATTTTGGGAACAAGTTGTTGCAAGTATGCGAGTATGCAAAAAAGTAGCTAATCAAAAACTAATGCCGTTGATGTTGGTGTTTTGCTTTTTAATGACCCATATTAAAAATATGAATAATTTTTTAGCAAAAAGCACTTCAATTTTAAGGACATTTTTGCATGCGCCCACATAAAATCTGTTATAATGCTAATACCAAGTTAGCATCAGAAGTACGCGGAAAAGCATGTGTAAGTTGAAAGCGTTTTCGATCTGAAGTTTTAACGTGATGAATTGGATTCTAAACGTTTTTCAACTGAACAATTTAATTTAAAAACATGTATTGTCCGTATATTTAGGCATTTGAGCTCCTTTTGTTCATAAAAGATTTTTTCTAGCATATTAGAAAACAATCAAATTACCTCACACAAAGTACATTATAAAATGTGCGTACGTGACTTGAGGCTATATTGTACCTTTTTGGATTACCTTTATTAGCACGTCAAGCTGCGATTTAAGGTTGTCGTACAAAGACACCTTGTGTATATTTATTTACACTTACCTAATGTAAATTAACCACAGAGCTTAAGTAAGTATACATACATCTAGCATGCCAAATGTGCATAAATGAACTTGCACCTTAACCAATAGTTTTACTATTTTAGAGTAAATGCAAGCAAGGTACCTAAAATTGTTTTGCATGGTTATTTTTAAAAGAAATGTCTAACTACCAGTTAAATAAATGTTCAAGCTCTCAGGCGTCATCTATGATTGTAGGAGGAAACAACACCTTCTAACTTAGTTTTCATCTATTGCCTTGTGATAGAAAACTTTAGATTCTTGTAGACTTGTTGAGAAAGTATTCAGACAAAAATGTCTTCCTTTAATAGTGAAATAAGATCGTTTCATTGTAATCAGTGTACAAAGACATTTAAGACAAAAGCACATGTTTCAACTCACACAAGGCAAGTTCACGAACTTGAAAGATCATTTCAGTGTAATCAGTGCCTAAATTCATTTTTTACAAAGGACAAACTTCAGGCTCGCAAACGCGTCCATACTGGAGAAAAACCATACGAATGCAAGCAGTGTCCGAAATCCTTCAAACAGTCGGGGAACCTTACTAAACATATCAAGAACGTTCATATTCGCCAAAGGTCGTTTGAATGTATTTTCTGCGAACAGCAATTTTTAGAAATGAAACAACTAGAAACCCACTCAAGACACCATACAATGGAAACTCCATACAACTGCAGTTTTTGCAACAAAGCATTCAAAGAAAGTAGTTGTCTTCGGGTACATACAAAAACAATTCACCTGGGGGAACGCAGGTATCAGTGCAACCACTGTGATAAGAAGTTTTTTGGAACAAGTGAACTTGTAATTCACACAAGATCTCATACACGAGAAAAACCGTCTAAGTGTCCATTATGTCCTGCCAAATTTAGCAGGAATTCTCAAATGAAGAACCACATGCGTAAACATACACAAGAAAAATGTTATTCCTGCAATGTTTGTACAAAGAGATTTTTGCATCTTACTAGTTTGAGACGGCATGAAAAGCGTTCTCATGGTAAGCACCATATTTAAACTATAACAAAGTCATTTCATCACAATATTCTGGCTATATTTTTAGATGTTTGTTTTGTGAATAGGTAACACAGTTATGGAAAGGAAACACACGTGCATATTTTGTGAAAAGGTTTTTCCCCGAGATATACTGCGAAAGCACGTCATAGCACACATTAGGGAAAAAATATACTACTGCAACAAATGTAGATTTGAGACTGTATATAAACAAGGACTAAAAACGCATATTGATTGCGTGCACTCTGATGTACGAGCGTATCAGTTCAGCATGTGTGATAAATCGTTCAAGAGGAGCGCACACTTAATTGAGCATATGCGTATGCATATAAATGAGAAACCGCATAAATGTTCAGTTTGCAACAAAGGATTTAAAAGAAAACGGTCATTAAAAGAACATGGTTGTTCATACAGGAAGTAAGCTGTTCACCTGCTTAAACTGTGACAAACGTTTTGGTAGTAGAGGTGATTTAGTGGCACATTTCAAACGACTCCATGATTCAGTTTCCTTGCAAAAATCCGCAGTGTAGCTCACACGTACTCATTTTGTAACTAACCCTGAATAAGGCTTCCAGTATAAGACATATATTATGCTAAAAGGCTCTAAAGTAATTTACAAAATGCTCCGAGAATCATGCTAGTTACCAGATTCCAGCGGAAAGAAATTTTTACTTATTACTTTTGCTATTTTCTATATATACCAATATTTTCAAAATCAATAATGTAAATACCTCCTAAATACTCAAGTAGCTTCAGGTGCAAATACACAATTATATATAAAAGTGTTTCACAAGTTTTTATTTAGTTAAATTTTTTTTAAAAGTCAAACAAACTCGCAGTTGCTTTGTCCCTCTTTTACTTTATGCGACAATAAATATGGATTATGACTTGGTTTATGAAGCAAATTTTCTTCGAAGATTTATAAATGTTTGACCAATAAAATGGTAAAAGCGGTTTTCCTAACCTTTATGTATTATGATAATATAGGGCAATACGTAATACACGAATGCAATAATACAACAAAGTTTCCAACCCCCTTCTGCGTGACGCACTAATAACGCTGTCATCGACCCCCCACCCTCTACAGGTGTTACGTATTTTAGCAATGCTATTTGCATATCGGAATCTACTAGTTACGTTGTACTCAAAACATGTACTCAAAAAAGCAGCCTATCAAAAATCTATTCCCACTAAAGTTATTATTTTGCTTTTTATTCACCCACATTTTAACATGCAATTTGCAGATTCTGTTCAGCTATAACGTGTCATGTAGAAACCTGATTCGAACCTAAACCCGTTCGACGTTAACAACATTTTGTATGCACCTTCCACACGGTAAACATTACATATTATTACGCTATAAACAAATTTAGCCTTTAAAGTAGGCATACAATTTATCATCACCATAATTTAGAGGTTTCATCACGATTATTATGATGCTTTTATCCGAGAAAAAAAATCCCCTATAATTTTTTATCACCAGGTGGAAATGTCATGATTTTATGGTGTAAAAGTTATATTTTTGTATCTACATTACAAACATCTTTCTTTGGTGACCTAGACACTTTCCTAAACAAACTCTCCCTGTAATTGTAATTGTGTCAAGAGGTATTATGAAAACTTAGAACTGGTGCATGTATATTTATGTATATAATGTCTTAGTAAAGTAACTTTGTGTACAAGGAAGTTATAAAGACGTTCCGCCTAACGCTCGTACAAGATAGAATCATTTAAAAGGTTGTAAGGCTGTCAAGCATTCATAATACACATATTCTAAAATTGCATAAGTAGCGACAGTGTTGCACGTCATTGACTTCATATTGACATTGCAAGCGTAATATTTGAAATTGATAATCCTAAAAATAAGAATGATACTTTTTAATTAAACTTTTTCTGATACTTGGTTCCACACTCAGAAAATACTGGAAGGTTTTTATTCATGTACTTTATGTTCCTTCATCTTCCTTCTAATTTTGTTTGCCGCTTTTTGCTTACCTATGTGTTAAAGCATTCACGATTCTGGTAGGTATAAAATACTTAATAATATTTCAAAAATCTTTTATTTATGGACCGTCAAATGCTACCATCTACTAACAGGTAAAGGCTAGTTTTCACGGTTACGTTTGTGTGGCATATTGCTAATTTTGGCATCATTAAAGTGTACTAAAATCAATGGCTATGTGCCTCGGAATCACGATATACAGAATGAAGTCCTGTTCAAAGCAATTAAATGAGTACTAAGCTAATTATTTTATATGCATAACTAGAGACATCGTTAATACCGTTGTAAAAATAATGCTTTTGCACCGGTTTATAGATGCATTTACACGTGGTGATAAAAAATTATAGGGGAATTTGTTTCTCGGATAAAAGCATTATAAAACCGGTGCCAATGTCTGCATTTCCCGGGTACGACTAAAATTTTGCCTTTAAAGTATGCAGAAACGCTTGTGTGAGCTGAAAGAGTTGTTACTAGAAGGTTAGGCACGGAATACAATTTATATTGGAATATTGGTTTTGTTTAACTTTGTTTTACATATTTATAAGTAGATGTCCACGTTTGGTGTCAATAATAAAATTTAAAAATCGTTGACTGAACCTTTATCATTTTTATTTCGTGTAAACTACTATTTACTTCTGAAATACATTCCATTCAGATTGACAAATAAATGTTACATTGCAGTCAGAAATTCTTTGGTTTAGTCTTTGATTAGGCAAACAATTCGGATAAGCTAATATGCAAGAGTTCATTAATACTTTTTCTACTTTTTGCATCAAATGAAGAACGCAACCGTCAATAGATGACTATTTTTTCTAGGAATGTTTTACCAAATGTTTAAAAATAAGAGGCGCAACATAAATTACATAAAATTCACATTTTGGAGGTCATTCTTGCTATATAGTATGATTCTTCTATATCTTGAATGCATTCTTATTTTATTACAAAAAATACGTATCAAAGCACTTTGTATATCTTTTGTCAAGCTATCAACGCGTATACATAAAACACAAATACAACAGCATATCAAAGAATATCAGAGAATAAAACGTTTGAAGCAAATCATAATCCTAATGTTGTTTTTAAAAAATCCTAATCGCTCCAAGCTGTTGAGCAGTTTGCTGGCGACTTTTGTTCCCAAAAAACCGCTTATGATAATGACGCGCTTAAAAAAGTATTTATGAGGAGCATTGCAATTCTATAGAAAACCTTTTATACTTATGGTACATAGTTGGCGTACGTGACATGTTACATATCAACCATAATCTTCTGGATCCAAACCAAAGCTGTATAACTAAAGAACCAGTGCTACTACAGCTTACTTAGCAAGACTGCAATATCTGTACCTAAAATATACATAGTACCCGAAAAAATTAAGTTACCTCTTTACGTCTTCACATCTTGGTTTTTAAAACTATACGAGCAGGTACCACACTAAATTTACACAATCAGACATGTCGTTGCCTTTTGCTTTGACTTAAGCATTGTGAAACCTAAAGGTAAATCCGTAAATACGGATTTTGAAAATAGAAATCTACAGTTTATTCACACACGTGTAGGCTTCTTCTTACATACCTGCTCAGGCTCATTTTCTACTGCAGTTTCTAGTTGTCAAACATGGACTTTTATTCGTAGGAGAGACTTCGTACTTACTTTATATTACTCCAAAAGTTAAATCTACAAAATAGTTACTTTCACCCGCCCTACAATTTGTGACTAGAATACAGTGATTTATGCAGGGTATCTATAACAAACAGATTTGTTGGTTTTGGTGATGTAAAACTGTTTATAAAAGCTCTTTGATTCATTTTGATATCCGAGTCAAAAGGTTTCCTACATAAAGTGAAATGTCGACGCACATGAAGCTGCACTCTGGTGAGATACTGTTCTAATGTGGGCAGTGTCCAAAAACAGTCAAGTCGAAATCTGGTGTGTCCTTACACACCAAACATATTTACACATCGGAAAGACCATTTTGGTGTAACCTGTGTCCAAAAGCATTTGTAAATCAAACCAAGTTTCAAACTCACACACGGGTCTATATTGGAGCGAGGCCATACAAGTGCCCTAATTGCTCCAAATCATTCAGTCAGGCAGGCAATATGACGGAACCTATCAAGAACGTCCATATTCGCGAAAAAAAATTTGAATGTGTTTTCTGTGAACAACGGTTCTTCTTCAGGCAGAAGTTAGAAATTCATACAAGGCATCACACAGGCGAAACTCCATACAGTTGTAAGTCTTGCCAAGGTTCCTATAAGAACTCCAGCCAACTCCAAGAACACGTAAGAAGGATCCACCTGGGCGAGCTAAATTATCGGTGCACTCAATGTGGTAAACGGTTTTTCTGTAAAACTGAACTTGCAGATCATACAAGAGTGCATACAGGTGAAAAGCCGTTTGAGTGCCCTTTATGTCCTGCTAAATTTGCAACTGTTAAATGTATGAAGCTTCACATGCGTACGCATATACAAGAAAAATGTTATTCCTGCAAAACTTGTACAAGGAAATTTGTACATGCTGCTAATTTGAGACAGCATGAAACACGTTATCATGGTACAAACTATTTCTTCATTTACAAAATAGGGTTTTTAATAGATAAGTTTAATTATGGATATAATGTTTGTAATTAATTTTTTTATGAATAGGTAAAGGAAGTATGGAACCAAAACATGCGTGCATATTCTGTGGAAAGTGTTTTACTGTGAAAACTAATCTCGAAAGCCACATCATAACACACATTATGGAAAAATATTACAACTGCAATAAATGTGAATATGAGGCTAAAAGAAAAAGTCAACTTAAAATGCATATTGATGCCGTGCACTCTAATGTCAGAGCGCACCGGTGCAACATTTGTTGCAAATTGTTTAATAGAAACACACATTTAACTTACCATTTGCGTACACATATAAATGAGAAGCCATATAAATGTTCAGTTTGCTGCAAAGCATTCATTGAACAATGGAAATTGAAGCAACATATGGTTGTACATGCATGAGTTCAACTTTTTAAAGTGCAACCAGGTTTGTTCCCAAAAGGATGAGTTAGGGTAACATTTCAAGAAACTTCATCCATCTGGAAATCTCTTTAGTATCCAATCTTCCCAAGCAATATTCCACGCATTGCTGATGTTTAAAAATACTATGGTCAACCGTTTTTGGCTCTTCTTACTTAGTGCTATAAAAAATGGATAGAAGATTTACATTTCAGCTTTTTTATCTGCAAACTTATTGCATTGAATTGCTTTGTTTCGTATTCATTACGATTTTCAAAATAAGTTCTGTATTTATTGAAACCAAGAAAACTCCAATTGAAAAATTATAGTTACTAGATGTGTATTGCAAATGTTAGGCTGTGCCTTGCACATAAGATAAGAGCAAAACTAAATGTTGTTTGAAAGTTACATTTTTATTACTGCTTATTTTTTATTTGTAGTTATTGTGTATTGCTTATTTTTTTACATATGAGTCTCAAGTTTGATAAAGTGTTTAAACAGATACGTAGAATCTCTATTTTATTACTATGAACTAGTAATTATTATAATATTATTACGTCGTATTTCCAAATTTATATATTAACATGCGTTGCATTACCTTACTGGAAAACTGTTAAAGTACGAGAGATATGCTTGTTAAAGCAACTTTGTTATTTCTCGTCTCATGCTTTCATATGCAGATCTAAAATACCTTAACATCATGAACTGCGTTTAGCTTGATTTGAAACCTACTTATCATCTACGACACACAACTGCAATTTGTTCAGAAACTTGAATAGTGATATAAAACGCATCATAATTTTTCGCTAAAACTAAAATATCCATGTTAGCAATAAATCAATATATTAAAATTTCTAATCATCTCAAACAATGAAATATGCTTCGAAGATAACTTAGATGCATGTTTATTTTTCTTACCAAATATACATCATAAAACACTATACTTCGTCAAGCTTTCAATACATAAAACTCAGATGCAAGTCTAAGCATTTCTTACAATAAAATGTTTAAAGTAAGTCATAATCTCAATACTGTTTTTAAAAGTACCAAACTCCTTCATGCTGTTTACAGGAAACCTTTCCCCCCACAATCCGCTCTACAGAACATTTAACGTAAGCATCGCCATTCCTACTGAAGCCTTTTAGTACCAGATTATTTAGTTGTGTACGTTAAGAAGTCCGGGTTCCCAATGCCCTGAGTTCCCAGATCCCCTAGACCCAATATGGTTGATGATACCAGAATGGTGATGCCGAGAGATAATGCCCAATGCCAATGACTAGAAAGAAGTAGACAGATACGATGCTCGCTCTTTGCTTGTCCGAGGCGCACTAACTCATGCACCTCGTGGTTCGCTTTATTACTTCGTAGTTTACTATACATAGTCAATTGTGTATCTTAAAGCTGGTAGCTTACAGAGTGTAGTTTACGTAGAATGTACTTTAACAGTAGAAAATAACAATATACTGTGGCAGAGCATGCCACATAACCTTAAATATTTCTTATATTATACCTTAACAATACAACGTGACATGCAGCATAGCATAATTATTTTTAAAATATCCACACAAAAAAGCGTATTACTCTTTCCTACACGACAAATACAACTACAGATTACCATACAATACTACAGAAAGTGTTTGTACATATCGATTTTGAGAAGATTTAGGTACCTTCTTTTTTCCTGACGTTAATAAATACATTAACAAGTAATACATTGAAAAGCATAAACACAGCTACCGTTTTAACACTAACGTAAACAACGTCATATGTTTGTGGTACCTAAAAATACAAATCCTTGTATTTTTTTAACTGTTTATATACTCTTCGCTACAAAGCTGTTTAGGTTGATTTTTATTTCAACTATGTAGTTGTCTGTCGTCTACTTTCTTAGTCCAAGAAGCTACTAATTTTAGATTTTTAAAAACCATAATAGTTATATCCTGTCTATAAATTTGTAACAGATAAAAAGTGTTATGTGCAAAGATTTTAACAAATCAATCTTTACGTTAGGTGGTGTGAATGAGTAAAAATTACAGACTATTTAATTGCAAAATTTTAAGTATTTTTCCTGTGTCCACAAATATATTATAATACGAGATACGAGAATTGGCAATAGTGAGAGACCGTTCAAATATGGCCAGTATCCAAAGACATTCCAAACGCCATCATGTGTTTGGTCACACACTAAACACGATCACGCAACGGAAAGACCATTTAAATGTAATATAATCTGTGTTCAAAAGTGTTTGTTACTAAAACCCAGCCTCAACTTCACAAACAAGAACACACTAGAGGCCTATACAAATGTACTCAGTGTCCGAAATCGTTCATTTGGTCTAGCAACATAACGCAACATACCAAGAATATCAATATTTCCGAACGATCTTTTGAATGCATTTTCTGTGAACAACGGTTTTCTTCAAGAAAAAACATGCAAGTCAATACAAGACTTCACACATCCGAAACTCCATACAGTTGTACGTCTTGCGAGAAATCGTATAAGGACCCCAGCCAGTTCCAACAACACGGAAAACGGACCCACTTGGGCGAACTAATGTATCAGTGCACTCACTGTGCTAAACGGTTTTTCGGTCGGACTCAACTTGTAGATCATACACGAGTGCATACAGGTGAAAAGCCGTTTGAGTGTCCCTTATGTTCTGCAAAATTTGCTAGAGATGCAGGTATGAAAAATCACATGCGTGCGCATACACAGGAGGCGTGTTATTCCTGCACTATTTGCACCAAGAAATTTGTACACTTTCCGGGTTTAAAGCAGCATGAAAAATTTTATCATGGTAAGACTTGCATATCCATATTATTATTCAAAGGCAGAGGCTGCATAAAGTATAGGATTGACACTTTTGCTTTGCTAATTTAATTTTTTTGTTTTGTAAAAACATAAAGGAGATGTGAAAACAAAATATGCGTGCGCATTTTGCGGACGATCATTTCGAAAAAAATGGGGACTTGATTACCATATTATGGGACACACCATGGAAAAACCATACCCTTGCAGCAAATGTGAGTATAAATGTCGAACAAAATTAGATTTAAGAAAACATTGCGATTCCGTGCACTTAAATGTTAAAGTATTTCAGTGTACCATGTGGGACAAATCCTTCAAGAGAAACGAATATCTAATTCAGCATATGCGAATACATTTAAATGAAAAACCGCATAAGTGCTCGGTACGCAGTAAATCGTTAATAAGAAAAGATGCGTTGACAATACATATAGTTGTGCACAGAGGTGAGAAGTTCAGCTGTTTAAACTGTGACAAGGGTTATTATCGAAAAACTGATTTGACGAGACATTAAAAATTTCCATGGATCTGCAAGCATTGCAAGCTAAATAAGTTTTCTAAAGGATTGATTGAAACGTTGATTGAAACCTAACTTTTGGTTGGTTGTATTGTTTACGTACGTATAATATGCATATTTGATCATTTGTTATGTCGTACATTATATTACAAGGTGAAGTTCTAACCTGTAGATGAATAAAATGTTAAAATGTGTTTCACAAAATCTTTGCTTTTACTCTTTCTTTTTCAAGACGCATTAAAAAATATGCACTTAATTACTTTACTTAATGAACTGGAAATTATAATACGAAATTAACGCAAAAACAAAACAAACTTGCCGTTTGTCATGCTATGCTATGAGTCAGTGTGGACGTGTGCCCATTACCCACGGGTTGGGTGACTAATTAAACCCGGGTTTTTAGGTACCCAGCCCACCTTGTTTTGAGAGTGGGGTTTGGGTAAATGTGGGTTTTTAAAGATTTGTTTATGAAAAAATACCATTTTAATAAATATCTGACCTTTTTGCTGCATATAATATCGAAAATTTTCAAAATATTTTTAGTTTTTGCTTTCCCGAATAATAAATTACCTGATATTCGTGCTGAGCTACCGCAGCTACCGCCTTTTGGGGCGCCAAATTCTTGGCGAGTGCAGATTTTAAGGCACAATATTGCAATACCCTCACATACCCAGAAATACCCACTTTTTCCCAAAAACCCAGATAAACCCGGGTGGGTTGGGTTTTTGTCAAAAACCCGCGGGTTTCGTCCACTCTGCTTTGCGTTGATAGGTAGCGCGTATAAAAAATTTTCATCTTGTGATGCGTTATGAATCAAAACTTATGATTAATCTGGCAAGTAGTAGTCTGCCAGCCTCAACTGCAAAACAAAAAGAACTTTTGGAATTTAGGACAGAATGGCTTTTTTCCAGGATTTAGCTCGTGATCTAATAAATCAATTTAGACAAAAGAATGTGTATTTTATACTTGCAGGAAACTCTTACTGGTTTTTGAAAAGATCAATTGCATAATTAACTTTAACTTCCACCCGTAGTAAATGTTGGATTTGTTGCCGACAGAAATCTGCGAAAGAAGAAAACGTCTATTTTTGACCCAAATGCTGACAAAGAAAGAATCATTCAACAGCAAATCCAATACTAGAAATCAATCATGGAGCATAAGCAACGGAAGTAAGCTGGTTTTCAATGTAACCCAAAATACTCGCAAAGAAGAAGCAAACCAAACTTTTTCCAAAATTTACCAAGTAAGCATTAATGTAAATATTCTATCCAAGAAGATTCGGGTACAGAACTACTACAACGAATTCCATCGGGTCCCTTAAATTCTTAAAATTATACCTATTACTTTCAAAAGAATTAATTTCCCATTATAATTTTTATTACTTTTTCTTAAATATAATAATTTCAGTTCAACTCATAATCTGTAGCAAAGTTACCTGTAGTTGTCAACAATATCCTACATCGTTCAACATATTTTCATGTCTCCCCAATTTACTACAAGAATTGTTAGAATGAGTGCGCAAGCGACTGCTAAAATAGTTGTTATTTAGGTGGTCGATGTCGCTTTTATGTCTCTTATTATTTTTGGGCGTTTTTCCCGTTGGACGTGGGAATTTAAGAGACATCAGGGGAATTTGATGGGTAGACCAAAGCACCCTCCTTGGCGGTGCTTCCGAAGTCGGCCCAACCGGGTGCAGACTGGAAGCAAGGGAGGAGAGTGCATGTGAAGTGGTCCTACCTGATTCCGAAGCCGGCCTTTCGAGGTGCGGGTTGGAATCAGATAGGAACCATTTTACATCGATGGGAACCACCAACAAGACCCCTCAAACTACACCAATTCCCCTGATGTCTCTTAAATTCCCACGTCCAACGGGAAAAACGCCCAAAAATAATAAGAGACATAAAAGCGACATCGACCACCAAAATAGCAACTATCTCCCCAATTTACGTCTGCTTTTAAAGGCCGACCCACAACCCCCTCAGCAAACAAAAGGTAATTTTCCGAATGCACCGTTTGATATTTTTAGAAGTGCTTTGTTGGTAAACGCCTCATCACACAGGCGACATTGAAGTTGTTTCCAAGTCCAAATGCTTCTTAGTCTTATGAAGCCTAAGCTTATACTCCCTAACAAATATCTTGAAACAAAAGGTGCGTGCAAATTGAAGTGCAGTATCCTTTAAGACACCTTTGTTATTCCCCGGATAACAGACAAAGTTCAGTTGATAGGCCAAATCCCAAAATGTTTTTCCACATGATGAACTATTTCATTCTTTTACTTATGAGATTTCACATGAAATTCTAATTTGGTCGTGCTAGTGCAACCTTCTCACATGTGGCGCATTGAATGGCACTTTTTTGGTTTTTCAAGGTTTCGAAAGTGGCTTCATTCCACTTTCAATATCATTCTGCTTCTCATTTTCGTTCATATAAGAAGCGATTTGTGAATTTTTAAATTGTCCTTACCTTTTAGCAATTTCCCACAAATGTCACATGAAGAAGTTCTACATGGTTAAGAAAACACTGGATTTGGATTGTCAGGAATTTCATTATCTATTTATCCGAGCTTTAGTTTTAGTAAATGTGTGGTTTCGCAAAAAAGGTAAAGGAGATACCGACTGGAAACATGCGTGCATATTTTGCGGAAGGGCATTTCAATTTAGGGTGGAAGTACAACACCACATTATAACCCACATTCAGGAAAAACCGTACCGCTGCGACAAATGTGAATTTGAAACCGCAACAATTGGAAATCTAAAAATGCATAATGATTCCGTGCACTCCAGTTGCAGAGCGTTTCAGTGTGATATGTGTAACAAGTATTATTCGGTATTATCAAGTTTGATTTTACACTTTAATATAAATTGTTAAATTAATTAAATTATAAATTATAAATAATTATGTATTTCGACTACGTAACTGCAAAATGTCACAAGTGCTGAACGTGAAAATGTAAAAATGGCTTCAGTGATTTTCATGTAAATATCAAAAAAGCATACGTGAAAAACCTGAAACTCTCAAAATGCAATAAGTGCAGAATCAAAGTTTCTCAGAAAAAGGGATTTAATTCAGCGCATATATTTTTAGATTCTTAATCAATTTTGATAATCAATTTGCATACAAATTTTATCACACATAACAACTACTCATGAGGAATATTATCGTAGTATTTATGGTGCTCAGTTGGAATTACACTCTTCAGATCCTGTAAATCCTTAAATTTCCTAGCTGTAATCTGCTTCCTTCGTTTAAACAGCGCTGGATAAGACACTCCAATAATTTTTTTGGGCTTTTCTATTAAATCGGTCCAACAGTTGTCCTCATACGATAACTTGTACTGAATTTTTCCTTCAGGCAAATATTTTATGTTTTTAATATTTGTTACACATGGGTCACCCTTTTTGAGTCCTGGACGAATAGATGCATATCTCAAAGTATCTTTTTGTGAGTAATCTCTGAAGAATGCATGATCAACTTCACGAACAATGTACGGTTGAGCCGTTCTTGCCTTTCGAGTGATTTCCAAGTAGTCGCCCGGAACGAAAATTGATTTTCCTTTCAGAGCTGTTTCTATTACGCTATGGACAGAATCACACTCCATCTGTGTATGCCCCTTTTCCAGGTATTTCTGAAGGATTATTCGATTCGAGCTTAACGATAACTCCAGTAGTGCATTTGCAAGCACATTGTATCTGTTATGACTAGTACATCTATCACTGTAAATTATCACCGGTAATGTATCCTTCAGGTACGTCTTAATGTAGTCAACAATACAGGAAGTGAATGTCGACGACTATAAGTCTCCTTCTGTCTCATTCCACCAGTAGCACACTGCATCCTTCGTTTTTAAATTATACATAGTGAAATTGTGACTCATCAATTTCGTCTTGTAATACAATGCACTTGCATTCAGAACTGGAGATAATTTAACTGCTTGCAAATCCATTGTTAGCACATGGCATTTTCCTTCCAAGGCATCGGTCTTGTCAGCACTCTTCACTGGAATAACGTCCACCAACGATGAAACGTAAGATGCTTTCTGGTGCCAATCCAATTGTTTCCGAAAGTAATGAAATATAGCCGTCCTATCCTCCCCCGAAAAGTCATCACAGTAAGTGTCACTGCGCTTTTTACACTGATTAGAGCGGTAACGCTGTCCCATCACTTTAGCTGGTCTTGGCTTTCAAAACATAAGCTTCTTGGGGTCCTCAAAAGACGCATAGAATCCTGCGTATGCTTCCCTTTCATTCTCTTAGCTTTGTGTATTGAGTAACACCAATACACCGTGGTGAGAGTAACGGTAAGTTATAGTTCTATAGTTATATTATAATTTATATAATGTTTTTATCGTAAGCAATGAAATTATGCGTGTTTATTTAAATCAAGGTAAATCGATTGGTCATTTGTAATTAAATGTTATTTATATTCTAGGAGAACGATGTGTACCGCGGCTCCGATTTGATAATAGATCTCGTTCTCGTGAAAATGGCCATCAGTCGTCCGGTAAGAGACTGAATTTTATGTCATGTACTAGTATTATAATGTATAGATAAGATAAGTTTGCTTTTAGTTGCAGGTACTATTCAGGAGTTTCAATCACCGCAGGATTTGGATGAGCCTATACCTTCCGTTGACCCACAGATTGATGTTCCGAATGTTCCGGACCCTGAATTGCAAGTGCTCTTAGAAAATCCCGTAAAACGGAAGCGAAATCTAAAAGCAGACCCTAGTACATGGAAACGGGAAATGAGTAACACCACGGGCGTGTTGACACCTCAAATTTTTTTTCGCTTGAATTTTCAAAACCTTTATGTTGTTACATAGTATGAGTGTCCACAATACGAATTACCAAGTCTCAGCTCCTCATGTTGTTCTAAGGCGGCTAGGCAAAGGTTTAAATTTTTTGTGTTCGAAAAATGGAAATTTGCTAATATCTCAGATTATAAACAAAATTGGTCAATGATGTTTTCGGCGATAGATAGGCACCGTGAAACCCGTTCTTCAGATACAACTAAAAGCGATGACCACTTTTTGAATTATTGCAAAAATATTTTTTTTTTCAAATTTTTGGGAGTTTCCCGAACTCAATTGAAAATTTTGTTTCTGTTTCTAGGTTTTATGATGTATTTTGATTGATGCCCATCTTAATATTTGTTTGTTCTATTAATCGCAAAAAACCGCTTTTAAAAATATTACACTTTACGGAAGTTATGATGAAAAATGTAAATCATCAAGAATTTTTCTGGTAGTTTAGGGGCACTTGCATACAGATAACTTCTAAATTTTAAGTCAAGTAGTCAAACAGCATTATTGTGTTAATTAGTTAATCACCATTATGTGTTAACAAATGTCGGACTAGGGTAGCCCGCTTATTAAAGCTCTTTTTGCATAGTTTACAAGAATGCAACCGTTCTCCTGTGTGACTTCGTAAATGGTGAGTAAGTACGGATTTTTTTGTCATGGACTTCTTGCAGATAGGACACGGGAAAAGTTTTATTCCAGTATGTACCCACATATGGCTTTCCAGTTGCGACCTGTTAATAAACCGTTTACTGCAATGTTCAGAATGCGGAAGACCCTCTCCAGAGTGTTTATTTTTCTTATGTGTTTTCAACACGTGAGTGAATTTAAAAGATTGCTCACATTCATCACACTTATAAGGTTTATGGCCTGTGTGGTTCCTCATGTGGACTTTAAGGGCGGAGTTGGTAGCGAAGCTTTTAACACAATGTAGGCATTTATGCAGTGTTTTGCGATGATGCACTGCTTTAATGTGGTTGCTTCTAGCACTGCTTGTTTTAAAACTGCTCTTACAACGCTCACACTTGTAGGGTCGCTCACCACTATGTACTCTTAAATGCGTTTTAAGTTCAGTTTTGCATCCAAATCGTCTGTTACATTCACTGCACAGAAAGTTCTTAATTCCATCGTGAACAATTTTATCGTGTTTTTGTAGACTACCCAGTTTTTTAAACGCATTGTCACAGAGCTTGCACTTAAATGGTCTTTCTTGAGTATGTACACGGATGTGATTATTTAAGGTCCATGTTGTTTTAAAAAACTTGTCACATATCCGACACTTGTACTTTTCTTTGGACGCCATCGTTTTAAGTTAATAAGAAAGCAGTATCTGTTGTTTGTAGGATCAGCGCGATACTCACAAAAGTATCCTAATTGGGCAAATGCAACGGAACAAAGAAATTGGTTTATTGTGATATTACGTGGTAAAAACTGGTCAATGAACAATCTTCAAATCGAATTCTAAGTGACAGGTTATATATAACTTTACTTTTTCTGCTTAGAGTACTTTGGAGAACTTACAATGTTGATACTGAATCTGTGCAGTTTGATTAAGACATGTCAATTTTACAAGCGTTCATCATTTACTATTCAAACTTATATAGGCAGAAAAACTGGTCATGTAAGCCTAACCTATATGCAGCTGAGTCAAAAACAAGTAAATAAGGTTGGTATTTTAAACATTTGAGCTCAAACTGGTGTTTTCGTAGTTGGTTACTTGAGGACAGTGTATGTGGAAAATCATTCAAACAATTTATTTTAGCAAAACTCATACTTAGTTATTTAGAAAATGTCTGCAGCGTTAATCACACTAAAACATAGTTAGGTAATATCGATACCGTACCCATAAACGACATGTATATACAAGGATATTTTAGTATACTTCTACATTAAAATTTAGTAACATGGTTACGTATACGAGTATCTGCTACTAACCCTTCTTGACTGTTGCATTCATAAACAGCAGCAAACAATTTATTGAATTCTTCCTAACCAGGTATGAAAGCGTTTTGTTTGAATTCTAAAAAATGCAGACATTGTGGCAAACCTCAGTTGGTCATTGAAAAAAATTTCATTTATATGGTCATAAATACATACACACAGACACCGTGGTAACGTATATACGCTCTAAGTTGTTCCATAAGTTTTGCCATACCAAGTCTATGTATCTACTCTAATTAGTAGATGCTTCCACATGCTCTATAAAAGCACCCCTATTAAACCCATAGTATCTGTCTGTACAGATGAGTATTTTCTTGCTTTGAAACATACATCGATTTGGTGTTGTAGTAACAACACATTATTATCTACGTTTTGTGAATTCTCATGCTAGGGCTTTTTGGGCTAGGCTCTTTTATAATTTACGTTGCACAGTGTACACAATATGCTTAGCGTATTTGAACGATACGTATTCGAGCCTTTGCATAAGTGTAAAGTATAACTTTTTCTTAAGGCTTCTAACGTAGAGGAAGCCATTCAATTGATGGCCAGATTATGAAAACTGGTTACCGACATTGCAAAAATACTACGGTTGTAATTTCACCTATAAATATATCCCATGGGAATTTAAATATTCTTCTTAAAGGTTTGTATGATCAATTTTACACGCTATTTGGTATTTAAAACAATGAAGTACTTCTACCAGAATTCATTCAAAACATCAGTGAAAGTAAATTATAAATCTTATATTCAATAATTCTATATGTGAAGTACAGCCTAGAATGGGGGTTTTTGTTTGGTGGTGAAACCGTTTGACTGGACCGTTAATTTGGTTTAATGTTTTTGTACATTATCATATATATTGGATATATTTTCCTTTCAGATACCAGCATTTGACCAAATCTGTTATTAGCATAAAACTCAAAACTTATAAAAATATATCCATAAAATGATTTGCTTCAAAACACGGTTTTAAACTAGTTTGTCATACATGAGAATATTTGCTTTTATTTGCCGAGTTTAAAGTCTGTTGGCCAGAAGCTTGAAATTTAGTCGCCTTGTTGCTAATGTTCTTGGCGACACTAACCAATTCACAATTAAAAACTCGATAAAAAATTTCCAATATTTGGATACCATATAGCAGGAAGTCTTTTAGCGTTAACACTTCCCTTCTCCGAGTCACTTCAGTTTCCAGGTGCTTAAATTTTACAAATATTGAAAGATCAGAAGCAGCCAAGTTAGAACATTTATGACAACATGAATTCGATTAACAGTTTGTGTGTTTAGCAGAACGAGTTTTGGATAGGCTACTTTGCAAATACAAATTTTTGTAGAAGCTTACAGTAGACTACTCACTTTCGTCTTCCCCACTGTCTGTTAAATTCGAGTTCTACCTATGATCTCTAAGAACCATGTGTGTCTTAGTGCTAACTAATTAGAATTAGAAGGACAGAAGATTAATACAGTGGCTAAGTGAGCCAAATCCCGGCCCCCGTGAAATAAATTTCGTTTTTCATAACTGCATTTTTATTTACGAAAGCTACTTTTAGCAAGTTCAGAGAACTTCTAATTCAGGCTTATATCACTTTTTACTTTGTTTATTTGCAGTTTACATTTATTGATAATATCAATACTCGGGTTTATTTCGTTTTTAATCCGTTTCGGTTTTGATTTTATCACCATTCGACAACTATATGTATCGACTTCTTAAGGGTAAACCGCAGTTGACAGTTTGATATTTGACATACGCTGCATTTGAGTGAAAACATGATGATATAAATATGAAAACATTTCATAATATCGACAGAAAAGTAAAATTGTACACTATAAGTTTAAAGATTTTGTGTGTGCTCTCGCTCTCTCAATTTAATACTCTTAGCTTCTTTTATTATACATGCGTGCAAAGTTAAAAGTACAAGTTTATAAAACAAAAGATTTTATTGCATGCAGTATAATCTTGTAACAACATAAATTCCAGCATTGTATAAATATTGTTGTAGAAAAGCAGACTAAATATCAGACTTTGAAATATATAAAAAAGTATATAAAATATAATATTTAAATAGGAAAGTTTGTGTTATTATATGTTGACACATACAATAGCAGTTTATGTCATCAACAACATCACCAACCAACTAAGGGAAATGTGATTGGCTTTATGAACTAGCAGCCATAAAAAACTGTTTAAAACATCCACCTTAATTCAAATAGCAAATGTTGTGATTCAAGGGACGTAAAATGTAATTTGTTTCTTAATACGGGTTTAAACTAATTTTGTATAATTTTAAATTTAACCCGAATTCCGTAAATTCGAGGCTAATCCTGCGTTTAAGTGAGATTAATTTTAATCCGATTTTTAAATGCAAGGGTAAACTCGCCTACGAACACTCCTGGCTTGTAGTAAGTTTGGGACTGACTTCAGTTAAAAGCGACGGATTGCATAAGTTGAGTTTGTCTTGCTGAAATAATCTTCAAAGATTAACTTGAGTTTTAGCAAAAGTAATATTATTAGGATAAGTCTGAAACACATTAAAACCCTACTTAAACCCAGAATTAGAGTTGCATTATAAGCCCCCAAAGGTATAGTAGGTATTATATTTCAGATAGCATTCTTTGCTCTTCAACTTTTTAAAAATGAGATGTTCTTCAAGCTATTCTTAAGCTGTTGTGTATCTAGTGGAAAAGAGTGGAGATTTTCTTCGTACTACAGCAAAAACTTTGAGCATTCAAATAATTCCACATTTAATTATTCAGCGACACTTACTGTTTAAACAGAAAGACATTTTTTATCGCGCTTTACTGTAATTCTAAAACCTGCATGTTTAAAAACTTGTGTAAAAGCCAATTTAATACAGCCAACACCAGTCAACATATTTGTCTAACGATTGGGCTTGATATTTCATTGATAATGATAGTTTCATTAGGAATACACTTTACTTGCGCACACTTTCATGAAAACGCCGTAAAAGTGTTTCGTATGTTGTATGTTGCATGTATGTATACATGCTTGCATTGTTCATTTGTAATAACAACATGGGTACTGGGCATGTATTTTTCCTGTATATGAATTTTTTTCTAATTTTTTTCTCGATCTTAAAAATTACCCTGCCCCTTACAGGTCCCGGCCCCCGTGGCGATCACGGGCTGGCACGGGCGTCACTTCGCGCCTGGATTAATATTGCTAGAAACCATTCGTTAACAAACTATCCATATTCGCTTGAGTAGCGTACAAATTCTATAAAACCTCAAAGCTACTTTCTCTATAAAGTAATTCAGTAAACAACAAAATATTTGAACACCACCAACTTGGAAAATAAATGCCACCGTAATACGCATAGATATTCACAAACGAATTAATAAATATATAACCATTTACAAAATATATGTTTGTATGGTGTTTATTAAAAACTTCTCAACTCAGTCTTTTTACAACATAATTAAAACTATTGATCAAACCAGTCAATTACAGTCAATTAGCAATCAATTGCTACTTCTCAATGTTTCTTTACCTTCTGCTAAAACACACATATCCATGAAAAAATACTATGTCCTTAATAAAATGCACAATACGCAAATAATTTGACTAGAAACAACGTTCTAAAGTTATAGTAGAATTGCTATTCAAACCCCACTAACCACTATTAAGGCTAATTTACAAAGACAACTTTAACAAACACCACCCTTAACAAATTATCTGTATTTTTAACCAAACTAAACATTTCAGTTTTCCAATTACTTCATATATTAATCTGTAGCTTGATAATATTTGATTCAAAATGAAGCTTTCATACAAAAGCGTCTGAATTATACTTTTTATAGATTTATTTTACAGAGTAGCAGTCTAGAAGTACATGCATTAACAAAATATATTGTTATCAATAAGTATTTCAAAATATATAACCAATGATACACTAAAGTACGAACATAAGTATAATTTTAGTTCTTCTTAATATCATCTACGATGTCACGTGTCATCAAGAATTCACATCGTTTCTCATGTTTTCTTAAACCACTCCAGCCTTTATACGCGGCTCCACATCCACTTCTGCAAACAAACAATCGTTCTTCTGAGTGCATTCTTTGATGATTTCTTCTCATTTGTCGGGTTTTAAACGCCTTATCACACAAATGGCACTGAAAAGGTCTCAAGTCAGAATGCTTCAGTGTCTTGTGAAGCATAAGCGCACTTTTCGTAGCACATTTTTTGAAACAAATATTGCACGCCAATGGGAGCACCCTGTCTTTGGAGACCCCTTTCACTTTCCCGAAATAACAGACAAACTTTTGATGATAGTTCAAATCCCGAAACGTTTTTCCACACGATGGACAAATTTCATCCTTTTCCTGGTGACTTTTCTCATGAAGCTTTAAGCTGGCCCTGTTGGGGCATTCCTTTCCACACGTGGCGAATTGAAGGGTACATTTGGGTTTCCAAGGTTTTCGAGGTGGCTTCATTCCACTTTGAAAAGCTTTCTGTTTCTCTTCTTCGTTCATATGAAGCCACTTGTGACTTTGCAGCATGCCTCTTCCCTTTAGCGGTTTCCCACAAATGTCACAAACAAAAGCGTTACGATGACCCAGTACATGCTTTCGAAAGCTGATAAGACAGGTTGGAGTAGCTGGACAGCGGGGACATTGGAACAGGTTTTAATGGAAGCCAAAACTGTGGTTGTATATCACTCTGTCAGTCCCATCCTTATTTTGTCCCTTCATTCCTTTACACTAAAGACCGCACGTGGAGCAGTCTGCGGAATAATTTATTCTGTTAATGGTCAATCGAAAACCTGCCAAGTTAAGGGTGTCACTTGTGGGGTCATAGGTCAAACTGTGAACTTTGAGGGCATCCAGATCGTCAAATAAAGCAGGTTCTGGTAGGATTCCAGTTTCACCTTGTTGCCTTTCTTTCTCGCATCTTTTTACAGTTCGGGTAATAATGTTCCGCTTGTAGAATGACATTTGCTTCAAATTCAGAGTGGCAAGTAGACCCTTGACATTTCTGCAACATCATATACAAAAAATTGTTAAAGTTGATAATTTGTAAGCTTAGTGAATTAAATAAATCTGAAGTTAATCAATTAATATTGTCGTAAGACTTACTTGTGCTTATTCCGTTGTGGTACCTCCCGTTGGAATTCATAATCTTTTCCGCTGCCATCATCCTCCTCATCATCATTATCGCTGCTCACCATTTAATCTTCATTTTCCTCCTTCAATTCTACTTTCTTCTTTCTCGCCTCGGTCTGGATGAACATTTTCCTGATGTAGTAATTGTAGTACTATTTCCACTGCTGAGGTCAACGTCTTGCCCATCATCATCATCACTAGTCACAGGATTCTCTGGAGCCCACTGGTCATCATTATCATCATTGCCTCCGCTGTCACATTCTGGACCACTTATTTTGCTGCCTACTGACCTCCTGACTTCAGGTTCATCCATTTTGTTCTCGTTCTCGGTGAACTGGTACACTTCTTTACATTTTCATATGGTTTTCAAAACAAGTAGGCTTTTAAATACTTAAACCACAAGAAATTGTCAAATCATTCACCTATTCACCTTAATCTAACTTTCTTAAAAATTGATGGATGACAATCCTACCATTCATTATCTCGTTTCTGCACTGAAGCGCCTCTTAAAAACTCTCTTGATCATCATCAATCAATTCCTCCAGCTTCCCCTGCTAATCAATAGCTCCCTCCATCCTACCCACCTCCTTCTTCAAACCCTCCACACTTTCCGCCAACTCTCTCAGCAAATTGTTCACCTCCCTTTGCATCCTCAAAATCTGCAATTGCAAATCTCTCAACTTCTCCTCCACACCATCTACCTCCTCCCTCTTTTCCACCACTTGCTTCAGCCCCTCCAAACATTCTGTACACACCCATTTCACCCACAATTCACTGTTGACCTTGCTCTGACTTGACCTCCTCTTAGCAACATCTTTCTTGTCCGGTGAACTGTACAACTTTTTCCAAATCGGTAATAAATTGACTGACCATTTCCCACCTGTTCCATTTGGTGGGACAAATCCCGAGCAGCAAATAGCACAAATGCTCTTTCCTGTCATTTCATTTTTTAACTAGATTTTGCACAAAATAAAATCTTTACATAATTTTTGTAGATGAGCACGCAGGGCATTCCCAGCTCATGCCAAAAACCCGCACTGAGCGGAAAATGTACACAAACTCAGCTGACTTGTTGTTCGGGCTCCTTTCTTTGTCAAACAGAAAAGCAAAACTCTGGCAACTGGCAGCTACGGCTACGATGCCAACTGCTTTGCTTCAAATCAAACTCATCATTCTGCTTTTCGTACCATGACCATGCATGTAACTTTGTTATTGCTGCCCACGTCACGTAACTTTTACGAAATTGTTCATTTAACAAAACTGATTTCACCAAATGTTTGACGAATACTTTTTAACTTGAGTGTATTCATAATATTGATCATCTACAATGACAAAATAAATTATTTTAAAGAACTCATGTTAAATAACTTGTTTGCTCAATCAGCTAGTTCACTTTAAAATGAAAATGTCCAATGTCCAAATATATAGTAACAACGACTTCGTTGTTTTATGCTTGTACGTTGGCTTGTGATATCACAAGTAGGCTTTGAAATAAAATCAGTTTACGTTGCTAGAAAGACCCAATATTTTTACAGTGTAGGAAAGTCCAGTTTAAAAAAAGCAGATCAGCAGCAGCCCAGAAAATGGAATAGAGGCTTTAGATCAAGTCAGTGATTCTAGATTTTTAATAAAATAATTTTTGGCTTAGCTATAATATTACCAAAACTGTATTAGGGGGGTATTATTGTATTATAGTTATGCAAAACTATGGTAAAAAATCAAAGTGAATTCCGTTTGGAAAATGAGTATTTGAGTCAATATTTGCAATTGAAAAAAGAGCGTCGATCATAGCAACACATTCAATAAAAACAGTCGTCAAGCATAACATCTCTGTACGAAACGGGAGTCGTACGAAACGTGACAAAAGATTCCTACCCTTTTTCCTCATCTCTTAAAGGTTTGGAAAGGCTCTAACCAACTGCTCATAAAATATTCATGCTGTGGTACCGGGATGGGAAGCAGAAAAGATTGAGACAAAGCATCTTTTGTGCATCTGGTTTTTTTTGGCTTATGTAGGTTTAGCTAATTATTTATTTTCGAGCACAGAAAAAAACCTTAAAAATTATATTTTTCAGCTGGTAAATATAACATATTGATAGCATCGCAAACAAATGAGTTGACAGCCTTGCAACAACAACAAGCTGGGATACCGGTTTTGTATCGGTTTTTTGGCAAGCCATCTCCGGGTGGATGGGAAAACGAACGATCGTCACAGCTTTTTTTGCATGGTCCCGAGTCCACTCGGTGTAAAAGTTGTTGACAACAAGCGAGCTCGAGCAAGTGCTCATCTAATATTCACATTGCTGGCGTGAGCAGAAAGAAAGGTATTGAAGCAAGTATTTCCCTTCCTGCAGTAAGTGTGTGTCTGTCTCTCAGGTTACGTGCGTTTACAGAACGTGAAATAGAAGAGCTTTAATTAATTATTGGTTTGATCAAGACCTTCTACAATAAAAATAATATTTAACGCATTAAAACGCAGTTCAAAACTTGATAAAGTATTTTTCGTGCAGCATTTTTTGGAACGTAGAGGATTGACGAATTCAAAATAAAATAGAATTGTTGCTGTTTTTAAGAATATATTTTTAATCCGTTTTGTTAGTCATTATCAAGTTCCATTTATTATTTGGTGTGAGGTTAATGAAATAATCAAATCCTCTGCAAAAATCAGCAAGATAAATTCTTGTAATTGTACTTATTTCGCATCCGAACTAATAGTTGCAGCTTTGTATTGGATTGAAATTAGAAGTGAGTAATATTTTTATGTTTTATTTCATGATCTAATTTTTTGGCAAAACTTGTACAAAAAAGTGAAGAAGGTATTGCTATCCAAAATGGTTTTGGAAAGTGATTTATTAATGTAATATATCAACCAGGGTATACTTTTCTGTATACTACACGCTGTACTGTGATAAACAGTGTATCAACACACAAGAACTGCGTCGATCGATCGATCAGTAAATCCTTCTTCACACAACCCCAGCTGACTTGTTCTTTTCCAGCTTCTCGTGCTGCTACGCACTTAGTACACTGAATTGCGTGTGCAATTTTGTTCTTTGAATGGTATTTTGCTTTAAACTTCTGTGTGGATTATAATTCTAACCAGACAAACGGCAAAATCAATCAAAAAATTATTTTCAATTATTTATCTCCATTAATTTGATAAAAACCTCTAAAATTTTGCCATGGAAGACCAGGAATCAGAACCGAACGTTGCTCCAAATAGTGTTTCCAATAATTTTGAGCTTCAGTCTAATTTTGTTAATGCTGTCTTTAGTCTTCCTGAGGTGAGTAAAATGTTTCAAATATTTGCAAAGCATAAAAACAAAATAGTTTTCGTAAACTAATTACACCTGGTACAATTTTTGTTTTTACAGCTACGGGAAATGATAATTAGCAGAGCGATTTACATTCGTGTTAATCACCAAATTTTACTTTGCCGAAGGACAATTCCCTCTCTGCGTCATCTGTCTAAAGACTGGTTTGAATCAGTGTGCAAAGTTTTACGAAAGGATAAAGAGCCTCTGTTCCAGTTGACAGTAAAGAAGGAAAATTCCCTGAATGGAACACCCTACGTGCAAAACGAAGGTGGCAAATTATTGGATAATTTTGTAAATCGGGTGTATCTTGCTCCATGGTATCGAGAAAACAAACCCACTTTCAGATTGTCCGTCTGCCCGAGCTTCTTCAGATCACAAAATTATAACAGCTTGTTAAACTTGTTTTTGAAATGTGGTGAAAATTTAGTACAGCTGTTCTTATGGATACCACAAAACGGGGGATCGTTAGTTAGCATTTTTCCCACACTGTCCTTGCCATCGTTACAAGATATTGTTGTTGATCACACGTCAGAAGTAACAATAGAACCTGCGTTTGATGAAGGTGAATATTTAGCGGAAAGTTCACTAAACATTACCAGTATGCTTAACACCTTGTTAAACGCCGGCACCTCATTGAAGCACTTTACAATTAAATATGACATATACAGAGCAGGAATGCCTCTAGGATTTCCAATGCTAAATTTTCCCACCACCGTAACACACTTAGATTTGGGGTGCGAAATGACAAATGAAGACTTGGGAATCCTGATAAAAAATCGACTGCCAAATCTTACCCGTTTATATATTACTGTGTCTGAGTTACCATTTGCTGACGGATTGCTATTTCAAGTTTTATACGGTTACAAGAAAACATTGGAGGCTTTACACTTCTATGGAAATTTCCTGAAACGTACTCCAGGAGCATTCACACTCATACGTTTTCCTGAAATGCAGAAATTAGCTGATTTAAAGTTTTGGGGTCTCAATTTTCAGCTAGAACCGGAACTTGCCCCACTGCAATTAAGTTTACCAACGTTGAAAGCGTTAGTATTAGCGCAGTATGAGACGGAATTTCAAAACTGGGCACAGTATAAATTTGAGGGAGTTGAGGCACTGGCTATCTTTTTATGTGATCCTCTCCAAACCTCATGCGATCCGGCGCCAATAAGCCTCGAAAACATGCAAGGTTTACATCAAGCGTTCCCATACCTTCAGTGTTTAGATCTGAGAATGAGGGGAGATCAAACTTGTGGAATAAAGTACATGTTTAGAGAAATGAGGCAGTTGAAGAAGTTAAACTTTTCCATCTACGGAACGGGAATTTATAAAACTTCGGATTATTGGGATGCCCTGTTTACTGGGGTAACTGTGGAGCTGATAACGGGTCTCAGGCTAAGTCCCGACACGTGGGAAACTGTCAGTTTGGAAAATGGTGACATGCCATCAATACGAATGCTAACAGGTATTTCATTAAATCATATATATATTTTAATAACTTGTGGAATGTTTTGTCCAATATTGTCATGCCTTTGCCGTTCTATAATTTCAGAACTTGAATCGCTTCGAGTTAGCAACGATGATTACCCCAGGAGAAACACAGACCCGCTTATTTCAGACTTGACGTTTATTCACGCATTTTTGAAAATGCCGAAATTACGTCTTCTGATTCTTGTTGGAAGATTTGAGGTTGGTGGCAATTGTATTTTAAGTAGATAAGTAGTGATGTTTACATTAAAATTTTATACAAAAGTTTTTTTGAATTTTAGGCGTCCTCAAAAATGCTGAAAATTTGGAAAAGCTTAGGAGGCAACAACAGATTGTTTTAACTGGCGGTTTATTTCGCTTCTATTACTCGTGTTTGTATGTAGATTGCAAATTCGAAGTGTCACTTAAATTGCAGTTACGTAACTTGTTTTCTTGGAATTTTATGCTGACAAAATCATTCAAGAGAACAACACCTTAACTGCATCAAATGTCTGCAGGTATTTTTTAATTTGGTTGCAGATTGGTATGTTTACACAAATTTGAAATAATATTACGCGTCTGAACCTTTGCATTCAAAACCTGAAACGTTTGAACCAAAATGATTGCCACAACTGCAAGCTGAATTTGTTTCTAATCCAACCTACATATCATTTAACTCACCGTAGTTCTAAGAAACAGTAAGATATTTCTAAACAACATCAATAGCTTTTGGTACTTATTTATTAATTGAATTTATGTGGTAAAATTATGTTAGTGCAACAATTGAGTCATGTTTTAACGAGAAGTTGATTTGTATATTACTATTATAGAGTTCCATTCTGTAAAATAGATTACGTAACACTGACAAACGTCTCACGTTAGAACATAGTATACAAATATGCATATTAATAGCTCTACCAGTACAAGGAAAACTATTTATTGGACTTTCGTTTAAACAAATATTTATCCAGAAATTTACATTAAGCTGCATTTTTAAGTAACAGACTAAAATATCCAAATAGAATTTTAAGTGGATTAATATCCAACAAGTGCAATATCAGTTATGAATAAAATACATTTATCCTAACATTTATAGGCTCATAAAACTTGCAAATATTAAAGCAAAACGTGCACTCTGTCACAAAGCCTTGTTTTGCATATCTATAATCTACATATTTAGTATGGCGTATTTGGTAAAACAAATATACAAAAATTAAATTGCAGAAGAAATGGAACTTTATTAAACTTTAGTATAGACCTCACATCACCGTAATACGGTTTTCAAAAAAAACGAATTACAAGAACTTGATTTTCATTGACTTAATTATTAACTGTAAATAAAGAATAACCAGATTGGATTCAAAAACCTTAGTATTTTAAAAGCTAACTACCAATTTACTTTGCAACATCAATACAAAATAATAATAATAAATTGTCCATCAACCATCACCATATACAGGACAGGGCACTCAATAATCAATTAATTAATTTAGTTGATTTTACTAGTCAATTTATAGTCTGAACCAGTGTAATCACTCTCAGATTTAAAAGGTTTTACTCAGTTCCTCAAGAAAATAACAAGACAGTGGAGATGCCTTTGCTAACATGCCCCACAGATTCCTCCTCTTTGCATCCTCAATCTCCTGTCTAAGTTGCAATATCTATTTGTGAACAAAACAAAATGGTTAAAAATGGGGGTTTAAACATTTTAGTGCTTCCTAAACTCTTACGTAATTGCTGCCAAATCGTTCAATGGTTTGCAACAAAATGGTCTTTGCATCTTTTCCTGTTTCATCCTCTATTTCCTATTGCTGCTCTTCTACATCTCCCAGGATTTCCTCATTCCCTACACAATTCGCAGAACAGCTTCGCTGTTTCCTTCCCAAGTCTCTTCCAGCATTCCCCTTCTCTT
>CM056172.1:46244279-46265279 GCA_029691765.1 Entomobrya proxima
GTATGGAGTTTCCCTTGTATGGAGTCTCGAGTGAGTCTCCAAGTGTGCCATTTCAAAAACTTGTTGTTCGCAGCAAATATATTCAAACGACCTCTGGCGATTGTGAACGTTCTTGATATGTTTCTTAAGGTCGCCTGACTGTGTAAAGGATTTGGGGCACTGATTGCATTTGTATGGTTTTTCTCCCGTATGAACGCGTGTGTGAACTGTTAGCTTTTGTTGAGTAAAAAATGCTTTTGGACACCAATTACACTGAAATGACCTTTCAAGTTCGTGAACACTCCTTACGTGTGTTGAAAGACTCGATTTTGTCGTGAATGTCTTTGGACACTGGCCACATTTGAATGGTCTCTCACCTGTGTGCACTCTCATATTACTCACCTTTAAACTATATGCAGATAATATTTTGTTGCAGATTTCACATTTAAGTGTCGCCATTTTTTTCAATAAACTTTTTCAAAACAAAAACGCTAAACAAAGGCAAATTTTTGCTCCAAGGTGATCGGCGAAAATTAATTTGGAAGTTGTTGTTTCTTCCCTCTATGAAAGTTGCTGAGTGACAAAAAAAACTTTATCGGAACATAAACTTAATCATGTTTACTACAAAGTTTAGTACTTAAAAATGGTTTACTTCACCATGCAAAATCAGTTTAGATACCCGACGAGCATTTCAACGAAGTGTTATAGCTACTGCTTATGGTGCATGTTTGCTTATGCATATTTTGATTGCTTCTTGTTCGTACAGGTATTTAAGTTTGTGAGTGCAAATATAAGTTTCTTAAATATACAGAAAATGTTCCTTTCTACGCAGAGATTATTAGGCTCAGCTTAAGTCGCAGATTGACGTGTGAAAAAAGTCAATTGCAAAAGCCCAATGTCACGTAGGCGCAAAAGCCCTATATCACGTTGGAAAATTAGCCTAAGCAGGTACCGTATTTATTCGATTTATACCCCTCGCTCGATTTATAACCCGACTCGAAATATACCCTCAGTTGAGAGGAGAAATTTAAAATGTTGGCTCCCTCGATTTATAGTTCCCTATCATTTTAGATACGAAAGTAAACAAAAACATTCCCTTTTATACTGTGCTTTATGAATATGATAAACTTTGTCAATACGTTTGATGGAAATTTTATGCTAAAGTGCATTCTAACAAGGTTATAGCTCAGCAACTTAATGTTAATTATCCTCATAAATAAAAAATCTATCCTAAATGTACCATCAAATTTGAAATTTTGGCCCCCTATCGATTTATAACCTACCTCAAATTATACCCTCCTTTGAGATAAGAAATTTGAAGTTTTAGCCGGGGGTATAAATCGAATAAATAGTATTTAGCATGAAACCTATACGTTTGTGAAAAAACAGTGGTTTTCAAGTTTCATGTTCTGTAAAGGTTTCACAATGCTTAAGTCAAAGCTCAAGGCAAAGACATGTATGATTAGGCATATTAGTAAAGTATAGTATAGTACCTAAATTTTCTCGCATACTATGTGTATTTCAGGTACAGATGTTCGAGGCTTGCAAAGCAAGCTGTGGTAACACTAGTCGTTTAATTATTCGACTTTAGTTTGCATTAGGAGGATTTTTGTCGATATGCAACATGTCACGTACGCCAACTATATGCTATAAGTGTAATAGATTTTCCTTAGAATTTTGATTTTCAACTTAAATGCTTAGAAAACTGTTTTGGGAAAAACGATTGCCAGTAAACTGCTCAACTACGTTTAGCGATTAAATATTTGACTTGTAAAATGTGATATTCTAACAAATTTATGTTGCGCCTTTTATTTTTCAACATTTGATGAAATATTCTTAGAAAAAGTAGTAAACTTCATAGATGTTGACGATCGCGTCCTTTCTTTGATGCAAACAGTAGAGGAAAAACTAATTAACTATTGCATATTAGTTCTTTAGAGTTGTTTGTCTAATCAAAAGCTAAAGCAAAGAATTTCTATTACTGCAATGTAATTGCCGATCGGAATGGTAAGTATGTCATAAGTAAATTACGTGTTTTAGTAATATATGGCAAGTATGCTGTCCATTTCTACTTCTTTTATGAAAATGATGATTTACAGAGAATTAAAACCATTAGGTTTTCAGTAAACAGTTTTTAAATTTTATTGACACAAAATGTGGAGATCTACTTACAATTTTGTAGAATAAATTACAGCATAACCAATATCTATAGACGCAGGTAATGAAAAAGGACACAGCGACTAAGTAGTTTAGTTACGAATAAAGGTACTCAACTAAACAAAAATTACTGTTCAACTGTATTAACATTGGCCTACTCTTATCTACAGAAAACAAGTCTTTAGATTAGATTTCTATATACAAAATTGATTTTGAAGATTTAAAAGAACCATAAAGGTACATTTAAATGCAGAAGTTTCAGCACCAAAACAAATAAAATATATTTATTTATCTCTGCAAAAATATATTTATGTCCGGTTGTGTTGTATATTTTGCAAAATTATGTCGACTCAGTTTATATTGTAATATTGTTTTATGAACAGGACAAGAATCTAAATTTTATTTACGTAGTTTGACTACATTAATGTATCAACTATTTATATTGGGGATTGTTGAAAGCAAACAGATCCACGGAGTTTCTTGATATGTGCCTCTAAATTATATCCGTGGGCAAAACGTTTTCTCACAATTCAAACAGGTAAATGGCTTACTTCCTGTATGACCACCCATGTGTTGTGTCAAGTGCCCTTTTGGTATGAATTCTATGTTGCATACAGTACATTATTGCGGCTTTTCATTTATATGTGTACTCTTGTGTGAAGTTAAATGTGCGTTTCTCTTGAAAGACTTGCAACATATGTTGCACTGAAACGCTCTGATATTCGAGTGCAAGGCATCAACATGCGTTTTAAGGTCATTCTTTGTTTTAGACTCATATTTACATTTACTGCAGCTGAAAGCTTTTTCCATTATGTGTGCTATGATATGCCTTCGTAGATTAGATTTTGAAAGAAAAGACGTTTGACAGAATATGCACGCATGTTTTGTTTTGATGGTTCCTTTACCTGGTGACAAAACAAACGTATTACAAATTATATCTACAATTAAAGTTCCATAATAGAAAACATTTTATAATTTTAGGTAAAGTATTTACCATGGTAACCTCTTTCATGCCGTCTTAAAGCAGTAAGGTGTACAAATTTCTTTGTACAAATATTGCAGGAATAACATTTCTCTTGTGTATGCATACGTAGATGGTTTTTCATGTTTATATCATTTGCAAATTTAGCGGGACATATAGGGCATTCAAACGGCTTTTCACCAGTATGCACACGTGTATGGCTTGAAAGTTGAGTCCTACTGAAAAACCGTTTGGCGCATTGACTGCACTGATAATTTAGTTCTCCCAAGTGGGTCCGCTTCACGTGTTGATGGAGCTGACTGGGGTCTTTATATGTATTTTTGCAAGAGGTACAACTGTATGGAGTTTCACCTGTGTGATGCCTTGTATGGAGTTGCAACTTTTGTCTTGATGAGCAACGTTGTTCACAGAAAATACATTCAAAAAATCTTTCGCGAATATAGACGTTCCTTATATGTTGCGTCATATTGCTCTTGTGACTAAATGATTTGGGACACTGGGTACATTTGTATGGTCTTTCTCCAGTATGGACTCGTTTGTGATTTTGAAGTTGGGAGTTCGAAGCGAATGCTTTAGGACACAGATTACACTTGAATGGTCTTTCAGTTGCGTGAGCGGCCTCTCAGTCAGCGGTCTCTCACTAGAGTGCACTTTCATGTGTCCGGATTTTCTACTGTGCGTAGGAAATATTTTGTTGCAGATTTCACAATTGAAGGAAGCCATTTTTAATATTTGCACATCACCAAAACCAACAAGATATATTAAAATAGATTCCTGACATCCAAAGCGTTATGCTAGTCACGTTACGTAATTCTAGTTATTCGCGTTGAAAGAATATGACTAAATATTTTCTAAATTTAAGTGTTGAAATAAAAAGTTGCTTGTACTTCTGAAAGTCGATGACTGACAAATAGAAACTGTGGTAGAAAATGAGTCTTAACAGACTTGTAACAACGAACTCATATGTTTGTGAATAAAGGGTGGATTTTTAATGCATTGTACTGCAAACGTTTTTACCATGCTAACGTCAAAACTAAAGGCAAGGAAAAGTTTGGATATTTATAAAATTCTGCGCGTTAAAAGGTACCTAAATATTCTTGAATACTATGTTTACTTCAGGTCCATAAATTTTATCTTTGCATAGTAAGATGTAATTAGATATGTCGTTTAGAATTTGTTACACGACTTCGGTTTGGATGAAAGAAAATCCTACTGATATGCTACGTATCACGTATACAAACCATAAACTATAGATACAAGAGGTTTAAAAAAATTGTGACGTTCACCATGGTAAATGTCTTAACAAGCGGTTTCCTGGAAGAAGGTTTCCAGAAAACGGCTGGACAGCTTGTACCAATTGGGTATTTTTAAGAGCAAGATTGGAATAAAGGCTCATATGTAGACATGAGAATACAGACTAAGGAGAACTGAGTCAGTGCGTAAGGAGGTACCTAAATTTTCTCGAGTGTATACTTTACACATGTCGCAGTTTTGCATAGCTAGCTGCAGTTTGACTTTCCGTTTAGTTACAGGACTTTGGTTTTAATTATCGAAAATAAATGTCGATATATGCCATATGTCACGTATGCCCAGCGAATACGGTTATTATATACACTGTACACGGTATATATAATACCTGTGTTCGCTGACGTATGCCAACTATGTACCATCGGTATAAAAAGTTTTCCTTAGAAATGCGATGCTCAGCTTAAATGACTTAAGCAGTGGTTTGTTGGAACAAGGCTTGCCTGTAAGCAGCTTAATATTTTGCAGAAATTAAACACCTTTTAAAACAAGATACGGATTATGGGTTACTTCCAGCATTTTATTTTCAACAATGCTAGGAATGCTTTCGTTGTATTCTCGTTTTATATACATGAATTGAGAATTTGACAAAATCTAGTATTTTATTACGTATTTTTTGGCAAATAAATGCACATTCTTCAAAGTTTCAAAAACGCATATTACATTGTTTGAGTGACTTGAAAATTTTAATTTGGACGTAACCTTTGGTTGCGCGTTTTATGTTTATACTTATTATTGGGAATTCTTAGAAAAATGAGCCGGACAAATGAAAGGACTTTAGGGTCACCTACGATCTTTGGTGCAAAGAAAGCAGGAAATACTTTAAAAAACTATTGTACAAAAGCTTTTGTAGAGCCTTTTCTCTAATCAAATAACAAAAGCAATGAGTTTCTACCAAAGGAATGCATCGCAAATTGATCAATAAGGATGAAATTGCAGTACATCATAAGTAAATGAGAGTTTAAACTAAATAAATAATTAATAAGGGTACGGTTGAACAGCTTATAAATTTTCTTGACACAAAAGGTGGATTTTAACAAAAATAAATTTCTGGCATAAATTGCAACTTACCTAATAATTATAGACGTATATAAAAAAGAAGGAACATGGCAACTAAAATTAAATTGCTTGTGTGTAAAGGTGCTCAACCTAATAAAAACACATGTTATTTATACATACATATTGTACGTTTGAACTATTTTGCGGATTGTTGCAAAGTAGCAGGTCCATGGAATCTCTTGAAATGTGCCCGGAAAGTGATTCCATGAGCAAAGCGTTTGCCACAGTTAAACAGGTTACTTCCTGTATGAACAACCATATCGATGGCAACTTTACAGGATGTCCTATAAGAAAACCCATAGTTTAAGATTTGTGCTATATGAAATTTTCACAAACTTCGATTTGTGCTACATGACTTTTTTCAAGGACTTCAAATGATGCTATATGATTTTTTGGGGCAATTTGAACTGATGGTACCAAATCGTTTAGGAAATTTTGAAACGCATTTTTACCTACTTAGAATGCGTTTTTTATGCATTTGATAGTTTTACGTGTATTTTCACAAATATTTTGACGTGGCTTGTGTTATTATGTGTATCGTACTAGAATAATAGAATGGAATAACATTAATCAAGAAAATCATTTAGCAAAAAATCAGCAAATTTTGGTACATAAAAAACGCGAATACAAATACATGTATAATCTAGTTACTTATTGTACGACAGTTAAAGTTGATACAGAGACTTTTAGGGATTATATAGAGATAATTTTGTATATACGTTACGTTTGACTTGCAATTGTAAACGAATGAAACATTAATGAACATTACAAAGTAATTAATCACTGTGTTTTTTAAAATTCAAAATGCGTTTTATAAACTAGTAAAATGACTTAGCAATATTAAAACATCGATAAACTTCCGAAAATTAACTAGAAGATAAACACTTTTAACAAACCCCAACTTTGAGCCGTTCACAGCAATTAGAGAATATCTTGTTTTTAGAATTTGGTTTTAATACATTCATAGTAATCTTCAATGCACATGGTACAGAAACCTATGGACAATATACTATTAGCTGGCGTGACATTTTTTGCTGGGATAAAATTGCTGAGAAAAAAATGCTGAGAAATGGAAAAAGTATATGTTATGTTTTATATGTTAGTTAATGTACAACCTCTGTATGTTTGGGTGATTTACACCAGCCAGGCCTTCAGCAGGTTTTCTCGCTATTCAATTTAAGTATTTTTTATACACAGCGCCCAAACAGGCAGCGTGAATCTCTTCCTTCTTTTTATTTGTAATCTCTAAATTTACATTACTATACCATGTATCATTTTCAATTTAGTTAACTGTGTGACTAAATTCTGGAAGATGCTGTATTTATTCCGGTATTCCAATAAATTAATATAATATAATAATAAAATAATATAATATATTTGTGGACACAGGAAAAATACTAAATTTAAAGTTTTGCAATTAAATAGTCTGCAATTAAATAGTCTGCAATTTTTACTCATTCACACCACCTAACGTAAAGATTAATTTTTTAAAATCTTTGCACATAACACTTTATTTCTGCCACAAATTTATGGAGAGGATATAACAATTTTGATTAGTAAAAATATAAAATATATAGTGCTTGTACTGATTAAAGTAAACAACTGACAACCACCTAGTTTAAATAAAATTAAGCCTAAACAGCTTTGTAGCGTAGAGCATATGAACTGTTAAAACAATACAAGGATTTGTATTTTTAGGTACCACAAACATATGACGTTGTTTACGGTATAAGGGAGTTTTATGGGGAGTATTGTAATGTAGAGATTTGTTTTTATTTAATTTAATAATTGGCAATTGAAAATGATTAGTCTAAAAGATGAGAACCTTTAACTTCAACTATTCCTTCCTAAATGCTATCGAACGTTAAGTAGGCGTAAAAACCTGAACTCTGTAAGTATATAAAGCACGAACTTATCTTTGTAAGTTCAGTGCGGGACAGACGATGGTCATGGCCAGGTAATGGCTTGCCTGTCTGTAGAAGTCCCTGGACTTGGAATTTCTAGTAGGCGGAGAATCCTGTATTGGATTGCCCCTATTTCTCGTACTCAACAATTAGAGCCTGGATTGGATCTAAGTGTGTATTTTGGATTTCCTAAAATTATGTTTCCTAAATAAAACAATTTACCAATCGTATTAGAACCTGCGACTCCGTATTACCTATTCCCATGCTCTCCGAGCTAGTCAAGCCTTTCATATTCAATATTTTACATTATATAACATTTTGCCTTATAACGTTAGTGTTAAAACGTACTTTTGGTAAGAAAAATAAAGCATGCATCAAAGTTATCGAAGCATATTTCATTGTTTGAGATGATTAGAAATTTTCATATAAGGCTTGTACCATATATACTCGGACAAAATTCACTTTACTTTAAAATAAACAAGCAAGAACTTATGAATTGCACACATTCTCCAGATAAAATAATTCACATGTGTAGATTTTAGAAAAAAATGTTTCATGGCCCTGGCACCTTATCTGCAAAATTTACTTGTATGCTTGTAACCACAATTCGACATCCCGTTATACCACTTTTTAAAACGTGTGTGTTTTTTACCAAGTTGGCATTTTTACTAGAAGTTGCTTTTAGATACCGATATCACTGTGGAATACTCTAGAAAGCACAAGCTTTTAAGCAAGCTATAAGTGGTGAGTTGTTGTAAAGATTGGATAAAGTTACAGGGAATTAAATTTTATGGATTTTTTGAGCACCCCGTTGCAAAGTAAAAAACTGGGCTGCGTATTGTGCCTCAAATAATTAGACCTCCCCTTTCTGCATCTTATATTCCTAGACGCTAAGGTTTCTTTTGTTTTAAAGAACGGCCTTTCCTCTTTTAGGACCGTGCATTGTAAATTTGTTGAAACCTTTTTTATCATACTTATTTTTGCCAGGTATATTATGATGCCAATTTATCGGAATTTTCATGATGTTTTGTAAACACATAGGCGGCATTTTTGCATATGCAGTTGTAATTTATAACATAAGCACTTACCTTGAATACCAATAAATCAGGCTTCAAACCAAGTGCTGACTCAATGGCCCAGGTGCTACTGAAAAACTTTTACAATGTTTTAAGCAAATGAATTTTTAGGAAAAATTTAAGTTGGAAAAATGACAACATGAGTTGCAAAAAGTCTTAGCATGCAGTACAAAATACCATATGCTGCATAGGTTTAAAGTTATTTTTATAAGTCACTACACGGTTTAAGCTTTCTTTTGATGCCCAGGTTGTATCACAAAACAGTAATGTTGTTAGCAAAATGACAAGCTGAAGATTTGTCCGAGTATATATGGTACAAGCCTTATTAATTTATTGCTAACATGGATATTTTAGTTTTTAGCCAAAAAGCTATGATGCGTTTTGTAGCACTATTCAAGTTTCTGAACAAATTGCAGTTCTATGTCGTAGATGATTAGTAGGTTTCAAATCAAGCTAAACGCAGTTCATGATGTTAAGGTATTTTAGATCTGCATATGAAAGCATTAGAAGAGAAATAACAAAGTTGCTTTAACAAGCATAAAGGATGTCCCATATACCCTACGACAAATTTAATTAATTTATGTAGAGTCGCAGAAGAGCTTTTTCAATCAGACTAAACTGCGGTTAGGTGCATTAACTTGTGCAGATTTCCGCGATGTATACACAGTTTTGAAAAACGTTACCCAGTAGCAATACTATGGTCATGTTTACGGGAAAGTCAATTTTCATTTTTACCGTTTTTTCTTAGGGTCGACTTAGCTAATTGCTTGTCAGCCCTATTTGCCTAAAGCAATTTTATTCAAAATAAAAATAAAATAGTTACAAAAGTGTGGACTTTCAAACGAGCTATAGGCCGTGACTTGAGTTTAACTTGAAAGAAAGTTATTGGAAATTCATTTTTTAGCCATTTTGTAATGAACACCAAATTTTACGAAGAAACGTTTATAATGCTGTTACTTGACATGCTAGCTTTATATTTACATAACTTTATACAGCGTTTGTAGCACATTTTGTAAGCTTTCAGAATAACAGCTTTTAGTATCTTTCATGCTTGTGTAGAAGAAAAAATTCGGCTTACAACCAAGTACACTCATTTTTAGATCATTGGATGATTATATGTCTTTGTACAAAATTTAAGGGGATAGCAATAGACTAAGTTTAGTCTGCGTTTGTAGAAACACGAAGTGTGAATACTTTACGCAAAATTATTTGGAATTACTGTCTAATCCAAACACACAGTCATTGAATATATGTACTCAGTACACGAAAACATGGGCACCGGTAAATTTCAAAGTTGGAGTCACCGGAAGTAAAATTGCATAGTGTTAGAAGGAACGGATGTAAAACCATAATATTACATACACATATACTCTAAGAGTAGGTTTATCATACTACGTTAAATATGTGTATTAATAATGTTTCAGCAGATTTTTGTAGCAAAATCAAATTTGTCGTAGGAATTGCGGGACATCCTTTATCTCTCGTACTTTGACAGTTTTCCAGTAAACTAATGCAACGCATGTTAATATATATATTTGGGAATACGACGTAATGATATTATTATAATTGCTAGTGCATAGTAATAAAATAGAGATTCTACGTATCTGTTTAAACACTTTATCAAACTTGAGACTCATATGTAAAAAATAAGCAATACACAATAACTACAAAAAAAATAAGCAGTAATAAAAATGTAACTTTCAAACAACAGTTAGTTTTGCTTTTATCTTATGTGCAAGGCACAGCCTAACATTTGCAATACACATCTAGTAACTATAATTTTTCAATTGGAGTTTTCTTAGTGTCAATAAATGCAAAATTGATTTTGAAAAAATCGTAATGAATATGAAACAAACAATTAAATGCAATTAGTTTGCAAATAATTAAACTCAAAAGTAAATATTCTAGCCATTATTTAACAGCACTAAGTAAGTAAGAAGAGCTAAAACAGTTGACCATGTTAAACATCAGCATTGCGCAAAATATTGCAGCATAAAGTTGAACTTATGCATGTACAACCATATGTTTCCTTAATTCCCAATGCTCAATGAATGCTTTGCAGCAAACGGAGCATTTATGTGGCTTCTCATTAGTATGTGTACGCAAATGGTAATTTAAATGTTCGTTTCTCTCAAACGATTTGCAACAAATGTTGCACGGAAACGCTCTGACGTTATGGTGCATGCCATTAATATGCATTTTAAGTTGATTCTTTGTTGTGGACTCATATTCGCATTTAATGCAGTTGTAATATTTTTCCTTAGTGTGTTCTGATGTGGCTTCCTAGATTAGTTTTCAATGTAAAAGATTTTCCGCATAATATGCACGCATGTTTTGGTTCCGTAATTCCTTTACCTATTCACAAAAAAAGCATATTTCAAACATTATATCCATCTCATTTCGCAATATTATATCCATAACTAAAGGTGTGTATTAAATTACGTATTATATTATTTCAGATATAGTATGTACCATGACAACGTGTCTCATGCTGCCTCAAATTAGCAGCATGTACAAATTTCTTTGTGAAAGTATTGCAGGAATAATATTTCTCTTGTGTGTGCGTACGCATGTGACGTTTCATACATGTATCATTTGCAAATTTAGCAGGACATAAAGGGCATTCAAACGGCTTTTCACCAAAATGCACTCTTGAATGATTTGTAAGTTGAATTCTACTGAAAAGCCGTTTACCACAAAGAGTGCACTGATAATTAAGTTCGCCCAAATGGATCCTTTTCACGTGCCTTCGGAGATTGTTGGACTCTTTGAATGCTTTGCCGCAGGTCGTACAGCTGTATGGCCTTTCGCTTGTGTGATGCCTTGTGTGGAGTTCTAACTTCCGTCTTGAAGTGAACCGTTCCTCACAGGAAACACATTCAAAAGATCTTTCATGAAGATGGACGTTCTTGAAATGTTGCGTCAAATGGCTTGACTGAGTGAATGATTTGGAACACTGAGTACATTTGTATGGTCTTTCTCCAGTGTGGACGCGTGTATGATTTTGAAGTTGGAATTTAGTAACGAATGTTTTTGTACACAGATTACACTTGAATGGTCTTTCATTTGCGTGATCTTGTTTAGCGTGTTTCAAAACACATGCCGGCGTCTTGAATACGTTTGAACACTGCCAACATTTGAATTGTCTCTCACTCTTGGGCCCTTTCATGTGTGTTGATATATTATTGTTAGAGACAGAGATTATATGCACCTAGAACCCTCAAAATAGGCGCATATATATGCTCCTAAAAATTTGAAAATATGCAGATAAATATGCACTTAAAAACCGAATTTTTTGTCAAAATCTGAATATTTTGGAAGAAAAAATTGGTAGATTTTAGAAAACAGGTTTTACTTAACTGTTTTGTACCAGTTTTGCTAAATTTTTTAAATAGATCAGGGAGTTGTAACCAACTTCTTCATTTATAGTTCGTTGATTCTATCAGCAACGTTTTCGTCAGTTTCGTGTGTTTGACAAAATATGCAGTTTTACCCCGAAAATATGCATTTAAGGGAACAAAAATTTGTCTTGCTTTCAAACAATGCAACAATTTTCCGCAAAAAATACAAATTTTAAAACCAAACATGCGTTTTGGCAAGCAGAAACTCAACTTTTTCCATAAAATATGCACTTTTCGTGATTTTTGTTTTCAAAATCACAAAAATGACCAAATATGACCGTGCATATGCAATATGCGCTTAAAATCCAAAATATGCAAAATATGCAACTACAACATGGGGTTAAAAGAATCCTTTGGATGTGATTCGGAAACATCCGGAAGCTTAGGGTCACAGGACTCTTTACAAAAAATTTGCACTTGCATGGAATCTCTGTCTCTAATTATTGTATACAGGAAATATTTTGTCGAAGGTTTCACAATTAAAAGAAGACATTTTTGAACATATTCACATAACTTAAACCACAGTGAATGTCTCATTTAAAATTATTCCACCAGTTCTCGAAAGAAATAACAGAATAGTAAGTAGTTTCTTATACTTATTAAAATAAATGACTGAAACTGGATTAAATTGAGCGTAAAAATGTTTGAGGCAAAGAGCTTATAAATTTATAAATATCGTTCTTCAAAGGTTAAAAATGCTTCAGATGTTGCTAAAGTCGTGACCATATTATATTTATGCATATTTGGTGTACTACTTGTTTGTATATTTACTAAAGCGCCATTATGAGAAGGTACCTAAACTATCTCTCATACTATATTTGTATGTTAGATACATATACATCAGCTTTTTTGTAAGGGTTTCAGAGGATTAATGCTACTATGCTATATGTCACGTACGCAATCTAGATAACTCAACACTAAAAGGTTTTCTATAAAATGGCGACGTTAATCTTAAATGTCTTAAAATCAGTTTTGGAGAACAAGCGTTGCCTCAGAGCAGCTTAAAGTGCTGGGTACTTTTTGAAACAAGGTTGTGATTATCCCGTTCCTCAAATAGTTTGTTTTCAGAAACGTCTTGGTATTTCATTGTATTCGTGTTTTATATACTTATTTTATGAGCCTGACAAATGTAAGTGCAGTATTATACTTTTAAACACTTGGTGAGTGGTTATAGGAAACCTGAGTATTCTTGGTTAAACGACTAATTGGTCCTTTATGTTTTAAAGCGTCTCTTCTTCATTAAACGGTTGCCCCGATGCTGAGACATGATGCCTGAATATATAGACAGTAAATGTTCCTTAAATGGAATCTTCATTTTATAAAGTGCTTAGAACCTTGTATTACCAAATTGTTAACGACTTAATGTGAGCAAGTAATATATTGTCTCTAACGGCTTGCAGAAACGTTTTCAGCTTACGTAAACTTTTGTTTGCATTATGGATTTGTTTTTTTGCAAAGCGTAGATTGTTTTTAGCATTAATATTTACCAAACGGTGATTCCGTGCAAAAATGCTGTAACGTCGGCAGGTGTTTATGGGATTTTAACTTGTCATATTAGAGTTACAAAGAATCTGTAAATCGCTTTTCAAAATCTGTGTAATTAAAAAACAAAATTGTAATTTCGGCGGCAGTTATTGTTTTGACTAGCTGTATTTGTTCAGTACATGCTTGCTTTGCAATAACATTACTATTTAGTAATTGTAATAAATTTCCGAATATGAAAACTTTTATAAATGGAGGAAAATATAAAACGTTTTTAGAACTCTGCAAATGTGATAAAAAAACATACTTGTAAACTAAGTGCTGCAAAGAAAAGGTCAAAATGTTTTGCAAATTTGATGTTGTCTTATGCAAGACTATTTAAATTTTAGGGCAGACGAATATTTTGGAGAAACATTTCAGAACGTTTTATGAAATACGTCTTTGTACGTCAATGTTACTTAATGCTTATTTACTAGTTTATTTAAGCTTTTATGTATTCTGCATATGTAAAAGATTATTCGAAATCAGGGCGGAGAACACTTCATGAACATTTAAAAGACAATTGATTATTCAGAAAGTCGTAATTAAAACTACTTCATGGCTTTTATTGAAAAAAAAAACAGATTCGAGTTAAATCAAACCCTAACAGTCCCCGCTTTTGTAAGACTCACTAACTATGCCTTCCTTCATAAATAAAGCAATGCAAAATATAGGGTGCGTATAAAACAAAGCTGTCTGCTTGACATTCTCTAAGAATTTAGATTTGTACTCTACAATTTTGGGCATAGTTCGCGTATATCCAAGTGGAAGTCTTGACGTTAATCGCCAGCTGTAATAGTTGACAGCAATGAGACATCGAATGTTAAACAGAATTGGCCACATAAATACAAATATGACCAAAAAATGATAAAACAGGATACAAAAGGTCACGTCAGGTGTTACGGAAAGAATTGTTGCAAAGCTCCATAACCAAATCACACTTTTTTCTTCTGTTACGGAAATATCCTGAAAAATGAAATATACAGTGGTTCAATTATCACTCCAGCAAACGAAAAGTATTAAAGTATTTAATTAATGATTACCAGCTCAAAGGCGTCAACAAGCCGAACAGAAGCCAAAAGGTGGCATGCTTTTACAATGCAAAGCCCAATATACATTCTCCAAGCAACCAGAATAGCATTTTCGTCAATGTGTTTGATGTTTCCACAGAAAGTTGTCAGCCAGGCAGCAATGCAGTACAATTGAAATGGTTTAGTGAAAGATTTGATGAATGGGTCACCAAAAAGCCACAGATATGGTCCGTAGGGTGTACAAAGCTTCATAACTTTGTAACTTCTGTCCTGTTTTTATAAAGTTATATTTGTATCACTTAATTCATAAAAAGTAAAACAGTTTTGTACTGGGAGTCAAACACTTACCTTTTGTTTTCGAGCCAAACGTATTGCTACATCTTCCACTGTTATACCTAACCAAAAATGTCGTAAGTTTCCTAATTTTTCTAGAAACCATCGAAACATGGTTGTTGAATTTTCAGTAACTTTATGCAGACAAATGTAATTCCACTCTAGACTGCACTATTAAATTTCTGAAAGTATTTTCTTCTTGTATAAACTATTTGCTGTAAGTGTCTTGACAAACGGAACGCTTTTTGCCAACTGAAAGAATCTTAGCTGCGAAACTTGTCTTGTCCTTCCCTACCTCCACAAACTTGAACTTTTCTTTAAACCACCTTAAAAGTTGTAGCGTACTTTCTAATACACAGCTTGCAACAATGGGATGAATATGCTGGCATGTACTTTTCTTGGGTGACCATTTTCTAAAAATAATACCGAAACCCTTTCTCGTTGGTATGCACGCATCTAAAAGCCTTTCAGGGATTAAAATTACCTAAAATTTTTAAGCTTACAAAACGCTTTTTACCTCTGCTTTTTTCTTTCGTTTTAAGGAATAAAAAAACTAGTTGTACATAAAACCGTTTTTTACACTCTTTGCCTGTGAACTCCATTCTTATGTATAATAAAAAAATTTTCAAAATTTATCCTTAGAACTTGCCTAATATTTTCAAATAATTTGGTTTGGTTTGGTTTGTATCTATGTAAAAAAATTCTTTTTCTGTCCAAATCAAGATAAAGTTGCTTGGTCTTTGTACTTAACATTTAAGGAAATTTTTTATTACTTTTCGGTATTTATGTAACATTCCAATATTTCCAATTATCAAATTCCCGGTAACTTTTTACTAAACCACTTATGCTCCAATGTATTAAAATGCCTCTAAATTTAAGTGATGACACTTGTAATGTGAATAGTGTGATAGCATTTGGCATTTACACGACCGAGTCAAAGCATTTACTTTATGCATATATTTTTTTCATCTTTGAGAATATACAAAATCATACAAGGTAATTAGTTGTTCCATAACGTTTTTTAGTTTGGCGTTTGTTATTCATTTACATCTTGTTTGCTGCCAAATCTAATGCTTGCACAGAGACAGAGTACAAAGTAACACCTTTTGAAGTGTCGACAAAAACACAAAAGAAATTCAGTCCCTTCCTATTTCTTTCTTCAAACTTTTCCAGTATACCTTAAGCTGAAATAAACCAAAAGTATAAAGTTCCAAAGGTGGTGTGCAGGTGTTCTGACAACAAATTTCCTTCAAAATCAATTTTTATTTTTGCTCCATTTGTGAAGAAATTCATTTAAGTATACGTATGTTTGCATTAAAAAAAGTGTGTTGCTATAACTATGTAATATCCAAATATTCCTCAGCATACAACTACTTTTTTATTTTCAAACTGGATGAATCTTTGAACTCAAAGCACAATAAAAACCTCAAACAGATTAAAATTTTTGCTAGTGGCTTTATCAAGTGCCAAATATTATTTAAAATAAATATATTTTGTTTGAAGCCAGCTCACAAACCACCAAAACCGTATGTAAATTTTAAAAAACATTGAGATATCTAAGTTTAGCACATTATCTATTGTATTTTCGCGTTGAATTGTTTTCACTAAAGTTAATATAACAGTTAATTTTGACACATAAAAATAAACGCAAGCATACAGTAAGTTCATCGGGAATTACGATCAACAAAAATGATAAATGTAAAAAGCATTTGATTGCTGAAATGTATTTTGTGACACAAGAAAACATAATTTTTTGTAAACGTCTTTCGAAATCCAAAGTACCATGTCACCCCCGTAAACTAAAAAAGTGAATATTTTACTGGGTACGCTTACATTGTGCCAACGACACAACCTATTTTCAATTTTGGCACGGCAGAACTATATTGCAGCAAAGATTGTACTCCCTCGGCTAAACACCAAGCACACATTTGTTAATCTTCCATTTTTGCGAAACTTGTGCATTCCTCTAACATATATGGCTTTTATAATCAATGGATAAAAACCAGAAAAATAGCAAAGTATTTACACTGTGTGACTCAGTTTTGCTTTAAACCAAATTTAAAAAGGGATCTGTGAAAATTGTGAATTGTATGGATTTCCAAGTTACTGCTGAGATATAATAAAACTATATCTTCATTCCAATCCATTACTGGGCAAGGTAGCAAGCTTTCGTTGTTTTCGTGAAAGTATATTAAGGCGAATGTAGATTAAAGTTACCATTTAGCTCTATAGTCGCATAACCCTTCCATAATAATTTCGGTGTTGTCTACGAATGTGCAATACAAATGTACAATCTGTTGTATTTTTGCGTGAATGCATTATGTTTACACGATAAATAAGTAACCAGTATGCAAGTATACGTATGGCCAAGCAAGTAGCAAATCATTCCAAATGCATGTGAAACCAGAATCACAGCTGAGTTTTAGTGTGTTGCGTTTTCAAGAAAGGTGAATGCGCTCTTAGTAAGCTTGCACCCTAAATTTTACAAAAACTAAGCTTAGGTATTTTAAGGATTTGTATGAAAATAATAATGAGTTTATCAAGCGAAAATTCGGAGAAAACTTATTCTGCTTCGGATTACCCGGTACAGGGGCTAAACTACGCCCGTTGACCCTGCAATCACTCCAACATTTCCCAAGAAACTCACTGTCCTATCTGGCAAAAGCCTTTTGCCACCAAGCAGCCACAAGGTCACAAGAGTAGGGTTCACCCTCAAACAGAAGATGATGTCATTTATCTCCAGTGCGGTGAAGGCTTTAAAAATTCTCACCATTTAGAATGGCCCAGGATTTCTTTGCAGTTTAAAAACTTTGTCAGCAGAGATTTATTCACCATCAGAAATAATACTAAATAATTACGTAGTATTTTATGATGAATGATAACCTAGTCGATGATACTCATAATGATAAGGTGAACAACCAAAGTTACTTTGAATAATTTGACGTTTAAACCTGTAATAATTTTAATTGTTTTATTTAAAAAAAAGCCAAATACTTAAAAATTTCAACAGTAATCAATAACCCGATAATAATCTCATTGTAAAATAGGTCGTGATTTTGTCACTAAAATGAAATATCGCACACAAAATATTTTGCAATATTTTGAAAACTCTGGATTTTTCTTAAAGAATCCTAAAAACTAACCGTTTACTTAACAATATTTGAATACTTTTCAAAATGTAATAAAAATATAACTTAAAAATAATTACAAATTAAACAACTTTGTAAACCAATTTTAATTACAATTTAGCCTTCTTATTCTTAATCTTCTTAACCATTTCTTCAAATTACTTTCTTCTTCTAAGTAGCGAAAGCTACTCATTAAGATGGCGAAACCTGTCCGTCCGTGCGGTATCTCCGAAACGGTTTAACCGATTTCCACGAAACTTGGCACAGACATGTGTCACGTTAATGCGCAGCTGTGGCCAAAACTTCAGGTCACTAGGTGAAAGAGGTCAAACGTTATGATGTCATAAGTCAAATTAGCTCTCTCAGCACTATAACAAAGTTAGGATACTACACATTACGCTTTAAATATAAAACTAGCACGAAACTATTACTTTAATTTTGTAAAGTTACCAACGTGTTTCGTTGGTCACGAATCCTACATTTAACGTTTAAATTTTATTGATGGCACGAAACTATTACTTTTTTTACTGAAACTTTTTTAAATTACCGATCTTGTTTTCTCAAAACTATTACATTTGACATTTTAATTTTATATCTGGCACGAAACTAGTGCTTTGACTTTCGCTACTTTGCTACATGTGGGCATGTTGCCTGCTTTATTGCCCTTCTGCTTGTGCATCGTTTTCATCTGCGTTTTTCCGTTAATGAATGCTTCAGTTTAAATGTTCTACTGCAAATCTTAAAAGCCCTTTCTTCCTTATGCTTAGTCAAATGTTCCTCTAATCTCCGCGCTGGTATTTACATTCCAAATCAAACCTAAACTAACCTTTGCTTGCAGCCCCTATCTTCCCCTTTCTCGCTTTTACAGCAGCAATCACCTTAGCCACTTTAGTTTGCAGCTGTCTTTTGAATTCCAAATCATCAATTTGATCTACTTGTTCTTCTTCAGTGTCCCTGTGCAAAAGTTTTTCATGCGTTTTCAACTTGAATTCCGCTTGAGCTTGGGAAAATCCTTTGAAAGCTTTACTACATTTCGAACATTGTACGCTTCTCATGGATATTTTTCCCCCCAACATATTATGCTTGATGATATAGTGTCGGGCACGAACATTAACTCCATTGGAAACTAGTTCCGCACATCGTCCACAAATTGACTTTCCTCGATTGCCCCATTTTCCGGATGGCGTGGTGTGAAGCTTCATTTCATGTTCTACCAAGGTTTCTAAAATATCTGTGGTGAAACTACAATGCTGACATGAAAACTCACTTCCGTTTTGTTCAGGAAGTTGATCAATGTCCAAGCGACCATTTGTGGCATGATTGAGCAGATCCTCTTTTGAGTTTGAAGTATCGGGGCAACTCGTACACAGAAAAATCGACTCATTTTTCTCAACATTTTCCACATCCTGAACTACCACATTTGACGACAAACAGGTTGTGCTAAAAACGTTGGGGCTTTTCAAGCTTTCCTCAGCGGTGACGCAGGATAATTCGTCAGTATTTTCAATTTCCATTTGTGAATGAAATAGGGGGTCTAGGTCGTCATCGAGCGTTTGATTTTGGTTCACTTTTATGGTCAGATTCCAGGATAGGGGCTTCTTCGTTGGGGACCTTAACTGTTTGTCACCTAAAAAACCAGGAAAAACGGTTATAGCATTTTTTCAAGCTTGCAATAATTTTTGGGATTTTAAATGTAAAACTTACATGATTTGTAAATGTGGTTTCGTACTTCCAGCACGTCCTCCAGTTTAGGTTTCGGTAGGACCTTTCGTTTTTTGTTGCCTTTTCCAAACTTTCGTCCTTTTTTATTTGGCTTGTCACTGTCGTTTGCACTTGGAATAAAACTGTCGCTAAACTCTTGAATTCTCTTTTTCACCTGGCTTGCTACACGCATTACGCTAAATAGGGACTGCAAGTGACCCTTAAGGGTCGTTTTAATATCTTCCATTTGTTGAAATAGTTCGCTGTATTCTTTGACCACGTTAAAGCAGTCGTTACAAGCGCTATAAGCGTTTTCGGCATTTTCTATGAAATTTGGCAAAACCTCCTTTTCCAATTTAACGGACATGTCTTCTTGATGTTGTTCTAATGAAGATGGGTTTTCATCAGTGGAATTGGAAAGCTGGCAAACTTGGTTGTAAAACTTGTGGAAGATTAGGGATCTGGAGGTTATGGGTGTAGTGCTGGTGTCATTTTGGGAATCGGGATTTTTGGAATTAGGTTCGGTTTCAGGAATGGAGCTGGTTTTGTAACAAAATAGGCAGTAAACCAAAGTGGTTTTTGTTATAACTGGAGTTATCGGTGCTTGTTCTGGAGATTTTGGAACGAGAACGGATTCGCGCACTTTCTTCAGCCTTTTCTTGGAAGTCTTGACAGTGTTCATAGATTTTGGTTTCATGATTTTCTTGGGAGTTTTCAGAATTTGTTTAGATTTCGGTTTTTTGGTTTTCTCGGGACTCCCCACAGTTTGTTTAAATTTTGGCTTTATCTTTTTCGACTGAGTTTCCGCAGTTTCCAAAGATTTTGGATTCATCTTTTTCTTGGGAGTGTTTGCAATTTGCTTGAGTTTCCGCTTCATCTTTTCCTTCGGAGTTTCTAGATTCCTTAGATTTTTTGTTGTTTCACAAATACTTTCTAAATGTTTAAAAAGAGTTTCCACTGCACAATACTAAAGCAAATCGGCAAGGCTAAATGATTACTAGCTCGCTGTTTCAGCAGAAGCTCTGGACCAGGCTAAATCGGCGCTAGACTAGGCTAAACTGAACAAAATTTAAACGTTGTGTTGTAGGCATTTTCACATTTTTATCTTTATTAGCAGCGAGCATTTTATATGGTTTATCATAGACTTGTTATTTTCCAACAAAATGAACACCTGAATAGTTGTGCTGGTTCTCTTTGACTGTTTCACTGTGAATGTTTGTGAGTTTTACTATACGTGTTGAGTATTAAGAAGCAATAAACAAACACCTGTGTCCTTTTCTCCTCTGAGCTACTTTTTTTTATCTGACCAGACTGGGGCGATCTGCTAAAAGTTTTTTTTTCTGTTCACACTGCCCCAATTTTGAAGCGCCATGAAAAGTTTTTTTTTGGGGAAGTTCACAAAGCACGTCGGTGCTTTGTAGCT